>JAZKJV010005696.1:0-367301 GCA_037367405.1 Ottelia alismoides | reverse complement strand
CATAGCCCAGACACATCCGTCTGAAGGCTGAGTTTTAGCCGAAATGGACAGGTAAAAGTGGTCTTCTCTTGATCTTAAAGAGCTATTGCAACCTAATTATATCTAGAGTATCCATCCAAGAAGCAAAAGTATTCCTTCGCGGCCAGTCTTTTAAGAATTTGGTCTATGAAAGGCAACAGAAAGTGGTCATTCTTGGTGGCGAGATTGAGTCTTCTATAATCCATGCACACTCCCCAATAAGTGGGTACTCTTGTTGCGATCTCCTCTCCTTTGTCATTCTTCACGATGGTGATCTCTGACTTCTTTTGGCACCACATGTAGAGGGCTCACCCATTTGCTGTCGGAGATGGGATATATAAATCCCACATTACGTCATATCTAACATTCATAAAAACCTCCCGAAACTTTGGATTCAGCCTTATCTGAAATTAGCGGTAGGGTTTACTATCTTCTTCAAGGAAAACACGATGCGAGCACAAGGACGGATTGATCTTATGGAGATCCAAAGTTTTCCAACCTATAGCTTTGTGGTTTCATTCAAGAACCTACATGAGACAAGATTCTTGGTCTTCAGTCAGATGGGCATTGAATGATCGGGTACATGTTTGGTTCTCCCGTAAGGAAGGCGTGATTCATATTGGAGGGAAATGGTTTCAGTTCTGGTGGAATGAGAGTTACCTCAATGGTGACTTTAGCTATCATAGCAGGTGGTGGTTCATTTATCTGTTCAGTGTCGACCATACATTGTTCTGCCTCTTCATTTAAAAATTCGTAGAAATTTTCAATAATGTCTTCTTCATTGCAGAAATCAACAATGATCGGCTTTAGGTCTTGAGGGCACATCATCACCATAGGAACCTCATCAAGTGAATCAACAAGAATCTCATCATGATCGACACGGGTAAATTCGACTGCATTCTCCATTTCTTCCTCGGGACATATGAATTCATGGATCTCATCATCCATAAAGAGGTTGGTGCCATGAATTTCTGCCAAGAAGTCACAGTCTTCAGAATGAATGATTACCCTCGCACACGCTGTGGAGGTTCTCTCTGTAGGTCTTGCATCAGACATGGTCTCTATCTCGATTTTACTGTTGCGGGAGCCGAAGGTGATCTCCAGTGCCATAATTCACTACCGTATTGGTTGTTCCTAGGAACGACCGTCCAAGTATTATTGGGGTGAGAAGCAAAGGTGTGGAGACATCCATATCTAGCATGACAAAATCAGTAGGGAGCTGCATTCCCTTAACCGAGATGATCACGTCCTCTAACATGCCCCTAGGATGCTTGACAGATTTGTTTACGAATTGCAAAATCATCTTTGTAGGTTTGAGCGGTTCTAACCCGAATTCAATAAGTAGTGAAGTTGTCATCAAGTTGACAGAAGACCCACTGTCGAGCAAAGCACGTTCGAACTCTTGGTTAAACATCTTACAGCGAACGAGTTGTGTTCCCTTATCTGGCTTTTTATCTGGGAGATTGTTGATGGCGTTAAGAGTGGCCATTGTAAGAATATGCTTTTCGGATTTGCCACCATTGCTTCTTGCATTGTAAGGATGAGGCCTACACCTAGTTGTACATGCATCTTTCAATCCTTTCTTCATAGTTGACATATACTCCACAGCTTTCATAAAGGCATATTCAAGACCATTTTGGATGATTTCCACAATAGCAGGATCAAGCAAAGCATTTTTCAATTTTTTTAGTTTTTTGTGTTTTTTCATTACTTCTGGAAAAGGAATATTTACATAATCTACAATAGTATAATTTAGAGTTTTGTTCATATTATTGTTTACAGGTAGATGGCAAAAATGTGTAAAATCATCTACAAGATGGACCAAAAATTGCAGGCTCGATGTCATGTGCTAACTTTGGATCCGCTGTAGGTGTGGAATGCTTCAAGACTGGTGCTGTGTCATGTGTAGGCATCTCCAATGTGGGTTGGTCTACAACGGTTCTGCTGTTGTTTTTTTGTATTTTTGAATTTTCTTCATTTTTTGTAATTTTTCTATTAGCGGTGCTGCTCCAAAAATATCGTTCGACCCTTGCACTGGATGGACTGACGATTCCACGTCAGATACAAGTTCTTTCCCATTCACCAATGCCATTGGCTAGAGTGTCCTACCCTCGTAAGAGTAACAACATTAAATAAAAAGCAATTTAAATCACCTTAATTGGGTTGGACACTACCGGCTACGAGATCCTTATGTCAGAAATTGTTCGGATTTGCTTTGACATGAGCTAGAATGACTATTTTACAGCCATCAGATCGTCGATCTTCTAGTTTATCTCAGCCATATTTTTCATCAACGGCTCAAGGCAGGCAAGGGCGGGGTTTACGGGCACAATATCAGAAGATTCCCCCTTGCTGGGGTTTCTGAGGAGGATAAGGTTGGTGAGATTGTAGCCTATATCCATGGGAAAACTGGTGAGGATGATAATGGGAGGAGTATTGTGAGTTCTGAGGAGGATATTGAGCAACTAGCTGCTGATGATGGTAGGTGTGGTTGCGAAATCCGGTCTGTTGAGGACCTTGTTGATAATTCTGCCTCCACACATTTCCTTGATAAGGAGGCTGCTGATGATTGGGCTGGTAGGGTCTTCCACCCTACTGCTGTTGTTGTTGCTGATAAGGCATGTTTCCCATGTTCTGACCCAAAAATTGTTCCTAAGGATGGGTCAGCTGCGCCTCGTTGTTCCACACACCATTGACTTCCTGAATCAGTGGCGGAGGTGGAATGAACTGCTCCGAATAGACATGATGGAGCTTTAGCTGATCCACAACCATCTGTGTCCAGGACGTTGAGGGATGCTCCGGTGCCTGCACATAGTATACGTGCTGGATTGGTTGGGGTTGCGTCGGACATGGCTGAGGTGGCTGAATCAGTGATGGATCCTTCTTCTCAGTTGAATTCTCGACAGTGGCAGACACATCATTGTAAGCATTGGCATTCAAAGCTCGGATAAGATACTCTAGGTATTGGGAGATCAAATCGAGCTTTTCCAAGCCCTGGGTCCTCTTCTCAATTATTGATAATTTCTCGAGATCCTATGACCTCTTTTCAATGATATCCACCCTAGACAGGTGGCTCCCAATGATGCTAAGGTTGGAGCTCTCCTCCCTATCTTCAGTGTCCGTAGCCATGTTTACATGCTTTTTAACGGCAGCGGGCGTCTTCATGTATGCACGGGATGAGGATTGAGCGGCCTCTCCTTCGGTCATCTCCTCAAAATGCTTCCAAACAACATCCTCATCCTTGTTGAAATGGGAGCCACCTCAAGCGTCATCAATGAGCTTTCAACTCTCAGGTGTCAACCCACTAAATAAATGCTCCATGGGACTGGTCTTTGGGATCTCATGGTGGGGGCACTTTTCACGTAGATCCTTGAATCTTTCCATGCTTCATGTATCATCTCGTGGGGTTGCTGGCATAAACTGGAGATGCGAGAGCGCATCTGGTTTCGATGACCGAGAGGATATAATTCATGTAGAAATACAGTCTTTAACTCCTCCCAGGTCATGACTACCTTCCCCATGTGATCGACCCAATTCAAGGCCTTGTCCTGGAGGCTGAAGGGAAAGGCAATCATCTTGACTACACACAAAGGGATATAGGGTAGTGAGCGGTGGCATAGAAGCGATCGAATTTCTTAAGGTGGATACATGATTCTTCTGTAGTGTTCCCATGGAATGAAGGGAGAAGGGATAGAAACTGCGGCTTCATTTCGAAGTGGGCATGGATTTGTGGAATTTGGATCCACTCTATGATGTGGCTCGCTCCAGGATTGTATGTCTTCTTTAGAGTTGGCTTCAACGAAAGTGGTCCTGCATCCCTTCTCTCGAAATTGGGTCCACATACTGAAAATTCATCTCCAACACCTCCTTGATTAAACTCATGATCTGGTTCTAGTTCGTCCTCTCTTCTGCCATATCTTTTATCAGCCCTCCTCTTCAAATCGTTTAACATATCTTGGAAGGCAGTCTGGGCTAGGGCCTAATAAGTTAGTTGTTGTTGGATGGCCTGAATAGATACGAGCAGCCGACTATTAACTTCATTTTGTGTAGTTTATTGCCCTTCGCTCGGATTGGCTACTTCATTCTTGTCGGGGTTGTTGTCCCTTTCCTCTTCCACCGACCATGTGAGATTCTGCTTGGATTTCCAGCTCAAGATCGGGTTCTTGGTCTGCACACGAAAGAATACCCCGTTTAGTCTGAATGGTAGCACTCGATGTGGAGAATTGTTCAGTGTTCTGGTCAACATAGAACTTTATTAAGGATGGCGATGTATAAGGAGTGAAATCAATGGCCATCCCAAATGGGAAAAGTTTAGGACAAGAGTGATCTCGATTTATTGAAGAAGACATGGAGTCTAGAGATCGATCCACGAAGTTCCAACCGGGTTCTTGGGAATCACTCCGAATTATTGGAGAAGATGAGCGCATGGAGTCGATGTGGGTGTCGATGGAGACTCGACTAAGCCGTCAATGCATCATTGTCTTGGAGATAAAGATGAAGATTGATGTAGATGAAAGATACGGGGATCAACGAGAAACAAAAGGAATGTAAAATAGTAGAATGGCTCAAGGTGAGCAAAGGTCAACAAGGAAGGAGGCAAAATTGCACGAATGCACGCTGTTTTTGATATTGACCTTAATAAGACTAATCAAACCTCAAAACAATCGATTCACCAACTCCATCCGTGGAGCTGTAAAGGTTCGGCAATTATCTTTGTAAGTTTTTATTTGATTTTCAAGCAATTAATCTTTAAATGAGTCCTTAGAGAACTACGCCCATAGGAGAGAGAGTATTGTTCGAAAAGTATCATGTACTTGTCCTCCTCCATTGTAACCTATAGTATGTGCTTTTTGAGGTCCTTATAACCCTTCCTAGATCCCAACTAAGCCAAAGAAATAGAGGGAGAAAGCCAATAGGCGAAACCACTACTTTGGATCTTACTCGCAACGGAATCACCCATGAGTGTGTAAGGACATACTCGTATGTGAGATGATGAGACAGACACTCCCATGAAGGCATGGACGATGCTCGATACTTCGAACAAGGTCGATGCTCTACATAAAGAACATCATCACCAACCAAGCCCTACCCATTTACGTACGATAGAAGCGCCAATACTTCGGAAATCCAAGCGATACACAAGGTAGCCATAGATTGGGTTTTGGGTTCTAATCCTTACGAAGATGCTCTCTCATTGGGAAGGAGACCTTCTAATGCAACCTATGAACAAATGAGTGCTTTGCTCATCCAAGGTGATGAGTCCAATTAACCAATTTTATTTAATTCAAGTATTTTTAGCTGTCCCTTTTTAATTTTTTTGTGTTATCACTTTCTTTGAGTAGATTCAATACATGCACCTAACATTTTTATATTTTCTTTGATTCCTATGAGATCAAAAAATAGAGGGAGATAGTCGGAAAAGCAGTGCAAGGTTACACTATGATGGAAATCTCACCTTAGTGCCTAAATGAGGAATGCTCAGTTAGAAGACTTACAGTGCTTCCCAAGTCTCTCCATGCGGGATGAAAAATATGAATTCTTAAACCTAAACTATATGTTGATATGCACATGGAAATCATCTTAAGCCGGCAACTGGTATATGTGAAGAACCATGTGCTAAATACTTAGAATGAAACCTAAGTCTGGTCTTCGAAGCCGATCGGTGACCGCAATAATGGGTCCTGCAAGAGCTGTATATGACCTCTCTGGGCATGCTGTTTCACAACAGAGTTTTTAGAAAATAATTATTCTAAGTTCAAATGCGAAAACTATAGGTGCAGGCAAAATAATTAGGTATTTGGCCATAGATTAAACAATCAAGCAAGCCTAAAGACTAAGGGCTCATTCCACGAAAAAATAAGGCGAAAAACACAATCGTGAGAAACAAAGTAAAATAAAGCTATGGAAAGCTCGAAGAATGCGGTGAGCCCCCAAGTAAAAAAACACTTGGAAATTGGGCACGGATGTCCAAGTCCAAAGTACCTAATAATTCTGAAATAAATCTCTCTCATAAGAAAAAAAATCCTAAGCTATTACCCTCTTTCTCTCTCTATACCCTCCTCTCTCCTGACAGCTAGGTCAGAATAGCTGACTCCTTGTTCCAAGATTGCGTAGGATGAACTAGGTGATCCTCCTCAGTCCGCGATCCCTCGCAACAAGATAAGAGAAGAGATGTCAGACAATTCAAAATAGATAATTAAGTGAAAGAAATATTCTCAAAAATGGCTAAGTAAATAAAGAGACAAAGCTACTCTAAAACCGATGTTCCCAGAACAATCCATTTGAAATACAAGAAAATAGGAGTCGCTAAATAATGGTCTGATAAATCAAGCTCGCTGTCGCTGAAGCGATATTCGAATCCTCTCGTGATTTCAACAACTAACCCACACAGATAATTAAGTAATTAAGAGCAAGAGTTAAAATTTATTATACCCTACTATGAATTTATAGTGGTAAGCAAGTAGGGGTCGAACGCATGAAGATGGAGTAAAGCAGGGCAAGATAAATAATCAAAGCGTAATCTATCACTCAACTACTTAGCTAAAATGAATTTTTTATGGGATTTAGTTTATTTTATTTTTTATTTTTTTTGAATTTTATATTTTGTTTTTAATTTTTTCTTTTTGTATATTTTTTAGATTTTTATATTTTATATTTCCTTTTATTTTTATAAATATTATAGCTATATTTGAGAGTATATGTATAAAGTAAGATAATATATATATATAAATAATAATAATAAGACTCAAAATTCATGAAATAAATTCTTTTGGGGTTTTAGACAATTTTTACTATTTTTTGTTATTTTTTGGAATGTTTGCTATTTTTTTTTATATTTTTAAAGTCAAAAATACCCTAAATCAGGATTTAATAAATAGGCCAAATTAAAATTGAGATTAAAAAGAAAAATAGAATAAAAAATTTTCCTAATTAATTTTTATATGTAAATAAAATGTAGAGAAAAAAATAAAAAAACATTTTTTTGGAATTTTTAGTAATTTTATGTATTTTTATAAAAGTATTTCATGTTTTTCTGTTTTTAGGAGATTTCTTTTGTATTTTTTGGATTTTTGGTCCAGAGATGTAAAATAACTAAATAAATAGGAAATAAATTTTTTGGAATTTTTGATAGCTTTTTTATATTTTTTGGTGTTTTCTACTGTATATAGGGAAAAATAGTGCCCTTTTTTATTTTATAAAAATGTCCAAAATTGTGAAATAATATATGGAAATAAAAGTGTGTGCAATCAGGAATCGATATCTATTTTTGTGTTTTTGAGAAAAATTATTATTTTAAATAAATAGAGAAAACAAAGAGAAACTATAATACTAGAAAGGGTATTTTTGTAAATAAAATAAAGTACGAGACCTTGATGCAATTTTTACAAAATAGTTATAACTAGATATGCAAAGTATTCGACCAAATAATAAATGACTAAACTCGTAAGGGCTTAGTTGCAAATAATACAAGTTTTGTTGGTCGACGTTAACAAGGACTGAAGTGTAGATAAAATAAACCCTAGGTCCTTTTAGCGAATATTACAAAATGTTTAAAGTGGTAGATGAATGAGTATATGTTGAATAAAAAAACAAAAATGTGAGGGTGAAACGTGCAAAATACCCTCAATTGTGCTAGATCCAACAGTACTCGTCCTCACACTTGCCACATGGCGACTCGTGGGAGGGCGATGATGATTCGCCAGCAATGGTTCATACTAGACTGTCCCAGGCGATCAACGACTGAGGTGAAGCTTGATCAAGACGGATGCTGTGCGACCTGGCGAACTGTTCTTGATCGAATGGCTCTAAGGAGGAAGAATGACCAAAGAACATGGCCTGAATGAGTTCGGATCTTCAAAATCTCGATGCTCTAAGCTCCGTCCTCACTTTTAATGGTGCCATAATCTTCCCAGGGGCCCTCCTCCTCTATTTGATGCTTTAAAATCCCTCGAGGGGCTCCAGTATCAGCTAGCGGTGATAATGGATATGGGGGATCTCCTGCAGCTTCGATGAGGCTCAAAAAGACTCGCATCTAGGTCTTTCCTATAGGAGATAATTAGTGGGCCAAAAACAAAGTTCTATAGAGATTCAGGTGCTTAGATGATCGGTAGGTGGCATAGGTGAAGCTTCTTCGACGAGCGATGGAGGAGGAGAAGTTGATTGCTCGTTCAACAAACGAGAGGAATGTGGATGACAACAAAATATTAGGCGGAGCGTGTGCCTAAAGCGAGAGGCTGCGGCTGAGTGGTGAGCTCCGGCGAGGGAGCAAGATGGAGGATATGCGGATCAATCAAGACTTTACCCAAAACAAGATTCTACTATTCTACATCTATTCCAAATAATCGAAAAGGCCAGAAAGAATAGAAGCTCATCAGTCGTGTGCATAGGGGATGAACTGCGGTGGAGCACGATGGCGGAGCAACGGACCGGCCTCAATTCCATGCCAATATTCATGCGTAAAAGTAGAGGAGACTCCTGTTGTCACCAGGTATCCTTCACAGAGCTCAAAGATGGGTATAAAAGGCGGAAGAGGGATCAAAAGCCCACCATTGGACAGATGTGTGATCCTATGCTGGTGGTGGCGAAGGGTCCAAGAACGAGGTAATGGCAGCGATGCAGCGATGCATTCCTCGAGGAATCATCGCCATGTGAATCATAGAGGATTGAAGCAAAAAAGTGCAGGAGATATCGAACGAAGTCGATGCTCGGACTGACTTGGAAAAAAATGAGAAGGAGCAGTCAAACAAAAGGTTTGACACGGGTTGCAGGTGAGTCAGAGGAGTTGACTAGCATCAACCCTCCTCGCCACCTAGTTGGTCCACGTGGACCAACCAGGAAAAAGCATCCTGGAAAGAATAAGAAATTCGAAAAAAATACTAAAAGATTATATTATTTTTAGGTTTTAAAATAAAAATGTTTATTATGTTTCAAAGTATTTTATTATAATATTTATATATTTTTTAGAGGTATATAATTACAAGTTGCTTTTTAGGGTTGATATATAGGTATATATATCTATGTTTTTGTGTCTTTTATGTTTATTTTGTATTTTTTATTTTTATTAATTTATTTTTTATTTTATAAAATTATAACTTATTTTTAGATACTTAAATATATTTTTATTATATTTTTATGATGCACTATATACACTTAATTAAATATATGTATTAATTGTATAGTTATAATTATAGGTAATTCATCTATGTATTTTATATACATATTTTTTTTAGTATTTAGTTATGTCTTTTTTTAGTTTTAATATTCACAAGTATTATAGATAATATTTACAAAATTATAAAAATATAAAATTATAAAAATAATAATGAATAAATAAAATTATTATTTTAATCGGGTATAATATACAATAGGGGTCCAAAACCTAACTTTCACACCTTAACTCCAAAATGCATGAAACCACCTTCATTAAAAAGCTTATTAAAAGTTACAAACAATTAAATGTGATTTTGATATATTTTAAGTTTTTATTTGAAAGATATGGGTTTGGGAAGTTGAGATTTTGGAATCATATTTTGAGTGTACTTTTATTATGCCTATTATTTTTCTATGAAATCAACTTTGTATTTTTCAATATTTTATTATCTGCAACTTTCATGTATAAAGTTTCTTTATTTGAGGTATAAAAAGTAGAAAATAAAATAGGTGCCCAAAATAAATAAATAATGAATTATTAAATTGAATTCTTATTGTATTATTGGGCCTTATCTCCCCCTACTTTATTCCTTGTCGACCTAGTCATCAAGATGCCTAGGTATTGGGTTTTAAGGTCACAAAATATCTTTGATATTTTATTCTTTTTCTTTTCTTTTCTTTATTCTGTAATTTTGGCATTAAAAACAGTATTTTATACAATATTTATACCACACTGCATGAATATTAATTTATACAAATTAAGGGTATTTACATAGATTTACTAGGGTTTTTAAGGCCAAAATGATAGAATAAAGGTGATGAAATGGTGATTCATCAGCCCTGTAAGGGCATCTTGACTAGTACCTTCCTCTCTTTCTCGGGATTTATTTCACCAAGTGTCGTGCACTTAGGGGAACAGGGCATCCATCACGGCTTTTCTCACATCATGATTTTCTCGACGAGTTTCCGTGGCTTTTTTAAAGCTAGGTCCTTGCTTAGGATTTTCATTTTTTCTTTGACTGTGCCTCTGCAGCTAGACTTAGGACTTGCAACCTAGATGTTTGTTTGGTCACCTAAGTTAAAAATAAAAAGATAAAAAAACATAGACATTATCTGAAAATATTCAAAAAAAGTGATTACTGAAAATTAAAACTGGGACTACTAACTATATTTGACCTGAAATTAAATGTAACGGACTCCACTTGATTTGGAAGAGCATTCCCAGTGAATGTTTGATATGTACTCTCTAGACTTGTGAGTGAGGGATGACCTCTAAGCTTAGAACCAGAGTCCAAATTTCTTTTGGAATACTACTGACTTCATATGGTTAATCACTTACTCTTCATTGGGGACACTCGGGTAGCTGGAAACGGTCCAAGTTTCCTTAGTAGAGTGGGAGGTTTAGAGGACATTGCGTAAGGCTCCATCCTCAAGTAAAACGGGTTGAGAAATGGTCCGTACCTACTCCCATACTGGCTTACAATAGGTGATTCTCTATAAGAAATCAGGACTGTCTTCCCGGGATGTTTCGGGCACCTATCAGCTCGCGCTAATTTGTGAGAAGGCTTGCTTGCCAATTAACCCTAAAATTGAAAAGAAAAATGACCAAACTTTTATGGTCATCACCAATTTGATTAGGTGAATATGAGGTTTGCTTTGCGTTTCATTTTGTGGCGTGAGTCCCATATTTCAGCTCAATCAATCAAATAAGATAAGATGTAATCTATTTCTCAGGATGATGGGAGATGATAACTTTGACGAATCTGACCGATCCACTCTCTCGCGCACCTACCCACCCATCTGGACCAGTTCGGGACGTCTCTCTTCCCAAGCCAAAACCTCATCGAGTTTCTTCTTCCAAGTATGACTCTGACTCTGGAAGTTCTTCTCTGATTCCATCTTCTTCTCATTCTCCATCATCATCACCTTTGATTCAAGAGAACCTTCAGTAGTTGCACGTTGACCTGGTCAATCCTGATCTGGATTCTTTCTCCTTTCCATCGGCTTTGGCTGAAAAAGGACTGCAACAATCACATGCTACATCAGTAGTGATAGATCAGGTCACAATCAATAACTGTCTTCTCATGTCCCTTAAGCAGGTGCAAAACCAGATAATGGAGCAGGGGAGACTGATGAACGATGTTATAGAGCCGAGTTGACATAGCTACGAGTCAGAAGGGACAACCAAGATGCAGATATCCTAGAAGCTGAGGAAGTTGAATAACATAATGGAGCAGAGAGACCACCCCTTGGTCCTGGACGCATGATGAAGCAACACTATAACCCAGGAGCTACTATCACTCATAGGTGGATTTGTCTCCCTATCATCCGTGGAAATTTTGAGCTCCTTCCATAGACCATCCAGTTGTTTCCCATGTTTTTCGGACAATCGATGGAGGAGTCGCATCTGCACCTACATGAATTCGAGTTGATATGTAGTACGGTGTCGATCAATATGTGAACGAGGACACAATAAACTGATTGTATTTCCATTCTCCTTGGTAAACCGAGCAACATACTGGTTGAAACACTTAGGGAGATACATGTTGACGTAAGAACAATTGAGAACTGAATATTTGAATAAGCACTACCAACTCGGTCGCACAAATGCTACACGAGCCATGATAAGCAACCTCACCATGATTGGGAACGAGCAGTTTCATGAGGCATGGGATAGATTTAGAGATTTCATTGATAGTTGTCCGTACCATGAGATCTTGACATTGAACCTTGTTCAAAGTTTCTTTTATGGGCTGACACCGAAACTCCTGGGACTGGTAAATGCATCCCGTGATGGTTCGTACTTCTCAGAGCATGAAGACCAAGTCTGGACTATCTACGAAGAGATGGCCGAAAACTATACCACGATGTTCTAGATTCAGATATATTATTAGACAAAGCCACCTACATATCACCAACACTACCAAGTGGCACAAATCGAAGGAACTCCTTCTTCTATTATTTCTACTCATTTCGAATCCTCGTCAGCAGATATGGGGATCATCCACTAGAAGTTGGATCGTATTGAGATTATAGATAAAAAGTACCAGAATTTGGACAAGCTCGATAAGATTGACAAGCTTAAGAGATGCCTTAGTGATCTAAAGACACAAATGATGTGCCTTCAAAAATACAAGCTAATTCCAACAAGTCTTCTAGATCACAGACTGACTCAGGATGTCGAGATCGAGGCATACTTCCACGACCACCAGTTCAGCACATCGACCATGTACACTCTGAGCTGACTCATCAGTCTTCAGCTTACCAACAAAACCTGCAGACACCATCATCTAACACTCAGATGGTGGTGTATCAGAGAGATTAACCATCGACATCTATGCCCCCCAATTACTCTGAGATGCTTGATCCATAGACCAAGGTCAATGGGATATGGTACAACCAGCAACAACAACCAGGTATCCGTCATGATTATCCTGGTTTTTGTTGGTCTTCAGGAGGTACCTCTTCCCAACAGCCACCGTAGGCACTGATGGGGTAGACAAAAGAACAACAACATTTCAGTCCTCGTCAGTATCAACCTACTCAGTGGAGGCAGAATACATATCATTCTCAGTATCAGTAGACTTATCCTCTAAACCAGAATTCAGCTTCACAGCAGCCTCAGTACCATTGAGGTGACTCGTCCGAGTCTCATGGTCCCTTCCATGATAAACCAACACTTAAACATCTCGCCAATCTGATAGCTGACCGGTTGATCGCATTTAAGCAAGAAATGGATGAGTTTAAGAACCATGTTACTGATCTTGTAAAAGAGAAGTCCGCTATCCTTCCTTAGATTGAGCCGAATCTGAATAGTCCGAAGAGGAAATCAGAGCTGGTACGCTTGATCGAACCTACCCTTAGTCATATGTATTTTCAGATAACTCTACTGTGGTGAAGCTGATTTCATTTCTCTTAAGAGAGGTATGATGCTAACAAGCAGAGAATTAACTAGGCTCTATGAGGATACAACTGATGATAAAAGCGAGTCTGTTGAGTATGATGATGGCGGTGCTGATGATGCATCTCCCTTTGATGAAGTTGACAACGGTGCTGAAGCCACCAGGGCCGATGTGAAGTAGCCAAAGCCCATTGCTAATGCAGCTGATCTTCCTTTCTTATTGTATAGTGATGATGATAGAAAAATACAAAAAAATCTACAAAAGCTAAAAACCAGAAAAAGAAATAAAGAAAAGACAGTTGATTAGTTTCGATCTCATGAGCCTTCTCTTGCTGATTTACATGGAGCAAGTCCCCATTTTGCAAAAAGATTTTCTTCTTCTTCTTCGTCTGATCCTCCTATTATATAGACTGACAAGGAGGATGTACAGTACTGTTTTCCTCAAGCACTCTACTTGGGAAAAGGAGAAAAAAAGGAAAATCCAAAAAAAATCAGATGGTTGATCTAAAAAAATGATGGAAAAATTCAGGATCAAACTCACTCTTTCGGAAGCCTTGGCACACATCCCTCTTCTTCAGAAAGGTCTCAAAGAGTGAACTACAGTTCCCAAAAAGAAGAGGCAACTCAATCACTGTTCAGAAATCCATGTGTTAACCAAGGATACACGTCATGCAATCCAGAAGTGTCTCCCAGCCAAAAGATCAGATTCAGGAGCATCGTATGTCAAATATGAGATCCTCGATCAGACATTTGATCGTACTCTTTTAGATAGCAGATCTACAATTAATAACATTCCTTCTTCCTTACTCGATAAGTTCGAGTTTTGACCTCTTTGACCAAGCTGAATGGTCTTACAGTTTGCTAATAGATCAATCAAGAGGCCTAAGGGATTAATTGAAGACGTTATCATCACCATTCATGGTTTAAAATTACTCTTGGACTTCGTTGTGTTGGACATTGTGGTCCCTGAATGTGTAATTGATACCGCGATCATATTGGGACGACCTTTTCTAATGACAACTAAGGCTGCTTCTGACTATGGTATTGAGAAGGCGTACTTTCATATCGAAGGTGAGAGTATACATATAGAGATAATCCGTGACCTCAAATCAGTATCAGTTGCAGAGCGAGCATATGATGATGAACCCGATAGACTTCGTATAGATAGAGGATGAGGTCATCTGGGCAGAACTTAGTACACAATCATTCATCACACCGTCGGGAGAAACTGAGATTCATATATTAGATGATGGGAGATTGGATAACACAGTCTTGGGGTATATTAATGACAAGGGTGATGGACACGAAGTAGCAACTTTTTTAGATCATTTTGATACTCATGATCCCTTCGAGTTCGAAGTGAACAATTAGAACTGCTAGTCACTCATAGATTAGTCAGATTCAAAAGATGCTGCTTTGTAGTTTTTTGAAGAATTCCTATCACTTTAGATTCGTTAGAAGAGCCTACAACCAACTTAGATACTGAGCTAGTTCACTATATTCAGCTATCTGATAAGCAATCTCCAGATATTTCTGAGTCAGAGCAGGTCAAGATTATGCATACCAACCTAGTAACTTATACCCAAGCCCTAGTCAACCAGCTCTTCCTATTCCTTCGCCTCCTAAGCTTAAACCTTTACCTCGGAGCATGAAATATCGATTACTTGCTAGAGAGCCCAAAATGTTTTCGATCATCATCACGTCCGATCTGCCCGAAGATCAAGAATCCCACCGGATGAAGATTCTTGAAAAGCACCACAGGGAAATCGGGTGGTCAGTAGCTGATCTAAACGGGATTAGTCCAGATCTATACTTTCACCACATTTTTCGCGAGGTTGATGCCAAACCATCTTGTGAGTTTCAGTGTAGGCTAAACCCGAATCTTCGAAAGATAGTTATGAATGATATATCCAAGTGGTGGAGCGCTTATTTTATCTATCCCATCTTCGACTACAAATGGGTTTGTCCTTTACCTGTGGTACCCAAGAAGACGGGTATCACAACAATAAAGAATGAGGACGGAGAGGAGATCACTACTCAAGTACCGACTTATTTGCACGTCTGTGTGGACCATAGATATTTGAATCTGGCGGCCAAAAAGGATCAGTTCCCGCTACCATTCATTTATCCAATCATCGAACGATTAGCTAGGAATAGCCATTATTGCTTCCTTGATGGGTACTTAGGGTATAGCCATGTGGCCATTGCTCTTGAAGACCAAGAAAAGATGACATTCACATGTCTCTTCAAAACATATTCTTGCAAATGGATGCCCTTTGGATTATGTAATGCTCCGGCTACATTCCAGAGGTGCATGCTTTCGATTTTCATAGATATGGTGGGCGACTTTTTGGAAGACTTCATGGATGATTTTTCGACCTACGACAATGATTTCGGTTCCTACCTTTCTAGCCTAGACCATGTGCTTCATAGGTGCATGGGGGTTAACCTTATTCTTCCTTGAGAGAAGAGTCATTTTATAATGACTCAAGGGATGGTCCTTGGTCACATTATCTCCAACAGGGGCATGGAGGTAGACCCGACCGAGGTGGATATCATAAAGAAGCAAAATCCATCATCCAATTTGAAGCAGTTATAGTCTTTCCTTGGGTATGTCGGTTTCTACCAACGTTTCATATGAGATTACAACAAAATTGCCAAACGTTATCTGATCTTCTAGCTAAAGACACTTAGTTTATTGTCGACGATAAGTGTCTTTCAGCTTTCAAGAATCTCAAGAACATGGTTGTAGAGGATCCTGTCCTTTAGCCACCCGATTGGTCTCTCCCATTAGAGATCATCACAGATGCCTCCGATTTTATCGTTGTGGCTGTGTTGGGATAGAGGAGGGATGGCCTACATTACGCCATACACTATGCTAGCAAGACTTTGGATTCTACCTAACGGAATTACACGGTTACAGAGAAAGAAATGCTAGCCGTAGTATTTTCCTTAGACAAATTTAGATCCCACATCAAAGGGTCATGAGTAACCACCTTCACTGACCTTACCGCCATTAGGTATTTAATGGATAAGAAGGATTCCAAGCCACGTCTGACCATATGGATCCTTCTAATCCAGGAGTTCGATATCGTGATCAAGGATAAGCCTAGAGTCTTTTGAGTTCTGAGTTTGATGCATCAATCACCGAGACCTTACCCAACGAGGTGATTCTTGTTGTCGCCTCGCTCCCATGGTATGCTGACATTGTAAACTTTCTTATTTGTAAGTAAGTTCCACAAGGTTGGTCCAGGCAGAGAAATGAGAGTTTCCTCGCGAAAGCCAACTCTTACCACTGGGTTGCCATAGATTAGAAGCCGGAGGACGCCAACCAGGGAAGAGGATAGCACAGAAAGTGCTTCAACACGACCTTTAGTGGCCTATGCTCATTTCGGATGCTCATGCATTTGTAAAGAGATGAGCTAACTGTAAGAGAATGAGCACTTGTGGACATAGAGACATGATGTCGTTTTTGCCGATTCACTTCTGTGAAGTGTTTGATGCATAGGGATCAACTTTATGGGCATGTTCCCTAAGAGTCTGGATTTGAGTATATACTTATGGCTGTAGATTATGTGAGTCGTTGGGTAGCAGCTATTCCTGCCCGAGCCGCTGATGCGAACACGATTTGCAAGTTCCAGAGAAAGCATATCATTACGCGGTTCGGGGTCCCTTGAGTTTTGTTATAAGACGGGGGTAGACACTTTATCAATGACAAGGTAAGATCACTTGCTAACGAGTTCGACATAAACCATCGGGTTGCTACTCCATATCTTGCTCAGAGAAATGGTCTTGCCAAAGTGTCGCATAGGGTGGAAAGATGATCTTGTAGAAGGTTGTTCGCCATGATAGAAAGGATTGGTTGCAACTTTTGGACTTGGTTTTTAGGCCTATAGAACATCCTTAAAGACTCCACTAGGTACATCTCTCGTTCTATTCATTTATGGCAAGCCATTCCACTTACCTGTTGAGATTAAGCACAAATTTTGGTAGGTAGTGAAAGAGATTATCTTTGGCCTAGATGATACAAAAGATCAGATGCAAACAGGTTTGGAAGCCCTAGAGGAATTGAGAGACAAAGCCTCCATGAGTAGCCTGCATTATAAGGAGCGGATTGAAAGAGTGGCATGATGCTCACATTAGCCACAAGTTGTTTGATCCCAATGAAAAAGTTTGGCTATTAGATGCGAGATTGAAGCTATTTCTAGGGAAACTTCATAGCAAGTGGAAAGGCCCATATCTTGTGTGAAAAGATGTACGACAATGGTATCATCGACATATCTTAGTTGCCTTCTGAGTCCACCATCCGAATCAATGGTCAGCGTTTAAAACCTTTTCATGATCATGCACCGCCGACCATTGAGGTTGCCCCAATTCTGTATGAGATGTGCTCTTCACTCTTTATACTATGCATCTCATACCTTATTTTCAAGATCATTTTGTATATATTCTCGATTCTACTCTTTCTTCCTTCCGTTTGTCTTACACCCTTATGTTTCATCTAGCATTTTTGTTATACTTATGATGTACTTTATCCTAAGTATGGGGGGTGTAGACATTGTGTTGCTCAGACCATTCTGTTCTATTACACTGTTGTTGCTTATACATAAGGTGTGCTTTACCCTAAGTATAGGGGGGTAATATTACTCATATCGTCTTTTGATTGTTTTCGGTTTTTGTATTATCTTCTCTCTCGCTTATCCCTCATGTATTGATATTATTCCCTATAGTTAGGGATATTTTACCCTAAGTATAGGGGGACAAGCCAAGACGTTGATTGTGTACATTCTCCTGACCTCGACCATCTTCAATTTCCAGTCTGCTATCCTTAGGATAACTTGATCCTATGTATAGAGGGGATGATTGACTTCTATTTGTTTATTCGTTATACTTTTGAGTCATTGTAGTATATAATTCTTTTCACCAATCTATACTTAGCCCGAGTTATGTCTTCCTTTGCCGCTTCTTTGGTCACATGAGGACATAGTTTACGCTAAGTATAGGGGGTGTCGTATATATATTCCATATACACTTTAGAAGCCATAACTCGTACATGATCATATTTTTAATAATATGGCTCTCTAAAAGTATGGGTGTATATATTTAACTCTAGCTTTATCGAATATTTAATAATATGACTCTCTAAAAGTATGGGTGTATATTTTGGGGTTTTAAAAGCCTCAAGAAAACCATAAATATGACTTAAAAAATGGTTTAAAAATTGTATTAAAATGTTGTAAAATTCTTGGATAAAATTCGTAATTCTTTAAAAATTATTTAAAACTTGTAAAATCTTGTATAAAAGTCATATAATCTTGTATATAAATTTTGTATAAAATCCTTTGTAAAATGTCCGTAATTCTTGTAAAATTTGTGTAAATTGAATTAATCCATTAACTTTTGAAAATGGTCTTAAAAATTTAAAAGTTTTAAAATATAATAAAATTTTGCAAAATTCTTAAAAAATTACTTAAAAAACTTAATCCAAAAAATGTACTTCATAAAAAAATTGTTACATTCATTTGCATTTTTTAAAACAAGTCTGATTCTTGAACTGAATGGATCTATGTCTGAGAGATGGAGCTTGATTTAGGCCTTAATCCACTTAATTCTAAAGGGACTTTATTAGGAACTGGAATTAAGAATCTTCAGGTCTTTTAGACTTAATTCTTTGGGTCCCATGAGCCCATGTACGAAATTCAACTTGCATGTGCATAAGTAGGCCACCTGGCATCATCCGTTTAATTCATCAACGTTTGAGCCATTTTGAACTCATGCACACTACACATAGCTCGATTTGCATGGACCTGCAAAAGGTAATCCATCTCGATGATGCGTTTCCATCCTTGTTTATTGGCGCTGACTCTAGAACATATATTAATTCATATCTCTTTTTTGATTTATTCCGTTTGTATTATGATTCACTTGATGAATTTATTAGTTCATGAAATCGAAGGGCTATGTAATTCATCAGAAAAGGGGATGATAGTTACTTTCTTTCTATAACGGGCTTATCAGTTATTCATTGGATTTATTCAGGACATTTTCTGCTAAGTAATTTATACGAATCATTATTGTTCCTTTCATGGAGTTTCCTCACTATTCATATAATTCTGTATTTAAAAATCATAGAAATAAAAATTATTTAACAACAGATTTGGGTTGAAACAATTATTCGGATGATGGAATGATCTGCTGGTACATTTTTTTCCAAGATCCAAAAAAATGGACAGAAAGAAAAGATGCTATATAAGTCCAGGAATAAAAGATATATGTAGTGCAACAATCATTTCTACCAAAAAGAAGCTAAACACCTAATACCAAAATGACCACAATGGTCCGAGCTTCAGGAAATCTTGTACTATCTTAGTGGAGACTTGGATAAATAGGTCAGGCTTCACAAGGAGATGTGATTATGCTGATAACACTCCAGCTCTCTTCTCTTTCTTCTTCTTCTTCATATACTCGATTGTGGACACAACACGACCTGACCTTAGAAGGAAATACCCCCTCCTCAAAGATCGAGTATCTAGATGAGGGCCCGATGGGAGCGTATTACTAAGGTGGCAGTTTCTTCGTTTCTCTAAAGCGGGAAGAGCTAAAACCATTCACATGGTACAGATTGCTTTTGAAGCTGAAAAGTTTCCATGATGAATAGGTGGATTTGAGTTGGCTATTGAGGTGAACCTGGATAAGGATTTGTGGAACATGAGGGGTCTCGAGACTTAAATCCTAATTCTAATAGAGTCCCAACATACTATTAATCCATAGGCCTAATCCGAGTTCTAAATTTTGGGTGAAGTAAGATTCGATTTAAAGAAACAAGCATTTATTTTTCCTTTTCTTTTTTTTGCTTGCACTTATTTATATAATATGTGGTTGCTAAGGGACTAGCAAAGATAAAGTATAGGAGAATGATGAATCTATGATTCATCACCTTTATTCTTTCGTTTTGGCTAAAATCCTTGGTAAATTGCATGTAAATAATCACTAATTCCCACTAATTATCATTCTAACCACAATTATTAATATTATATATTTAACACTTATTTTATCCAAAATAAAATAATAAAGAGAAAAAGATAAATAAAAGAAAATGAAGGATGTATATAAAATATATAGACTGATCCTAACCCTGAGACCGGGTCAATATTGACTTGATCAAGAAAATAAATAAGAAGACGGAGATAAGGATCAAAATGTACACAAATATCAGAAGACCAAGGCAATAAAAATATATGTATTCATTTTTCCACATTATAAATATTTCACCTATTTTATTTATCACTTAGAAAATCTCAAATCAAAAAACCCCCTTTATAAAAAGTTGTCCATAAAAATATAAATCAATTTATAAAAATATCAAGAAAATTATTCATTACAAATAAAATGTTACAATGAATCAAAAAAACCGTAAAAGTTGACTTCCAAGGTTCATAACTATTTATAAAAAACTCCAAATGTTGGGCAAACTCAGTTTTAAATTTCATTTACAAAAAACTCCGGAAACTGACTTTTAAACTTTGTTTTATAGTTAATACTATTTATTAAAAAATATCAAAAAAACATTAGAATAAAACATGTGATATTTATGTTTGGGCAATGTTGTCTATATGTACTATATGTAAAAAAACTTCTAGAATTTTTAATTAATTAACCGTAACTCCGTTTAACCTAATTTCTTTTCTAATGTTTCAAAAATCATTAGAAAAATATAAAAATATAATTTAAGCTAAAATGCCAATAAATCTTGAGGTCACGAAGCCATTATCTAAATTTTTCGGACCTCATGACTCGACCGTATGGACTCTGAATTGGGTAAACTCAGTTTTGAATTTCATTTAATTATTTACAAAATGACACTAATTTCACTAAAATCGACATTCATATAAAAGTATTAGGTTTCAGGATCGTATTGGTATAATTGTACCATATGTCGTAATTTATATCATTATTTAATATACCAATACTCTATTCTTAAATTAAAATAAATCAATTTATTATTTATTATTTATTAATTTAAGTAATTATTTGATTATACACCTAATTATATTTTTAATTATTTATTCACTTAATCACTCATTCAAATATTTAATTAATTAATTATCTATATAATAATTAAATTATTTAATTTAATTCCTAAACTAACCATTTATTGATTAATTTTAGTTATTTATTTTTCTTTTCCCTCCTTTCTCTCTCCTCTCTTTCTCCTTTCTTCCCTAACTCCTCTTTTTT
Source organism: Ottelia alismoides (assembly GCA_037367405.1). Classification (NCBI taxonomy): domain Eukaryota; kingdom Viridiplantae; phylum Streptophyta; class Magnoliopsida; order Alismatales; family Hydrocharitaceae; genus Ottelia; species Ottelia alismoides. The sequence goes on along the minus strand of JAZKJV010005696.1, from coordinate 345,994 downwards.
TCCAAACAACTCATGTCGAATACCTCTTTGCTCCTCCTTTGTCAACAGTCCAACGACGAGGTCGTTGGACCGTTCTTCCAACTGACACTAGTGACAGGACTCACCACCATTGACACCATCCTCTAGCTTGGTCCCTAAGTCTTCTCAGCTTATAAATAGGACTCTCCCCGTCGAGTTCAAGGGGACCCACTATTTTGATCTACTGCCGTTTTTCTCGTGATCTCCGGTGTGAGAGTGAGTCTCGTGATAGGAGATTCGTCTCCTCTGTCCATCAAGGGAGGTAGAGCGATGAGGTTCCAAGAGATCAGACCGTCAATGTGCAGCGAAGCTCCGCCACGCGCCCAGCCTCCCGACGTCGCCATGGTTGAGGCGAGGACTTCTGAAGCTACTACTTCAAACCACATGCGATATTCTTCCGCCTTTTCTCTAGGTATTTGCTATTAACTCTCATCTTCTATACCTCCACCTCACATTCTATTCTCAATCTCATCCAATTTCGTGTAGCTTTTCCTCTTGATCTTTATGTACTCTGTTGTTTTTCACCAATGTGGATCATAACAACTTCTAGTTTAACCTCCCCGATTAATCCATCACCCGCTAGAGTTTCTATCCCACCTATTCTCCGACATTATACCTATTCTTGGATCCACACACACGAATCACATCTTCTGTTCACCTTTCCCTCATAATTTTTGGAGCCGAGGTTTCGTCCTCGAGCAAATTTGTCCCTTGCAGATTCTGATTCCATCAAGGAATTTGGAAGCGAGGAGCATTGTCGATAGATCATTCCTCGAGCCTTATTTCAATGCTTACAAATGATCGCATGTGATAGACGAGCACCTGGAGGTGGTTCACTACATATATAACCAACTACGACACCTCATGTAGTGCGGGTGACCCAGAGAACAACAGGAACAATTTGATCGACACCTGCAACGAAAACAACAGTCAGAATTTGATATTAGAGCTGCCGCCATCTGTCGCCGAAGAGATCCACTACAGATTTAAAATTCTGACATATCGTCGCCGCCCGAGCGAAAATGAACCAATTTCATCAGATCAATATCACTGCATCCACGTTTTAAACGGAGCAGAAACTTCTTCATTGTCGCCCATGTTTTTCATTGCCGCCAGTAGATACAGAAGGGGGAGGAATAATCGCTATCTCCTGAATAACTAGGAATCGCACGATCAGATCTGATCATGCAGCTAGAATTCAGCCACGTGTTAGAGCTTTAGCGCTAGAGGCCCACTGACCAACTGCTTAAGGTCCCTGTGCAGCTAAAACACGTGCCTGACACGTGACATATTTTAATATTTTATAGGGAAGGCCCCCATACTTTAGCGAATTTCGAATAGGTCTAGGACGAACTATGATCTTGTGATCTACACGTGAAGCTTGGAACTTTTTGCACGTATGTCCCTGCATTTGTGAGATTTTACATGCGTGCGCCCCATAGTTTCAATTTATTACCAACATGCCAATGTACAACATATAAATACAATACATAGTATAGAAAATAATAAATAAAAACACAAAATATAAAAATACAATAAAAATAGGTATAAATACCCTATATTATACTATATATAATATTATGTTATATTTTGCAAAATAAAAATATTTTCTATTTTTAATGACTCATTAAAATACCATAAAAATATAACAAACTATAAAAACACATAAAAAATATAAGAACACCACTAAAAATCTAATAAAAATTACCCTTACTATATTTGTCCATATTTTCACAGAAAAATAAAAACAAAAAATCAAATAATAAAACCAATAAAAATACAAAATACAAAAAAACATTAAAAAATCATAACTAAATCAATAAAAATCACATAAAAATGTACAACATATAATTTTAAAGATAAATTTACCTACTTTCAAATAAAAATAAAAAAATATTTTCTCATTGTTTTCTACTTTAAAAATAAAAAATACGCCATAGTTTTCAATAAAACTTTGTTTCTCACCTTAAATACGATATAAAATCAATAAAAATCATTAGAATATATTTAAAACTAAAAAAACAGGAAAACAAAATAAAATTTAAAATTATGAAATAAAAATCAAATATAATTACAAAAATGATTCTAAAAATAAAAAATTTACTGAATACTTAAAAATCATAAAACAATATAAAATTCAAAAAATTAAATGAAAATCCAGAAAATTCCTAAAAATAAATAAAAATTAGGAAACCTACTTAAACCTTAGTTTTCTATCATTTAACCCTAGTTTTCAACAGTTTGTCTCCCTGAGTTTGACACTCTTGTACTTAACACGATACACTTGAGTCTAGGAGTATAATTCATAAAAATATTAAATTTTCTGCGAATTTAAAATGATCATTATAGTGATAGTTATCTATCTTTTTAGACGACTCGATCGGTTAATTTTTCATAGTCACAGTGATTGAGTCCTCGCCTTGTGAGGCTCATTTTAGACCATTTAATATCCGCGTTCATTAAATGGCATCGTTGTCGGGAAGCAATGTGTAGGATAGAATTTTGTGTCATTTTCCTTCATTACTTTTCTTTTTATTTTCTCTCTTATTAGATATATTTACTTACATGTGCTAATGCATTCTCTTTGATTTTTCTTACGAGGGACTTTGAGATGGCGACGTCGACTTAGGTGGTCTAGGCACCCGATTTAAGAAGACATGGTCATTATACCCATTGACCTAGTGGGGAGAGCAAGAGAGAGAGAGATTAACATCGAATTTTATTTTCTTTTGAGATATAGTGATTTATTTTTTCATTGTTAATTTGAAATAATACAGGTACTTTGGACATTCGGGCCCAATTTCCAAGTGATTATCAACTTTGGAGCTCACCATGTTTTTCATGATTTCTACCACCTTTATTTTCTTTGTTTCCCGCATTTTGAGTTTTCCACATTTCTTTTTTTGTTTTCAATGATTGAGTCCTTAGATCAAGGTGTGCTTGCTCGGTAGCAAGGTCCATATCCCTAAGGTATGTCATGTACATATAAATTAATTTGTGATTGGACTAAGCTCAAAATTAATAATTAAAACTTATATTGATCATCAAGCACCGAGAGAGGCACCATACAATGATAGTAGGAATCGTTCTGGCGGGCACTAAGGTGTCTCCAAGATCGAACTTTTGGATGATCATTCTAGGGATTAACATTGTGGTTATTCACGCAAATAGCATTGCATGTTCTTAGGATGATTTCATCGTTGCATTTGCATATATACTAGGTTCAAAAAGTTGTGTGATGCATCGCGTATGGAGAGAGCTAGGAATCACTGTGAGTCTTCTATTTGAGCATTCATCATGGTTTTCCAACTAGCATTAAAATTTTACCTTCTTCCTCTGATTTTGACAACCTAGGAAAAAAAGAAAAATCTACAAAAACATTAGGCGCTTGTATTGAATCTATTCAAAGCAAGGGATGATACAAAAAAATTAAAAAAGGGACTGCTAAAATTTCTTGACCTTATTAAAATTGATTAATAGGATTCATTCCATTGGGTGAGAAAAGCCCTCAGTTGTTTTTAGGTACCATTGTGGAAGGTCACCTTCTCGAGTGAGTGAGTGCTATCGTAAGGACAACAACCAAAAACCCAGTCTGTAATTGCCTTGTGTATCGCATGGATTTCCGAAGTGTTAGCGCTTCTATCATATGTGAACATGTAGGGCATGGTCAATGATGATGTTCTCTCCTTATATATAACTTTGACCTTATAAGAAGTACCGAGCCTAGGACACACCTTCACAGGAGTTTCCATCTCATCGTCTTGCATCCGAGTATGTCCTTGCACGCTCACAGATGATTCCACCATGAGCGAGGTCTGAAGTAGTGGTTTCACCTATTTATTTCCTCTCTCTCATTCTTTGCATGAGTAGGAATATAAGAAGGTTTATAAGGACCTCCAAAAATGCAAGCTACAGGTTACAAAGGAGGAGGACAAGTATGCGATACTTTTTAGGCAGCACTCTCACTCCTATAGGATTAACGCCTAAGGACTCGTGCAAGATAAGTACATGAAAATCAATCTAAAACTTACAAAGATAATTGATGAACCTTCATGGATTCACATGTAGAATTGGTGAATCCATTGTATTATGGTTTGATTATTTAGTTTTGTTAAGGTCAAGATTGCGCCATTTTGTCCCATTTTCTCTTTTGCATATTTCCTGTTGAATCCCTGCTCGCTTCGAGCCGTCTACTACTTTACACTTCTTTTATTTCTTGTTCATATCTGTATCTTTCATCCACCATCTTTCTCATTTTGACCCCTCAATAGGTCAACCAACATATGGTTTGGTCGGGACTCCGTCGGCACCCACATCGATCCGTGTTGCCGACTTCTCCAGCAATTCGGGGTGATTCCCAGTTTCATGGTTCATACTCTGCGAACCACCCTCAAGACTCCCCACGTCTTCTTTTTCACCTAGATCAGAAACACTCTTTTCCAGAGTTCTTCCCATTCTATATGGATACTGATTTTACTCCATATTCTTCTCCATCCCTAATAAGATTCATAATTGACCCTAATTTCGAATTGTTTTCTCCATTAGGTTCTTGCATACATACTACTCAGGGTGTATTTCTCATTATAGATCTTGACCCCGATCTAGAGACAGAGTCTCAAGCCACATCAAAAATGGCTCCTACAAGAATAGGAAAGGGACTGCAACCCCAACCAGCCGAAGAGCTAGATCAGGGGGAAGGGTAGTGCACCACTAAGAATGATGTCAACAACCTGATCCTAGTTTCGATTCAAGCAATTCAACATCAATTGAAGAATCAAGGATTGGCCTAGGCAAACTTTCAGGAAATTCTCAATTAATTGAGGAGGGGGGTCGACGAGAGAGACGCCAGGAGATAGGATGAATTCCATAGAGAAGATGAGATGAACATAGAGGTTGTGGAAGACAACCACTCAGTGGGTGGACCCCGTCATGGAGGAGGAGAGGCAAGTCCATTGCAACCCAAACCAACACTGAAGCAAACTTACAACCCAAGGGTTGACCATGTCACAATATGGATTCAGATTTCACCCATCCTTGACCATTTTGAGCTGAAGCCATAGTTCTTGTATATACTTCCAACCTTCCACGGGAATAAAATGGGTTACTAAGGAATAAAGAAAAACTCACTACCAATATAGCCTATTGACATCCTAATGAATAGAATAAACTACATAAAAGAGAAGCTCACCATGTTTAGAACACCTAAAGCGAAGCATCAGACAGAGGGTAGTGGACCTCGAATCTTCCGTAGTAATAATAAATGCAAATAAGCAAAACTAACTACCAATCTTCCCTACTGATATCTTAAGGAATTGAAAAAGCTATGGAAAAGAGTAGCTCACCATTCTCAGAACACCCAAAGCGAAGCTTCGGATGGAGGGCGGCAAACCTCATATCTCTTAAATTCAACACCCAACAAGCTCCCAGAAGCATTGATCAACCTCTTATTGTCACCAGGAAGGTGTATCGAAGTTCAGACATATGGTTTGAGGGCGGAAGAATGATAACGTTGACGAGGGAGGCGTAGGGGACTATATATATAAGGGAGACTTCGACCAAGAACCACTTGTGACACGAGGTTCCTCAAGTCGAGGAGTCACTGCCATGTGAAAGAGGAATGAACGGGCCTTAGATTCGTAGAAGGAATCGTCCAAGAAACATGAAAGGATCAGGCATGAACCGAGGTCAAAATGAGGATGCGAGTAGATGGTGATGGAACCAAGGGTACGAGGTTCAGATGACTAGTGGGTCAATCGATGCCTAGCACACATTGGTCCACGTCGACCCACAAAACTACAAGGATTAAATAAAAATTGAAATAAGTCAAAAACAAATAGAAATTGATCTTATAAAAAAACTTAAAACATGAGAGTTGTTTGTCTTTTAATGTAGTATTTTATTATGATTTTTTATTTATTTTTACAAGTCTATTTACTACGAGTTACTTTTTAGAATTGTATTTAAATGTATATTGACCTATGTTTTGTATATTCTATTTTTATTTTGTATTTTTGATTTTATTATTTTTTTTCATATTTTATATATTCATAACTTATATAAATATACATAAATATATTTTTATTGTATTTTTCTGATGTATTTTGTACACTTAAATAAATATGTATACTTATTATATAGGTATAAGTACTCTATATTCATCTATTTATTTTTTATATTACATTATTTTATTGTTTTATTTATGGTTTTATTCTATTATAAATATGCACATGTATTATAAATAATGTTTACTGATAATAAAAATTTAAAATTATAAAAATATAAAGAATAATAAAAATTTATATTTTATTCAGGTACACTATACAATAAGGATCCAAAACTTAACTTTTGCATCATAGATCCAACTTAAATGAAACCAACTTCATTAAATAATTTACTAAAAGTTATATACAAGTAAAGGTGATTTTGGTGCATTTTGATTTCATGTGGAGGAGATACAGGTCTGAGAAGTTTGGATTTTGGGATTCTTATTCTGAGTAATGTACACTATGTATTATTTTTGTGTGAAATCAATTTTGTACTTTTCTACATATTTTTATCTACAAATTTCATGTACAAAGTTTCTTTGTTTGAAGTATAAATACTAAAGAATAAAATGAGCCCTAAAAATGAATTATTTGTCAAAATAAAGTGTGAATTTCATTGTATTTTTGGCCCTTATCTCCCCCTACTTTATTTATTATCGACCTAATCGTCAAGATTCCTAGGTCTCATGGTTTACGGTCATAAAATATCTCGTGTATTATATTCTTTATACTTTTTTCTTTATTCTATAATTTTAACATTAAAAACTATATTTTATATATAATAAATGTAATAAATAATGAATGTTGATTTGTAGATAATAATGTTATTTACATGCATTTAGCTAGGGTTTTTTGGCCAAAATGATAGAACAAAGGTGATGATATGGAGATTCATCACCCGACCCTAGACTGCCTAGCTCAGCTAATCAAGAACATGCCTGAGATGAGTCAAAATCTTGATGACCTAACGACCGCAAAGACTATCATTCCAGCAAGGGTTGAAGCCAACCCTAACAATTTCCGAAGCAAAGAGCAGCTACATGTAGTGATCTATCCTATTCAGGTAGAAATGAATTGTTTATATCTAAGTCTATTACTTTCAGGAGCGGTAGGACGCTGCAGCATAAGCAACAACGATGGGAAAGACTCGTCATCTGACTGTGAGTCATCAGGTAGACCAGCAAAGGTCCGAACACCATTTTTGCAGTATCAGAACAAAAAAGTCAAAAAATGGAAAAAAAAAATTCAAAAATACAAAAAGACGATAGCAACACTAGCCTCAGTGGAGTTCAGCTACCATAGAGAACATCAGCGTCCACAACAGATTTGAAGCCAGTCGAGGAACCATCACTTATAGATGATTCTTTACATTTTTGCCATCTACCTGTACAACATGATAAGGGCAAAATTTTGAATGATACAGTTTCAGATTCTATAAATATACCTTTTCCCGAAATAATGAGAAAACACAAAAAAATAAAAATATTGAAAAATTATTTGTATGATTCTTTTATAATGGAAATTGTACAGAAACTGGTCTTAAATATGCCTTTGACAAAAGCTCTCGAATACATGCCCGCTGTGAAGAAAGGTTTGAAAGATGCATGTAATACAAGGTGCATGCCTTGTCCTTACTATCCAATAAGTCAAGGTGGCAAGCATGAAAAGCACATCATCACGATGGCCACCGACAACACCATTAGCAATCTCCCAAACAAAAAGAAAGACAAGGGAGCGCCACTCATTCGTTGCCATATGTTCAACCAAGAGTTTGAACACACATTGCTCGACAGTGGGTCTTCTGTCAATTTGATGCAAGCTTCACTACTCACAGAATTTGGGCTAGGACAACTCATGCCAACAAAGATGATTCTATAGTTCGTAGACAAATCCATCAAGTGGCCTAGGGGCGTGTTGGATGATGTGATCATTACCGTTCAAGGGATTCAATTCCCTGTTAATTTGTCGTGCTAGACATTGGCGTCTCCACACCTCTACTCCATACCCCTATCATACTTGGCCGACCATTCCTTCGAATAACCAAAGTAGTAGTGAAGTACGACACAACTGAAATCACATTCATCTCCAGCAACAATAAAGTACAGATAGAGACCATCTCTGAGTCAAAGCTCGTAGCGGGAGCATCTGATGTGAGTATGTGTGCGTCTTACCGTCGTGAAGACGACAACTTTCTTGCTGAAATTTCAAGATACAAATCTATTCATGGATGACATTGAGATCCACGAATTCCTCTGCCCTTAAGAAGGAATGGAGAAGGTAGTCGAACTCCCCTCTATCAATGATGAATAGACTTTTGTTGATGTATCTGATGAGTTTCTTGTGGGATCAATGAGCCTTGAAGAAAATAACACATTATTGAAGATTTCTGCAATAATGTGTATTTCAATGAGAATTTTTGTGAACAAGATGTGTTTTCAATGGTGGACCGAACTTTTGAAAGAGCCAATGCTTAAAGCTATTTCTGAAGTCACCATTGAAGCAGATCCCATTCCGCCAGAGCTTAAGCCATTACCCTCCAACATGAAGTCCGCCTTCCATGCGGGTGAACCAAAAATGTATCTTATCATCATCAATGTTCATTTGATCGCAAATCAATAATCTCATCTGATGGAGCTTCTTGAATGTAACCGCAAGGAAATTGGTTGGAAAACTTCAAATCTCCATAGGATAAACCCTTCATTGTGCTCGCATCATGTTTACCTTAGGGATGATAGCAAACCCTCTTGTGAATTCCAGAGAATACTAAATCTAAACCTTTGGGAGGTTATCATGAAAGAAATTCAGAAATGATGTGATGTGCGATTCATATATCCCATCTCTGAGTCAAAATGGGTGAATCCCTTGCATGTAGTGCCTAAGAAATCTGGGATCGCCATTACGAAGAATGACAAAGGAGAGGAGATTCTGACCAGAGTACCAACTTCTTGGCGTGTTCGTTGACTGCAGAAGATTGAACCTTGCCACCAAGAAAGACCACTTCCCACTTCCTTTCATTGATCAGATTCTTGAGAGACTGGCCGCGATGGAATATTTCTACTTCTTGGACAGTGCTCCAATTATAATCATCTGGCTACTGCGCATGAAGACCAAGAGAAGACCACGTTCACCTATCCATTTGTTACATACGCTTTCCAATTGATGTCGTTCGAGCTCTGCAACGTGCCGTCTACATTCCAATGATGTATGCATGCAGTTTGCGTCTATATGGTGGGCAGTTTTCTGGAGGTTTTCATGGACGATTTCTCGGTCTATGAAGATTCATTCGATCAATATCTTGATTACATGGATCGAGTTCTACGAAGGTGTTGCGAGGTTAACCTTGTGCTCTCGTGGGAGAAGAGCAACTTCGTGGTGACCAAATGGATCATGCTGGGAGAAGAGTAACGTGGCATGGAAGTTGAACCATCCAAGGTGGAGGTAATTTCCAAACTTGAACCACCAACTACCATCAAGCAAGTCCAGTCATTCTTAGTGCATGTCAGTTTCTATCGAAGATTTATCAAAGATTTAAGCAAATTGGCCCGACCATTGACTGAATTGTTAGGCAAGGAGACATAATTCATTGTTGATAATCTTATGTTCCAAATATTTAATCCAATTTGAATGGAAACTTTCGTTTGAGATAGTGACAGATGTGTTAGATTACACCATCAGTGTAGTATTGGGATAGAGGAAGGGTAACATGTCATTTGCAATTCACTATGCTAGCAAAACTCTAGATGAAGCTCAGAAGAACTACACATTTATAGAGAAAGAGATTCTAGTGGTAGTTTTTACCTTGGGAAAAGTTCAGATCCCATCTCCTTGGGTCCAACGTGATTATCTATACTGACCACTCAACCATTCGGTACTTATAGTAAAAGAATGACACCAAACAATGTTTCATCATGTAGACCATTCTTCTCCAAGAGTTTGATCTTGAAATACGAGATAAGCCTCGAGTCAAGAATGTGGTGCCTGATCATTTGTCCAGACTTCCCGAGCCTGAAGCTCCTTAGCCAACCCTACGACCTACAACTAAGACCTTTCCAAAGGAGGCAATCCCGACAGTCACCTCACTCCCTTGGTATGCTGATATTATGGATTATGTTGTGTACAAGTGAACCCCGCAAGATTGGCCCAAGCTTAAAGCATATAAGTTCTTGTCTGATATTCACTTTTACCAGTGGGAGGATACATATCTCTTTACGAGGGGGTAGATTGTATCTGGAGAAGGTGTATCCCTCGAGAGGAAGTTCCTAGTGTCCTCACACATTATCATGATCGAGAAGATGGAGGACATCACTCAAACGGAAGAACGATAGCAAAAGTACTCCAAAGTGGCCTGTGGTGGCCAACTTGGTTCAAAGATGCATAAGACTATGTGAAGCACTGCACTGTCTGCTAAAGGATGGGTGGAACCATTGGAAAGAAGGACACAATGCCCCTGAAATTTATCCAGATTTCAGATATATTAAATTTTTGGGGAATTGATTTTATGGACCCATTTCCAAACACTCAGAGATATTAATACATTCTGCTTGTTGACGATTACGTTTGTCGTTTGGTGGAGGCTATCCCAACCCGAGCTGACGACAGTCGTACTGTCTATCGTTTCTTGAAAGAACACAACATTTCAAGGTTTGGAATTACGAAAATTCTCATATCATATGGGGATAGACCCTTTATTAAAAGAGATGTGAAGAAGCTAACTCAAGAATTCTTCATTGAACATCGTGTCGCTTCAACCTACCACCCACAATCCAATGGCTTGGTCGAATGCTCAAACAGGGAGATCAAAACAATTCTTCAGAAGCTTGTGCATCTAGATTGTAAGAACTGGTCTCAGTTGCTTGACTTAGTCCTTTGGGCTTACAGGACCGCAAACAAGTCACCTTTGGGAATGCCTCCCTATCACCTGGTCTACGGCAAGCCATGCCACCTGCCCGTGGAACTCATTCATAAATCCTTGTACGAGATCAATGTTTGCAATTTCGGTTCCAAGAAAGCCATAAAGAATTGAGAAATTGATCTAAACAGACTACTCAAATTTAGATATTATGTATACGACAACATCCTGATGTACAAAGACGAAGTCAAGAAATGGCTTGACAAGCACATCCGCATAAAAACTTTCAAGTCAGGTTAGAGGGTTTGGTTGTTTGATGCAAAATTGAAAATATTTTCTGGTAAATTAAAGAGCAAATGGACTAGGCCATTTATAGTGAAACATGTGCGTGTCAACGAAAACGTAATGATATCAGACTTGTTAGCGGATGCACAACCTTTCGCGGTCAATGAATAGCTACTCAAACCATACCTAGTGCACAACACCTTCTTATCTATTGAGGATTAGATTCAAGTTGTATATGAAGATGAGTTGAACGCCACCACATTTAATGAATCAGATAACGCCGACAAAAACATTTTTAAATGATTTTCTTTTCTTCTTTTCATTTCTATTTTCTTTTCTTCTAGAAAGGTATCACCCCTTTCATCCTTGCCATACTTAGGACGTACTTTCTCCTAAGTATGCGAGGGTGTACACCACGTGTTTTTCATTTTCTGATCCCTCACTTGTCTCCCTCAACTCTTAATACTCTATCTATACTTAGGGACATTTTACCCTAAGTATGGGGAGGACATGTCAAGCCGATGATTTCGTACATTCCCACCCTTGACTCTTCCTACCATGTGTACAGTCTACAATACATAGGATATTTCATCCCAAGTATAGGGGGGATGGTCAAATTCTCATTCGTTCATTCTTTAGTCATTGTAGTATAAGCCTTTCTATACTCAATACGAGTTACATCATCTCTTTTTCTCTCTGATATATGAGGACATAGCTCATGTTAAGTATAGGGGGTCGTATATACTTCGTATATATTATAGCCATAACTCATACTTTTGTATTTTCAACAAGTATTTCTAAACTACAATTAATTAAACTATAAATAACATGCTTGTATAAAATTCATTAAAAATTCATTGTATATATCGATTAATAAATCGGGCAAAAATGTTTTGCAAAATGTAGAAAAATAATTTGAAAAACTATTTGAAAAATATTTTGAAAACTATTTGGAAAATGTTTTTAGAATGTTTTTCATCCTTTGTATAAAAATATTTTGTTTGTAAACATTATTTTCTCTATTTGAAATAAAATATTTTGAAAATATTTTTGCAAAGGGTTTGGAAAATGATTGAAAAAATAGTTTGAAAAATCTATGTATATTGTTTGAAAAATCTTTGCAAAATGGTTTTCAAGTTTTTTTTAAAAGCATGTAAAAATTATTTGCCAAATTAGTTTGCAAAAATTAAGTTTTCAAAATCTTTGCAAAATTCTTTTCAAATTATTATGTGAACTATATACATTCTTTACAAACTTATACAAACTCGTAAATTCCAAATAACCGAATCCTTGTAAATAATAAAAAGTACTCCCATTTAAATATTTGTACCTACTTCTTTTTTCAAAAAATTTGTTTTTAAAAATCCCTAAAAATTTGCAAATATAAAAATCCTAAAAACATATGCAAAATAATTTAAACAATAAATTAGCAAAATCTTTTCAAATATCCATAAAATGTTCAAAAGTATGAAATTGCATCATAAAAAGAATTTTGTGCATTGTACATAGCATTTGCATTTTTCGAATTGAGTTTGATAATTGAACAAGTCTAAGTAAAATCCGAAGATTGGATCTTGGTTGGACTTTAAATTTACTTAATCACAGGAACCTTATAGAAACTGTAATTTGAGTACTTCAGGTCGTCTAGACTTAATTCTTTGAGATCATGAGACTTGTCATCTTGAATACCTAAGTAGAGTACTTCGAAGACACTCACGACACTTGTTGATAGTTACCTAGCTTGCACACCTGCAGTTTTCACTTTACTCACCTCAGTTGAAGAGGTAGAGGGTTGGATTCACCGACATGAGACACAAGACAATCGAAAGATCAGAAGTCACACATTTTTGGCCATTTTACCCCTACCCTATCAAGCAGCGATGAGGTCTAAAGATAAAAGTTGTGGGTTGCAATAATGCTTCAAAAGAGGGGTAGTCTACTGGCTCAAGTGGAAAAAGTCCATGCGTAAATGTTGTATACAGTATTCAAAAAATGGAAAAATAAAAAACTCCAAAAAAGTGGAAAGACATGATTGAAATTTAAATGCCTTCCAAAGTGTATATATCTGTATAGTCAACAAGCAAGCTAGAGCTTCATAATCTTATATATGTGAGCCTGAAGTCAAATGACTTGGCTACACTATTCTAGTATCCTAGGATAGGTAGCTACATTGGCTACCGTCCATTCTTCTTTCCACATCCACTTCTTGAGCCGGTTGTACTTGAACTTAGAAGAAAACACCTTGCTTCTCGAGGAAAGAGTTCTTGGATTGAGGAATTAGGCTAACTATGTTGGAGGAGACTGACTTTTACCACTTCAGCCGAGGAGAGCTACATATCACATACACTGTCTAATATAGATTCATAGTCATAAGGATATGCATATGAGTTACTTATTGTAACCTGGCTATTGAGGAGACTTGAACATAGTTTAGTGATTCTCAAAGGTTGTTGTATCTCAAATCTGTTTTCCGATGAGGTTCCGATCGCACCTAATATCCAAATTCGGACTTAAGCTCCAAATTTCGATTTTATGAAGACAAGTTTAAAAATGAAAATCAATCCAAGGCATTTCTTTTTCTTTTCTTTGTTTTTATTTTTTACACTTATTGCATTAGTGTTTGCTACGGACTAACAAAGGCAAGTATAGGGGGGGTGATGAATCTCCATTTCTTACCATTTATTCTTTCATTATGGCATTTAAACCCTAACAAAATGCATGTTAATAACAATATTTTGTACAAATTAACATTCCTTATTTATTATATAAATATTGTATAAAATACATTGTTTAAAGCCAGAATAAAAGAGTAATGAAAAGAAAAGAAAATTAAATAAAATGCAAAGGTATTTTATGATCCTAAACCCTGAGACCTAGGTATCTTGATGACCAGGTCGACAAGGAATAAAGTAGGGGGACATAAGTGTCAAATAACAATAAAACCCTAAATTATATTCTTCAATATTGCATTTTTGGGACCTATTTCATTCTTTATTATTTATGCCTCAAATAAATAAACTTTGTACTTGAAAACTGTAGATGAAAATATATAGAAAAATATAAAATTGATTTCACACAAAAACAAAATACAATGTACTTTTTATACTCTAAAAAAAATCCAAGACTCAAATTCCCAGACCCATATCTTCTCCATACGAACTCAAATTGTAACAAAATCACTTATAATTGTATATAACTTTTTATAAGCTAATTAATGAAGGTATTTTCATTCAATTTGGAGTTATATTGTAAAGTTGGGTTTTGAACCCCTATTGTACAATATACATGAATAAATATTCATTTTATTTATTCATTATAATATTTATAATTTTATATTTTTATAATTTTGTAAATATTTTTTATAATATATATACATATTTAGAACATAATAAATCATTAAAAAAACATTGAAATAAAACAAGTATACAAAATACATAGATGAATATACACTACTTTGACCTATATAATATACATTCCTATATATTTAAGTATACATATTACATCAAAAAATATAAAAAATATATTTATGTATACATAAATAAGTTATAAATATATAACTTATGTAGATAACATAATAAAATAATAAAATACAAAGTAAAATACACACAACAAAAGTAAATAAACCTATAAATAAAATCCTAAAAAATAACTCGTAATAAATTAACATGTAAACATAAATAAAAATCACATTAAAATACTACATTAAATAACGAACATTTTTTATGTTTTAAACAAAAATTAATAAAATCATTTACTAATTTATTTTGAATATTTTTAGAATTTCAAATCTATTTTGTCTTGTTGCGACCTAGGTGGACCAATCACAGCTCAGTGATAGTTGACCCTAGGTCAACTGTCCTTCTTCCTTCCCTAGCCGTGTTAGACACACTTTTGATCTCCATTCAAACAATTTTGGGGCTCGATCCTTACATTCTTTTCATTCGATTCCTTCTACAAATCTTGGCATCGATCAATGCGCTTTCACCCATGCATCTCTTGTCTATTTGAGGATCCTCGATTAATGCGTTCTTGATGGTCAAAGGGGCCTATGTATAAAGCATCACAGTCACCTACCTCCCCCCTTTAATCCTACTTCCGCCCACACACCCTAGGTTTGAGCCTCAAATCTTGTTCGAAGTGACAACAGGAGGTCGGTCAAATTCTTGGGAGTCTTGTTAGGTGTCGAATTGAGGTGATCCAATTCGTCAGATATCTCCACCTGAAGCTTGCTCCAGGTGTGTTCCTGGTGAGATTTCTTCTTTTTTATCTTGCTATTTCCTTTCTTTGTCGTAGTAGGACCATATTTTGTTTTGCTCAATCTTGTTTTATTTTCCATTAAATCAAAATTTACTCTTACTAGAGCTCCAGCTCCGCCGCCCCTTTCCATCTACTCCTGACCATCCCCGACTCGTAGTTCACCTTCACATCATTTCCCCTCACGTTTTGATCATCCAGCACTCCTTCACTCAACTCGGTCGAACACGGATCAAGTAATCCATTCTCCCTCCTCCTCCATATTCTAGAGAACGTCACTCTGGCTGATCTCGCAACCATTTTGCCCCCTGAAGCAATCCCCAGCTTTTCTTTTTTGGCCTTGACATTTTCCTGCAGGACATGACAAGAATAGACCTCCTTGTAGGGGTCATCGAACCAGAAAAAGACCCTCCAGGTCCAGCGCCTCGCCGAGCCACACTGAAGGACCTGAAGCTATCTTGAACAAGACGGGAGCTGCAGATCTAACCCGCAGTCATTTTTTAGCCATCTTCAAGCCCCTAGGAGTGAAAAATGACGAAGCACATCTGTATCGAAGCTCGCGGGGAAGAACCTGTTCAGGTGTTCTTCCTCCAAGCCTTGTCACCGTCGGATAAAGAGCAGCACCCAGATCGAGCAACCACCGTCAGATTTTGTGGAGCATCGCCATATGATCCTAACCAAGAATCTAATCCTAGTCGTCGATCGCCTAACAGTCATCAATTGTTCTAAGGCCGACACGTCGATAAGAGGGCGCCTGAGACAATTGGATATGTGCCTTAGTGGGGGTAAATTACACAACCTCCCCCCATTTTTGTAGCACTTATATTTTAGTCCTATAACTTAATTAATTAGTTTTAAAATTTTGGTAAAAATTGCATGAGAACCCCTGCACTTTATTGAAATTACTATTGGGTCTGTGGCATGTTACCATATGTGTGGTCCCACTTGAGGTAGCAACTTTGAAGAGAACCCCGTACAGGTTTTTTATTTTATTTTTAGTCTTTAAAATTTTAATTCTAGTTATAAAACTTTGGATTTTTGCTAACTAACCAGACTTTATTTTTAATTACATCTATGCCCTTTCCAGTACTTGTATTTTTGTGTAATTTTTGTGCTTGTATTTCATTTATTAAAAATATCATCCATGCTCCAAAAAATATGAAAAAATAGAGTTAAGTACCTGCTAGCATACAAATTCATGTTATACTTTTATTATTTTTCATTTTAGGCAACATTTTAAAAATAAAAAGTACATTTTTTATCCCATTAAATGAACAATTACCAAAAAATTAAAAAAATTGTGAAAAATTCCAATAAATCATATTTTTTATTTTAGTATTTTGTTTCCTCAATCCAAAAATCTCTAAGAAGATTAAAAGAAAAAGACTAAAAATTTAAAATCTTAAAATCCAGTAAAAATAAGAAAATTCACAAAAACCCAAAAAAATTTATTTTTGCTTTTGAATTTTCTTTATATAATTATCTATCTATTAAAATTAATTTGGAGAACTTTGACACTTTTTGGTATTGTTAGTCTCCAACTCAACTCGACCTATTTATTTAATCCGTGTTTTGGGATATTTTTATCTTAAAAAATATATAAATATTAGCAAAAACTCCACAAAATCACAAAAATAATAGAAATTATATAAAATCCCCCAAAAAATAATTCTAGTATTCTGATTATTTTTTAGTAGTATTTATAAACATGTTACCCTATATTGTATATATAACGTTATATATTCTTATATTATATATTTAAAAGGAAAAAGAACATAAAATGTAGAAATTGTAAAATGAAAATAACAAATATATAAAAGTAAAAACAATTAAAAAATTATAAAAATTAAAATTCATAAAAAATATTAAATCTTAAAAAACCACAAAAATTTAAAAACCAAATAGTACCCAAAATCATGTATTGTCTTTCTGTGCCAATTTTTCATTGTCTGTCCTCAGTTGTATTATGTGTTCGACTCCTACTTTACTTGTTCGCTATACATTTTATTGTAGGGTATAATAAATTCTGATTCATATATTGTGTGGGTTAATTATTGATTAAACGTAGGCATTGAGAGGTTGTAACGACGACTGAGTCATCGCCATGTGAGACTCATTTTAGACTACGCGATATCTGTGTCTATCAATGATTGAGATTGACTCACTTGACGTGTGGCGTCCTCAGAGCGAACGATACCCCTTCAGCTTTAGTGGTTGGGATTAAATCCTGCACGAGGATAAAACAGTTGATATGCGGCTAATCCACGATGCTTGTAGACTTGGGCGAGCAGCCTTGATACAACAATGGAGGAGGGCAGTGGAAGAACAGGGAAGAAGCTCTGTCTAGGCGAGCTTCTTCCAATGAGATCTTCCCCCTTCAGCAAGTCTAGCCCCACAGAAGGGTTCTACATGTCCCAGGAAGGAATGCGCATCTCCAGATGGTTCAAAATAGTCCAGAGTCCACTGTTAAAAATACTCCAGAGTCCACTGATAGATCCCTAAAAATGATGTGAAGACTGGGGCACATGGAGGAGCTCGTCTTCATTGAGTATGTCTCCAGATGAGGCTCTTTAGGCACCGAACATGTACAGATAAAGTTATAGGTCGAGGGCAAAGTGGCTCAACCGTATTAGGCATGGAATGGTGTTGAGATAGAGTGCTACGACAAGGTGGTGACTGAGGGAGCACAAATCCTTTGATACGTAGGCAATTGAAGGGGCTGATGGTTCAACTAGGTGGAGAAATGAAGGGGGAAAGAGATGGAGGCTGTTGTGTTCGGAAACTCGGTGGTTCACAGTAGAACAGAGTGGCCGGAGCTCGAAAGATCGGGTAAGGGTTAAATCTAATCCTAGGCTAATACATAAATGAAACACAAAATAAAAGGCATAGAACGAATGTAAGAAGTAAAGCTAACTAAAAAAGCAAAGAAAAATTACCTCACATGGCTAGAGGCCAATTATGAATCTCCATTTCATCATCTTTATTCTATCATTTTGGCCTTAAAAACCCTAGCTAATGCATGTAGATAGCATTAAATTGTACAAACTAACATCCACTATTTATTTTACTTATTCTATATAAAATATAGTTTTGAATGCCAAATTATACAATAATGAAAAGAAAAGAATAAAATGTCAAATGGATTTTATGACCCTAAACCCTGAGACCTAGGCGTCTTGATGACTGAGTCGACAAGGAATAAAGTAGGGGGAGATAAGGGCCAAAACCCCAATAAAAGCCCATTCTTTTATTCGTCAATAAGTCCTTTCTGGGACCTATTTAATTTTCTATTATTTATACCTAAAGTAAAGAATCTTTGTACATGAAAGTTGTAGATGATAATACATAGGAAAATACAAAATTGATTTCACACAAAAATAATACACAGTGTACTTTTTATACATAGATTAAAAAGCCAAATCCCAAACTTCCCAGACCCACATGAATTCAAAATGCACTGAAATCATCTTTATTTGTATATAACTTTTAATAAGCTATTTAGTAAAAGTGTTTCATTTAATTTGGAGTTAAGATGCAAAAGATTGGTTTTGGACCCCTATTGTTTACTTTACATGAATAAACTATCCATTTTATTTATTCTTTAATATTTTTATAATTTTATAATTTTATTAATATTAATTATAATATATGTACATATTTAGAATATAAAAAACCATAAAGAAAATGCAAAAATGCAATAGTTTTTTGAAATTCCTAGATGAATATACAATACTTATACCTATATAAAATATACCCCTATTTATGTAATAAAAACCTTGTAAAAAATCAAAATTATATTAAAGTACTAGATTAAATAATAAACATTTTTTTATCTTTTAATTGAAAATTTATAAAATCATTTACTAATTTATTTTGAATTGATTTTGAATTTCAAATATGGTTTGTACTATTGTGGCTTAGGTGGACCAATTGCAACACCACGATAGTTGACCCTAGGTCAATAGTCCTGTTTCCAACCTAGCCCTGTATGACTGCCTGCAACCGCATTTTCCATGATTTTTCGTGCCCGACTCTTTCACTCTTTAACCTAGATTCCTTTTGCAAATCTTCTCCTCGATCAATGTTCTTTCACGCATGCATCTCTCGTCTATCTGAGGAACATTGACGCAGGAGATCTTGTTAGTCAAAGGGGCTCTTGTATATAATATATCTTACACCTTCTTCGACCCCTTAATCGTCTTCCTCTTCAGAAAATCCTAAACCTAGCTTGGATTTAGATACATGGTGACAACATCCAGCTTCCCCGTGGTCTAGTGTCTCCTTTGGAGTGTCGTATCGAGAGATCAATCTCCACCACCCCCTCCGCCTGAAGCTTGGCTCCAGGTTGGTGCAGGTCAGGTGAGCTTCGTTCTTTTCCTATTCCTTTCGTCTTTTAGCTTAGCAGTAGCATAATCAATAATCTTATTTCATTTAATTTCGTTTTATTGTGCGTAAAATCCAAACCTTTCAATTGGCGAGCTTCAGCTCCGACCCCTCTTTCCGAGCATACCAATGGACCTCCGACACTCCAACCACCCTCATCATCTCCCCCTTCATCTTCTCTTCTCCACATGCATCTTCATTCACTTGGATCTTGCACCGATCTGGAGATCAGGTCCTTCATCTATGTCGTCTGATGGAGGACCTCCCCTTGCATTATCCTCACGTACTCCTCCCATCTGAAGCGCCCCAATGCTTCTCCTTTTTGTCCTAGTGCTGACCCCAAAGGAACCAGCAAGAATAGCCCCTGCTCCAAGGGTATTGGAGCCAAGAGAGCCCCTTCTAGGTCTTCAGCTCAGCCTGAGCTCCAACCTTGATCTATAGGCCATTTTGAAGCCTCTCCAGCTACGGAAAGGTCCCTGGACTCGATTGCATACTTCAGCAATAATGGAGGAGAACCTAGGCCAGAGATTTATCGATTCGAAGTGAGGGAGGCTCATTGTTCTTCTATGATATTCCAATCCATCTAGCCATCGTCCGATGAAGAACAACCCCCCTAGTTTTAGTCCCTACCGTCAGATCAAGCATTGCCCATGACCATCAGATCTCAGCTGAGATCTAAACTCAACGATTTATCCATGAAGGGGTACCACTCGATGAATGTAGGCCACGTGGATAAGTGAAGCTCTCCCGCTAGTGGATCGTGTATAGGAAGGGGTAATTTGCAGATCTTAGCACTAAATTTTTTTTATATTCAGTCATGTACTATTTATAATTAGCTTAATACTTTTGGTGACATTGCATGGATCCCTTCTCTTTTTATTGATATGACATCTGGGTCTAGGCTGCGTCACCTCATGTGGGGTCCCACGTGAAGTGGCGATTTCGTACCCAGGCCCGTGCACCTATTTACATTTCTATTTAACTAGTAAACACTTATTAATTGTAATAATTTAGGTTATTTTCACATTTAATCCATCATATATTTTTAATTGTAAATATGCCCCTTCTAGTCATTAATTTCTGTAGCTGTTTTTTATATTTTAAATTATCATCATTGACTCCAAAAATTCTCAAAAAATAAGATTAAGTTCCTACTAGCTTGTAGTTTTACATAACATTTTTAGTTTTGCATTTTAGACTTTACCCTATTTTTTTTTAAAAAAATAACATGTTTTCCCTGTTTGACTTATAGAATACCAAAAAAACATAAAAACATCTTAAAAAATTCCCCCGAAAATATATTTTGTCTACTTTTATATTTTGAGCTTACAGTCCAAAAATCCTTGAAATAAAAAGAAAAAACATAAAAATTTAAAAGCTCCATAATATAAATAAAAGTAAAAATAAATTCAATAAAATCCAAAAATTATGTTTTCTATTTCTGAATTTTGTCAACTATATTTATTATTATTTAAAATAGTTTTTGAAAATTTTGAGTTGTTGTGGTATTTTTAATTTCCAAAATAATCAAACCTATTTATCCTACTTAATATATAGGTTTATTTAAACAACTAAGAATACAAAAAATAGTAAAAATTGTTAGAAAAATGCCAAAAAAGATATAAATATAAAAAAAAGAGAAAAAGATTTTATTCGGTGGATTTTGAATAATTATAGCTATCTATATCTATATACTATCCTACTATATTTATAATTATATATACTTATATTACTTGTATTCTTCTTATTATTTTTTATAAATCTGAAAATATAAAAATTGCAAAATTAAGAACATAAAAATTATAATAACAAAAATCCATAAAAAACTAAATAATTAAAACCCAAAAAATCTAAAAATCCTAAAAATACCCAAAATCAATTATTGACTTTCTTTGCCAATTTCTGATTGTCTATCCTCAGTTGTTTCTTGTGTTCGACCCCTATTTTTGTTTTCACTATACATCTATTTGTACGGTATAATACATTTTGGTTCACACTTGCTTGCTTTGCTTGAATTATACATTGTGTGAAATGATTGTTGATTAAACATGATTGTTGAGAGGTCATCACAACGATTGAGTCCTCACATTGTGAGGCTCATTTTAGGCCACTCGACTGTTGCGTTTATTAGCCACAAGATCCGACCTCATGATGGCGCACCATCAGAGATTGTAGAACTGACCTCTACTCCACCTCCTCTATCATCCTAAGTTCATGGAGAACTCTCTCTCACGATGTTCAAGCCTCCAGATGCAAATGTAGGGTGAGAAAATGGGGTTGAAGATATTCAAAAGTTCGAGGAAGGCAGAGTGGGTGGTTATGTACATATGGTAACCAAAGGGATGAATATCGAGGTAGAGCGGGTGATTCGGAGGAGCAATCCTATAGGAGACGATGGTGCGTGAAAGAGTAATGAATGATGAGAAAAAGTCGAAGAAGAATTGTTCCAAATCGATGATTACATCGATTGGAGAAAAAAGGGAGAAAACGACGGTCAAATGAGGTTCTGATAAGCCTATGCCTCAGAAGAAGAGTTGACCAGGGATGACACGATATTATTTTTAAATTAATTAATAATTAGTAAATGAATTGATTAAATTTTAGTTATAAAATAAAAATGTTTATTTTTTTGTTGAATTTAATATTATTTTCACCTATTTCTATAGGTTTATTTATTACAAGTTACTTTTTAGGGTTTTATTTATAAAGATTTCCTACATTGTACGTAGCATTTGTATTTTTGGATTGAGTTTGATAATTGAACAAATCTAAGTAAAATCCGATGAGTGGATCTTGGTT
This sequence comes from Ottelia alismoides, assembly GCA_037367405.1. Lineage (NCBI taxonomy): Eukaryota > Viridiplantae > Streptophyta > Magnoliopsida > Alismatales > Hydrocharitaceae > Ottelia > Ottelia alismoides. Next base: position 323,362 of record JAZKJV010005696.1, on the reverse strand, counting down.
GGACCTTCAATTTACTTAATCAATCACAGGAACCATATAAGAACTCGATTTGAGATACTTCAGATCTGATAGACTTAATTCTTTGAGATCACGAGGCTTAGTTCAATGTCGTCCTGACTATCAAAGTAGTGTATTTTAGAGCACACCTGTGACTCTTGTTGATAATGATATAGCTTACACACACATTACACTTTGCTCACCTCAGCTGAAGTAGTAGAGGGCTGGATTTGCTGGCATGAGACACAAGCCAATGGAAGCATCGAAAGTCACAATTTTGTGGCCATTGTAACCTAACCCGATCTAGTGGCGACGAGGTCTAAAGACAGATGTTGTGTCTTGCAATAAAGCTTCAAACGATGGATAGTATACTAGCTCAAGAGGAAAAAGTCCTTATGTAAATGTTGTTGTATATAGTATTAAAAAATGAAAAAAAAACTCCAAAAAAAGTGGACATGTCTGATTGAAAATAAAATTCATGTCGGATTGTATATATTTTTATCGTCAATAAGCACTCTTGAGCTTCATTGTCATATGTTTGTGAGCCTGCAGCTAGATGACTTGGCTACAGTGGGCAAGCATCCCAGGACAGGTAGCTACACTAGATACCATTCATTCTTCTCTCCACCTCCTCTTCCTGAGCCGCTTGTACTTGAACTTAGAAGTGAATACCCTCTTTCTCGAGGAAAGAGTTGTTGGATTGAAGATTTAGGGTCACCATGTTGGAGAAGGCTAACTTTTACCACTTCAGCCAAGGAGAGCTACATATCACACACACTATCCAAGATAGATTCAAATAGTCATAAGGGTTTTCTTATGAGTTGAGTTATTATGACCTGGCTATTGAGGAGACATGAACAGAATGCTGTGTACTCTGAGGTTGTTGTGTTTCAAATCTGTTTCCCAATAAGGTCTCGACCACACCTAAATCCAAAGATCCGACTTAAGTTCCAAACTTCTAATTTAAGAAGACACATTCGAGAATTAAAATCAATCCACTTTCTTTCTTTTTCTTTTCATTATTTTTATGTTTTGAACATATTGCATAAGTATTTGTTAGGGACTAGCAAATGCAAGTATAGGGGGTGATGAATCTCCATTTCATCACCTTTATTTTTTCATTTTGGCCTTCAAACCCCAACTAAATCATGTAAATATCATTATTTTATACAAATTAACATTCATTATTTATTGTATAAATATTGTATGACATACATTATTAAAAATGAAAATAAAAGAATAAATAAAAGAAATGAAAATAAATAAATTTCTAAAGGTATTTTATAACCCTAAACCACGAGACCTAGGCATCTTGATGATTGGGTCGACAATGAATAAAGTAGGGGAAGATAAGCGTCAAATATACAGTAAAAGCCCTAATGTTTAACTTTTAATATTGTATTTTTGGGACATATTTCATTCTTTATTATGTATACCTCAAATAAAGAATTTTTTACATAAATTTTGTATATAATAATATATATAAAAATACAAAATTGATTTCACACAAAAATAATATATTGTGGACACATTTTACACTCAAAATTAAAAGCCAAAACCCAAATGTCCAAGACCCATATCTTCTCCACATGAACTCAAAATGTACAAAAATTACCTTTAATTGTATTTAACTTTTAATAAGCTATTAAATGAAGATGGTTTCACTTAATATGGAGTTAAAGTGTGAAAGTTAGGTTTTGGGCCCTGATTCTATAGTTTTACCAAATAAAATAATCATTTATTTATTTTTTTAATTTTTTATAATTTTATATTTTTATGATTTTGTTAATATTATTTATAATATATGTAAATATTTAGAATAGATAAAAACCATAAATAAAACAAAAAATAAAATATTCTATATAAATACATAGATGGATTAAACTTATATAATTAATACCTCTATTTATTTAAGTGTACATATTATTTCATATACTTATCATGGATTTTTGAAAAGGTTTGCAGTTTTTATGCAATTTTTGAACAGACTTTTCAAATGTTTTTAGGATTTTTAATTGTGCAATTTTGAGGTATTTTTCAAAATAAAATTTTGTGAAAAAGAATTATGTACATATATTTAAATGAGAATGCCTCATATATTTATAAGAGTTGGATTTTTAATTACATGTGCTTATATGGTTTGTGCAGGATGTACAAAGTTTTCAAAAGAGTTTTAAAATATTTTTGAAGACATTTTGAATACTTTATTTTTGAAGACTAATTTGACAAATAATTTTTACAATTTTTTTTCAAAATTTGAAAATCATTTTGCAAAGATTTTTCAAATAATATAGACAGATTTTTCAAACCAATTTTTACAACTATTTTTCAAACCATTTGCAAATGGATTTTTAATTATTTTTATTTCAAATAATTAAAAGAAATTTTGACAAACATAACATTTTTACAAAGGTTGAAATTATTTAGTGAAACATTTTCCAAATAGTTTTCAAAAGGTTTTTCAAAAGGATTTCAAACTATTTTTCGAATATTTTGCAAAAAACATTTTCAACCTTATTTATTAATAAATATATACAATGAATGCCAATGAATTTGTGTTATTTTTTTATTAATTAGACATCTTATTTTAAAAAATATTAAAATACAAGTTATGGCAAAAGTATATAGGAAATATATACAACCCCCCATTACTTATCTAGATCTATGTCCTCATAGATTAGAGAGAAAAAGAGAAGAAATAACTCGTACTTAGTATTTAAGATCTTATACTATAATGATGAAAGAATAAAAAATGAAAGAATAAATGAATGAGAAGTCGACCATCCCCCCATACTTAGAATGAAATAATCCTATGTATTGCAGACTTTACAAAAGGTAGGTAGGGTCAAGGGTGGGAATGTATGAAATCATCGGCTCGACCAGTCCATTGTACTTAGGGTGAATGTACGAAATCATCGGCTCGACCAGTCCATTGTACTTAGGGTAAAATATCCCTATGTATAGACAGAGTGTCAAAAGTTGAGAGGAAAGGTGAGGGATCAAAGAACGAATAACTTGAGGTGTACACTCCCCTATTCTTGGGTCAAAGTACATCCTAAGTATAACAATGAGGAAGGGGTGACTCCTTTTTGGAAGAAAAATGAAAATGAAAAGAAGAAAATAAGAAAATAAGAAAGATCACTCAACTCATCTACCTCCCCTCTACATAGGACAAAGTATGTCCTAAGTAAGGCAAAACACACAGATTGAGGTGGATGAGCAAAAATAGTAGAAGAAAGGAGATAAAATGAAAGTGGGTATACATAGAGGTAGATGTATAGAGATCATGAAGGTAGAAATTAGACCTTCTTGTGTGACTGTTGAGGAATGGATCTCGCAAGGTGTTGGTCGAATACGGGGTCACCAACAGACACAAACCAATCACGACCGACCTGATGAAAGTCCTCAGTGGTCTCGAAGAGAAAAGGCATGAACTAGTTAGTGGAAATAGTGTAGTCAGGCTCGACATCGAGGGTCTCCGCTAGGTCGTAACAAAAAGGCATGAATCCCTTGATGAAAGAAGTAAGGTCAAATTCGACCTTTGTAGTCTCTACTAAGTCTACCATGCGCTCTAAATTGTCTGATGTGTTAACACTGCAGATGTCATCAATGCATCGCCACTCATCGAAAGTCAGACCTCCAAGGTCTATGCTTTTAGAGTCTTCCTCTCTAAAGAGGAATCCTCGAGTCTCAGAATCATCCATCAAGAAACATACCTCTCGGATATCAGCATTAAGGTCATAGTCCTCACGGTTGACTAACAAAGGTATGCTCTCGTCAGATATAGGTCTCTGATCAACAATGGGTGTGGTGATCAACACATCGTTCTCGTCAGTAGAACGAAAGTGAATCTCTCCATATTTGTAATCAATAAAGGCCCTAGTATAGGCGAGGAAAGGTTGTCCCATGATGATTGGAGGATGCTTCACAGGGGTGGAGGTCCCCATGGGTAATACGACAAAGTCAACAGTGAAGCTCATGCCATGAATCTCGATGACAACATTTTCTAGAATATCCTTCAGCCTCTTTATTGATCCGTCAGTAAATTGACGAATCATCTTGGTTTTCTTGAGAGTCACTAAGTGAAGAGATTGTACTAATAAGAAGGGTATTATATTAATTGAAGCACAACTGCCAAGGAGATTGTGATCACATGAATGGTCAGAAATGGTACAACTCACAAGAGGTGTGACCGTGTTCCCTTTCCTAATGTTTCGACGGTGAGTGATGGCGTAGGCAGTGTCTTTGTAAAAATATGTTGCTCAGATATGCTCCTTAGCTATCTCTTCTTGGATTTACGAGTAGATAATTGGATCATGGCCTAACAAAGTGGGGCCTCAATAATCCCATGAATAACTACCACCACTTTTGGTTCAGTCAACATTTTTTTTTACATTTTGGATCTCCTCCATTCTAGGGAGGAGATCAGAATTATCGTCTACACAAGGATGACTAAGAGCAGTCTATACAATGTCATCCTTGGGGTCAAAGGTGGGAATTGTGGTGAATGTGTGTGAGACTATAGTATCTTGGCAAAGGTGCCCTCTCCTCACAAGCTGACTCAACTAGATGTCTCTCGAAATCTTTTTGTATTTTTTTAATTATTCTCAACTTTTGTATTTTGGGCAATTGTAAGCTCTCATGGGTGTACTCAAATGAATCCACAAATCCAGAAGGTGAAGCATCAATGTATCTTTTATTTATACTAGTGAGGTCATTAATCCTCTTCTTTATGTGCTCCAGCATCCAGTTCAAGTGCTGAAGAAAGGTCTTCATGAAAAGTGACTTAAACAACTTAGTATCGGGTGAGTGGAATGATGGTGTTGGTGGTGGGTAAAACTAAAAATTCATTCCTGAAATAGTGGATGGGTGGATATGTACAAAATGAAGAGTTAAGAGCAAAATCCACCTAATAAAATGGAGGTGGACCAGCTGGATGATACGAGGGCTCGGTAAAGTTTTGATAAAAGTCACTCCAGTCGGCCATCTCTGAAACACAAGAAAATGATCAGGAGAATAAGAAAGACAATCAAAGTATACAAGAAAAAGGCACAAATGCGCAGAGAAGATCGAGTACGCACACACACAATCACAAACAAATATACACAAAACAAACCCCTCAATTCACAAATTCAACTCAGTGATGACCGTCAAAGTTTGGTCTTTTTATCTTGTCAATTTTAGAGTTAGGTGAATTTTTCAAGAAGTTATACAAGCATGTAGGTTGGCCTGGGATTGGGGCACTAATCCTTAGTGTGTATGTGTCATGAATAAAATGCAAATACAATGAGGGAGTTCCTCTTCCTAAGATAAGAATTTTCCTCTTTGATTTTAGTATCGAGTAATTTTAGTAGTCCAAATTTTATTGGTTATCACTTTTTCTATTTTTGATAGAAATGCATGAACCTAACGAGGAGTCAATTCCTTTATCCTAGGTGAAAAAATCAGAGGGAGAGAGTTGGAAAAGCAATGTGAGGCGAAAACAATGATGAATGCCAAGTGGAAATGCTCATATTGCCTCTGGCTCTCTTCATGCATGGGTGTTAGGTAGAATTGAAACCTACACTATATGCATTGCAACCGATGAAATCACAATAGACAAATATGCTATTCGCTAGGGATGATCATTTTTTGGGGTCGGCCAGACCCAGCTTGGTGCCCGGTCCGAAGAAACCCGGCCCAGGCCCGAGCTCGAGCAATAAATGGGTGGGTTTGGGCTTAAATTTAGGCCCAATTCCGATTTTGGGCCGGGTCCGGGCTATAGTGGGTCCGAGCCTGAAGCCCATGGGCCGGCCCGAATAGAGGCCCATAATTTCCTCTTTTATTATTTTTAGGTATATGTTCTGATAAATTGCCTCTTTTATTAAGTTTTTTATATATTTATTTCAAATTTAAGGTAAGGGAATGTGCCTTTATTTAGTCAATTACATGTTTGGGCTTAGATAAGACCAATCTACTATTTTCCATTTGTTCCCATGCAACGGAATAATAAAATAAAATATTCGGATGGATATAAAAGGTTAGATAGTGGGCTGGCCTGGCCCAGGCCCGATCCAATAGCTTGCGGGTCGGGCTCGGGCTTGGGTTGGGTTTCTAAGAAAAGCTCGGGCTTGGGCTCGGCCCGAAGGCCTGCTAAATGTAACCGGGCTTGGGCTGGGCTAGGCTGGGCCCGGCCCGGTGCGATGCTCATCCCTACTATTAACCTGAAGCACCAGATGCTAACTATCTAGATATGATATCCAAAAGTCCGGTCTCAGAAGCTCATCGATTTCCGTCACAACGGGTCATGCAACCATTGTATAGAACTTCTCTCAGCACACTATCTCAAGTCTAAATAGTCAAAAATTAGACTTTCCTAAAATCAAGCACAAATCTATAGGTACATGCAAACATAATTAGGGATTTGGACCTTAATTTATCTAGTAAGAAAATCCTATAACTAGGGCTCAATCATATAAAACAACATAAAAAAATCGTGAAACAAATATAAAGAAAAGCAATGAAAACATGACAAAAATCGATGAGGCCCCCAAGTGAACAATCACTCGGATAATGGATCTCGTGAAGTGGCAGTGTCCTAAGAGTCTAACTATTACAATAATAAGTATCTCTCTCACTTCAAATTACAAAATAAAATAAAGGAAAATGGAGTTGTCTTCAAAATTTCCTCAAGTTGTCTCCTGCTGCTCTCTCATGTCATTTGAGTCAGAAAAAGGACTCCTCGTCTCGAGGGATGCACCGAATTTCCTAAGAAATCTCCTAAGAGTGATTAGATAGATCAACAAATAATATCAACTAAAAATGAAAATTATTAAGGATAACTAAACAAGAGAGAAGAGACGAAATGAAAATGCAATGTATACTACATTTCTCTCTGGAAGATGCCAATTGAAATAAAAATTTATGTGAGGGTCATGTCAATCGACAAGGCGGTTCAACAGTCACTGAGTTGACCACTCAAGAAAACTGCTAAATTCAACAATTAACCAACAAATAAAATATAGAAATGCAAATAAAAATTGTGGAGTTAAAATTTATTATAACTCTACATATGTGTGTATAGGTGTAAGTATGTCTAGACTTTCAAACATAGGGACCAAACATGATAGAGTGTGCAAGTTAATGCACAAAATTTATGTTCCTTCATCTTGCTTTTATTGGGATTTTTTGTGAGTTTTGAATTTTATATTTTTTTTAGAATTTAATTTTTACATTTTTATTTGTTTGTATTTTCTAATTTTTATTTTCTTTTTATATTTTCTGATTTCTAATTTTCTTTTTCATTTTAATATATTATATAAAAATTTATATAACTATATATGCAACATAGAGTAAGATAATTATATATACATCTAAAAATAAACAATAATTACAAAATAGACTTTTTTTATTTTATATAGTTTTCTACTAATTTTGTGATTTTGGGGGAATTTTTCTAAATTTTATATATTTTTAAAGTAAAAAATATCCCAAAGTAGGGATGAAATAAATTGGCTAAATAATTTTGGAAGTTAAAAATATGAAATGAAGCCAAAATTTACCAAAACTTCTTTTAATTAATAATATAAAATAAAAGGAAAATTCTGGGATAGAAATAAAGATTTTTTTATTTTTTAGTGATTTTTTATATTATTTATATGATTTTGAGGCTTTTATTTTTATTCTTTTGTTTCTATATTTAATGACTTTTGATCAGGAATCATAAAAAACTAAAATAAGATAATATAAAAAAGTTTTTTTGGTAAATTTTGATTCAAATAGGAACAAAAACATGCTCCTTTAATTTTTAATAAATAAAGAAAATGCTTAAAATGCAAAAATAATTATGTCACATGAAAGTACAAGCTTGCAAACATCTAACCCTATTTTTACATAATTTTTGGAGCACAAATGATATTTTTAATAAATGATATACATGCACAAAAAATAGTGAGATGGAAGGGGTATTTATGCAATTAAAATAAAAGCTAGGTGCTATCGTGCAAATTATCCAAAAAGTTACATGTAATATTCAAAATTTAAGACTAAAATGAAATACAAAAAGCAGTGAGGGCTTACATACAAAATCACCACCTCACATGGGACCGTACACAAGGTGACATGGACTAGCCCAGAATGTAATTCGATGAAAGCTTAGGGGTTCTAATGCAAAATACACAAAAATTTTTAAACTAACTAAAATAATTACAAGAGTAAATCAAAAATATAAAATGGCGGGGGATGTGTTAGTAATTTACTCCAAATGTGTTTATGGGTGAACGACCGAGATTGATTCACTTGACGTGTGGCAGCTTTAGAGCGCATGATACCCCTTTGGTTTCATCAGCTAGGATAGATCTTATATTAGGATCCTATTACTGACGTGCGACTGATCCCAAAGTGCCTTTAGACCTGGGCGAGCGGCCTTGATCCAACGACAGAGGAGGGCAGTGCAAGAATAGGGAAGAAGCTCTGCATGGGCGTGCTTCTTCCGTCGAGATCTTCCCCCTCCAATGTCATCTTGCCCCACGGAAAGGTTCTGCAGGTCCCTATAAGGAACACACATCTCTAGGTGGTTCAAAGTAGTCAAGAGCCCACTGATAGGACCCTAGAAACAACTTAAAGACTGAGGCACTTGGAGGAGCTCCTCTTCCTTGAATCTACCTCTAGATGAGGCTCTTTGGGCGTAGGACCTGCGCAGACAAAGTTACGGGTCAAGGGTAAAGTGGCTCGACTTGATTAGGTGTGGAATGGAGGCAAGATGGAGTGGATGGAGTGCTCCAGCAAGGTGGCAGCTGAAGGAGCATAGATCCTTCGATATAGAGGCAATCGAAGGGGGCTGATGGTTCGGCTAGGTGGAGAAATGAAGGTGGAAAGAGGTGGTTGCGGTTGTGGGTCAGAAACTAGGTGATTCACAGTGGAACCGAGTGGCCGGAGCTCGAAAGCTCCGGTGAGGGCTAAATCTAATCTTAAGCGAAGATAGTAAATGAAACAGAAAATAAAAGGAAAAAAATAAAATCTAAGCACTAATGCTAACTAAAAAAGAAAAATTACCTCGAATGGTCGGAGGCCACGAGATTAGACCTCATAGTGGTGCACCATTGGAGATGGTGGAGCCGACCTGTACTCTACCTCCTTTACACTCCTAAGTGCATGGTGAACTCCCTGTCATGAAACTCAAGCCTCCTTGCACAAAATGAGAGGAGAAAATGGGGCATAAGAGATTCAAAAAATCGAGGCAGGTGAAGTGGTTGGTTATATAGATAGTAAACATTGGATGGAGATCGAGGTGGAGTTGGTGATTCAGAGGAGCAATCCTTGAGGAGACAATGGCGAGTGAAAGGGAAATGAACGAGGAGAAAAAGTCAAAGAAGAATCTTTCCAAATCAATGATGACATCGGTTGGAGAAAAAGGGAGAAAACGAGGGTCAAACAATGTTCTGGCAGGCCTATGCCTGCGAAGAAGAGTTGACCTGGGTCAAGTCTTGACTCAAATTGGTTGGTCCACGTGGACCAACCATGAAAAAGATAACCATATATTCTTTGTAAATCCATTAATAATTAGTAAATTAACTAATTAAATTTTAGTTATAAAATAAAAATGTTTATTATTTTCTATAATCTTTTAATGTGATTTTTATTTATTTTTTTGGGTTAATTTATTACAACTTACCTTTTAAGGCTTAATTTGTTGATATATTTACTTATATTATGTGTATTTTATTTTTATTTTGTATTATATATTTTATTAATTTATATACATAATTTCTACATTTAAAACTTATATATATATAAATATATATATTATTATTTTATTTTTCTGGTATAATATGTACACTTAAATAAATAGAGGTATTATTTATATAAGAATAAGTATATTATATTAATTTATGTATTTATATAGATTATTTTATTTTTATATTTTCTTTATGGTTTTAATATATTCTAAATATTTACATATATTTTTAAATAATATATAAAATATAATAAAAATATAAAATTATAAAAATTATAAAGAGTAAATAAAGTGAATATTTTATTCAAGTAAACTGTACAATAGGATCCAAAACTTTTCACACCTTAACTACAAATTAAGTGAAACCACCTTCATTAAATAACTTATTAAAAGTTATATACAATTAAAGGTGATTTTTACATTTTGAGTTCATATGGAGAATATATGGGTCTGGGGAGTTTGGATTTTGGGTTTTTATTTTGAGTGTAAAATGTACAGTGTATATTATTTTGGTATGAAATCATTTTTGTAGTTTTCTAACAACTTCTATGTACTAAGTTTCTTTATTTGAATTATAGTAATAAATAATAAAATAGGTCCCAATAATATAATATTGAAGGTTAGGGTTTATATTGTATATTTGACTGTTATCTCCGCCTACTTTATTCCGTATCGACCCAGTCATCAAGATGCCTAGGTCTTGAGGTTTAGGGTCATAAAGGTCTTGAGGTTTAGGGTCATAAAATACCTTTAGCATGTTATTTTCTTTTATTTTTTCTTTATTCTTTTATTTTGACTTTAAACTATGTATTTTATACAATATTTCTATAATAAATAATAAATGTTAATTTGTACAAAATAATAATATTTACATGCATTTAGCTAGGGTTTAATGGCCAAAATGAAGGAATAAAGATGATGAAATGGAGATTCATAAGATACATCATTATTATATGCAATAAAACTTATTTTAAAAAAATATAAGAAATTGAATTACTATAATTGTTTTTTACTAACAGTATCTGAATATAAAAAGTTTTCACCCATTTCTCTCTTATTTATTTTTTGATTGAAGAAATTCTATTCCTCCATCATAAAAAATCCAAAGAAAAATAATTGGATTTTATATGTTAATATACCCTTTTCACTCATTTTCTATGTTTCTTTGTCATGCATAAAATGTTTATTAAAATCCTTCTATCATCTTTGCATGAAAAATACAGTTTTTATTTTCCATCATTCGGATGGTCGATGGAGCAGATATTCTATGGTGGTTTTAGCGTCTGGAGCAAGCGCGTGATCAGACGATGATGAAGCCTCTTGGAAGAATTTCGGAAGAACACAACATAGGAGATTTTGGATTCGAGCTCCAAAGTGACTCCATCCTCCTCCAGACTGGCTAATGATCGGAGAAGGTTCCTCGAAGGGAGTCGGAGCTACTGGAGTCATCTAGGAGGATCCAGAGCCCAACGATGGGTCCCTAGAGGTCGCGTAAGCAAATGGTCTCTTGGAGCCTTTCTTTGGAATAAAAAATGCCTCATGTGAGGCTATAGTCCCATGGAATCAACATGGTTAGCTCAAGCGCTAAATGGCAAAGGTTTTTGGGGTCTGATAGATAAAAAATGCCTCAGGTGAGGCTATAGTCCCTTGAATGGGTGAAGATGAGGTCGCAATGATGCTTTCCGGTATGTGACAGAGATGGAGAGTGAATCACTCAATCTAGAAGTGATCGAGGTGAACAGGGGTGCCTGGGGTGTAGAGCATTCAAAGGGAAAGAGGACAGAGGTGACAGATGGGGCGGAGAATGATCAAAGCACAATGGAACGATCGCTAAAGCTCAATCTCTGGCGACCTTCGATTCAGATTTTTACGAAATAAAACACCAAATCAAATAAAATTAAATCCCTAAACTAGACTACTGCTACTGCTAGGAAAAAATAGATAAAAACCTAGGTCCTTACATGTAGGAGAGAGACCCAAGTAGGATGTCTTATGAAGATGGTCGGTGAGCTCAGATCACCAGCTTCAGGGCCCCTTCATCAATTCTGAATGCTCGGGTAAGATTATTGTTCTCACCAGCGACCTTAGGCACCAAAACATTTGGGAATTTTGAGTGTGAAATAGGATCAAATTGAAAAGGAGTATGGATGAGGGTATATACACAACAGGATCTTTGACTAAGGGTACAACTCGATGTTGAGCTCCATCGATCGTGTAGAGATGTCAGCGTGAAAGAACAATGATCAAGGCACATAATATATGAAGGAATCGGGTTGGTTTGGTGCAAGGATCATCGAGAAAAATGAGGAAGAGAGGGGGTCAGCAGGCTCTCACAGACCTAGAGGAATTAGGGGCCAGTTGACTGGTAGGTCAACCAAGATCGACCCCCTATTGGGCCACGTTTTCCGCTAAATGCCAAAATAGAAAAGAAAGTGCAATAATAAATAAAAAAGATAGAACAAATAATTTTATTAGTTTTTCTTAAAACATGAAAAATATTTAATATTTTATGTAGTATTTTATGGTGATATTTATTTTTTTCGGGTTAATTTATTATATATTACTTTATATACGTACAAATATAGGAATATTTGCCAATATATAGTGTATTTTATTTTTATTTCATAATTTAGATTTTATTATTTTATATATTTATTTTATATGTTTTGAATTTATTAAAATACACACATATATAGATATATATATATTATAGTTTTCTGAGTGAATTTATATCCTTAAATAATTATGTACATTTATTATATAGGTATATATAAGTATAATTCATATATGTATTATACTATACTTATTCATTTTAATGTATTGAAAATTGTTTTAATTTTTTAAATTATGTACATGTATTTTCAATAATATTATCAAAATTATAAAAATATGAGGAAGTAAAAAATAAAAGGGATAAATATAATGAATATTTTATACATGTATATTATACAATGAGGGCCCAAAATCTAACTTTTGCGTCTTAACTCCACATTGGATAAAAACAACTTTCATAACATAGATAATTTAATTTTATGAACAATAAAGGTAAGTTTGATGAATTTAGAGCTTGTATGGAGAACATACAGGCCTTGAAAGTTTTCTTTGTGGCTTTTTATTCTTAGTGTCTAGGGTACGTTGTGCATTATTTTTAAATGAAATTAATGTTTATTTTTCTTTGTATTTTTGTCTACAAGTTTCATGTTCAAAGTTTATTGATTTGAGCTATAAAAATAAGAAAATAAAGGGTCCCAAAACCTATTTATTGAGGCATTAAAATTAGGGTCTCTTTGTATTTATTTACGCTTATCTCCCTTACTTTATTCCTTATCGATCCAGTTATCATGATGCCTAAGTCTCGGGGTTTAGGGTAATTCAATACCAAGGGTATTTCATTTATTTTTCTTTTCTTTATTTATTCTTTTTTTTGGCTTTAAATACAACCTTTTATACAATATTTACGATTTTAATAGTGAATGTTATTTTGTACAAATGAAGGTTATTCACAGGCATTTATGTAGGGTTTGAAGGGCAGAATGAAAGAATAAAGGTGATGAAATGGAGATTCATCACCCCCTCCCCCCATACTTGCATTTGCTAATCCCTAGAAAACACTTATTCCTATAAGTTCATAAAAAGAAAATAAAGGAACGAAAAAGAAAGAACCTGGAATGATTTTCGACTCTTAAACTTGTCTTATTAAAATCAAAGTTTGGAGCTCTGTTACGACCTTTGGATTATAAGTTTGTTCAGAACCATACCACAGTTAAGAAGTGTGACACAACAATCCTTAGGTTCTGAAATTCTACTATCTGTTTCTCTTCATTCTGGTCAAAACCATCCTCTCAGTCGCATACTCTTTCTACTTTGAAATCACAGATCCATCTATGTGAATTTTTCAGCTGTTCCCAAACGAACCACTGAACTATAAAAGAGTCTACTTTCGTGGTAGCTCATCCTCGTGGAGACAGATACTCCCTTGTAAGGTCAGGTGATGCCAATATTCACAATCGAAAGGGATAGAAGCCAGAAGAATTGGAAGAGAAGTGGGAATGGACAAGTGTAAGCTTCATTCCCTTGTGAAGCACGACCAGTGTGACCGAGTCTTCTGCCATAACCAAGCTTTTTATGGAAGCTCAATTTTTTGTGGAACTTTTGGTGTAGGTTTCTTCTTTGAATTTTTCTTTGACTTTCCATTGCTATGCATTCTTGTTTTTGCCCCGACGGATATAGTCTTTTGGTCCGCCCATATTTTGGGGTTTCGGAAATAGTTGCGCCAACAGACCATTTCTCATCTGAAGCATTATCTCATTCCAGTCTCCAATCTTTATATATCATGGTTACCAGAAAAAGTGGGTTAGAGTACCGATTTTGGCAATCTGCAAGAATGGTTCTTGAGACACCCTTGATGAAGCGACATGGCATCTCCCCAACTTAGACTCTGAGATTTTTCAAGAATCCTTATGAGTTGAGCTAAGTGTAAATTGTGAGGTTTCTAGTCAATCCATTGTCTCAAGAGTCTTACGGATGTATGAAAGGTTCTAGTTAGACATAATGAATTGACTCGTGAACATAGTCTCATGGAACCTAAAGAATTGAGTCAAGACGACCTGAAGTATCTTAATTCCATTCATTAATGGGTTTCTCTGAAATGAAGTGGATTAAAATCTATACCAAGCTCCAATCTTCATACTTTGATTCAGACTTGTTCAATTGTCTTAATCATTCTGAATGCATATGCTATGCACAATGTAAGCAAAATATTTTTATGAATCCATTTTCTATTTTGAACTTTTTATGGATTTTTGGATAATGTTTTACAAATTGTTATGCATATTTTCGAATAGTTTTGAAAATTTTTGTGGTTTTTTGAATTTTTACGATTTAGAGGGATTTTTAGATAAATGTTAGTAGAAGAGTATGTGTAGATACTTAAATGGAAGTGCATCTATATTTACGATAGTGAGGGTATCTTTTTCACTGAGAATATACAAGTTGAATGTTTAGTGATTATTTACAATATTTTATATACAAGTTTTATACACTTTTATAGGGATTATTTATCTGAGCTATTATCTACTCAATGTTCCCAAAACATTTGAAATAATTTTTGAAAACATTTTGAAATATTATTTTTGCAAATAAATTTTCAAACATTTTTACAACCATTTACGAAATTAAAAATCATTTTGCAAATATTTTCCAAACAATATGTATAGATTTTCAAAGTATTTTTGCAACCATTTTCAAACAATTTGCAAATATATTTTTCGAAAATTTTATTTAAAACAACTTTTTAGAAACAAAGAATTTTAACAAAGCTTTGAAAACATATTGCTAAGGTTTTCCAAATTGTTTTCAAATGATTTTTCATGATTTTTTTAACCATTTTTCAAATCATGTTGCAAAACATTTTTATCCCAATTTATTGCTTTTATTTACAAGGAGTTATTGTGTATTTCATTAGTTAAGCATATTATTTATAATACACAAGTACGAGTTATGGCTAAAGTATATACAACATATATACGGCCCCCCTATACTTAGCTTGAGCTATGGCCTCATAGATTAGAGAGAGAAAAGGAAGACAGAAATCGTACTAAGTATAGAAAAGTCTACACTACAATGAATATTTAATGAGAAGTCGGTCATCCCCCCTGTACTTAGGATCAAACAGTCCTAAGTTTAGGGGAATGTACACAAGGCAGGGAGGGTCATGCCTGCGAACGTACAAAATCATCGGCTTGACCTGCCTTCCCCTATACTTAGGGTAAAATATCCCTAAGTACATACATAATATCAAGAGTTGAGGAGAACAGTGAGGGATCAACGGATGAACAACTCAAAATTCTCATCCCCCTATACTTAGGACAAAGTATGTCCTATGTATAGAAGTGATGAAAAGGTTGAACACCTTTTTAACTGAATTAGAAGAGAGAAAATGAAAAGAAGAAATGAAGAATAGAAAAGAAGAAAAGGAAATTATTTTTATGTGATTTTAAGCTCAAGTATCAAATCCATTTGAATCTATGAGCTCTTCTTGAAATACCACTTGTATCGAAGCGACAATGGATAAGAATGTATCGTGCTCGAGATATAGCGTCAGCATCTATCCATTAACTAGAGAAGGCTGTGTGTTTGGTTACAATTCATATATCAGAAACATTCCATTATCACACACTATTTTCACAATAAATGGCCCGGTTCATTTGCTCTTCACTCTACTTGGAATGATTTTCTACATTTCGTTGAACAACCATACCTTACGTCCATGCACGAAAGTCTTTCTTTGGATGTGTCTATCATGCCATTTCTTGACATTCTCCTTATACATAAGGTTGTTTTCGTACGTATAGTCTCATAAATCAAGCAAGTAGTTCGAATCAACTTTGTCGAAATATAAGTTGCACATATTCAATGCCCACAATGGTTTATGAATTAATTCCACGAGCAGGTTACATTGCTTTCCATAAAAAAGGTGGTAGGGAGACATGCCAAGAGAAGACTTGTACGTTATGCAGTATGCCCGAAGAACTGAAATAAGCAACTATGACCAATTCTTTCAATCAAGTCGTACATGCTTCTGCAGGATTGTCTTGATCTCCATGTTTGAGCAATCAACTAAGCCATTAGATTGTGGGTGTTACAGCACTACAACATGATACTCTATTCCATATTCTTTGGTCAACTTCTTGACCTTTTTGTTCACAAAGTGGTTCGCCCCATCTGAGATGAGAATATTTGGAATCTCGAACCGCGAGATGATGTTGTCCTTCAAGAATCGATAGACTGTCCGACTGTACGTGGCTCGAGCGGGGATTGCCTCCACACATATGCATATGCATTGAAGTACTTTTGCTATCGTTCTCCTTTAAATATGTTGTGCACCGGCTTCAAGCTCGTGACAATGGTCTAAGATGCATGTGATATCCTCTTGAGGTATACACCTCCTCCATATGCAATATGCTCCCTCTCAGAATAGATGTGGATCCTCCCACTAGTAAAAGTGAATGTCTAATAAGAATTTATCAACTTTAATCATTGGCCAATCAAGTGGAGTCTTCTTGGAGACAAGGTAATTGATTATGTTTGCATACTAGGGTAGTGAGGCGATCGACAGAGTTGTCTCAACTGGAAAGGTCTCAGTTATAGAATTTGAATTTTTCTCAAGAGTTTTGGCTTCTATGATTATAGAAAGATGGTCTTCCACCACATTTTTAGCCAGACTTGTCACGAATTTCGAGGTCAAATTCCTAGGGTAGAATGATCCATCTGATCAGACGAGCCTTGGCATCCTTCTTTCTCTATAAGTACTTGATGGTAGAGTGATTTTTATATATTATAACCTTAGATCGCAAGAGGTGTGATCTAAACTTTTCTAAGGCAAAAACTACATGTAGCAACTCTTTGTTTGTGACTGTGTAGTTCTTTTGGGCTTCGTCTAATGTTCTGCTAGAATTACAAATGGCAGCCCATCTCGTCTTTGTCCTAGCACAACATCAATTGTGAAATCATAAGCATCTGCTATGATCTCAAAGGGAAGAGACAAATCAGGTGGCTGAAGGATAGGAGCATGTGTGATTGATCCTTCAATAGATTGAAGGATTGGAGGAAGTGGTCATCGACTACAAAATCAGCCTCCTTTCTCAGAAGCCCAATCAGCAGTCAGGAAACCTTGCTGAAGTCTTTAATAAATCTTCCATAATAACCCATGCACCCTAAAAATGACCAGACTTGCTTCAGATATATCGGTGGATCAAGTTTTGAAATCGAATCTACATTGGTTGGGTCAAATTTCATGCCATGCTTGGAGATGACATGACCCAGTACAATTACTTCAGTCACCATAAAGTAAATCTTCTCCCACGAGAGTAAAAGATTGATCTTGTTGCATCTCCTAAGCTCTCGGTCTAAATACCCAACCATTAGTTAAAGTTGTCTTAGTAGAACGAGAAAACTTTGAGGAAACGACCAACCATATCAGCAAATACAACCAACTTGCATCTTCGGAGTCTAACGGGTGCATTGCAAAATCCAAAGGGCATTCTTCTGAAGGTGTATGTACTGAATGAACTAGTGATGGTTTTTTTCTCTTGTTCTTCAAGAGCAATGGTGACTTAATTATACCTAAAGTAACCATCTAAGAAGCAGAAATATTTCTTAGCAGGCAATCTTTCGCATATCTGGTCAATAAAGGGAAATGGAAAGTGGTGCTTCGTGATTGTAAGATTTAAGCGTCTATAATCAATAAAGACGTGCCATGAGGTCAGTACTCTGGTCAGGATCTCCTCTCCTTTATCATCATTGACAATGGTGATCCCTGATTTCTTCAAGATGCCATGTAGGGAACTCAACCATTTGGAGTCGGAGATGGGATAGATGGATCCCACATCACACCATTTATTAATTTCTTTCAAGACAACCTCCCACAGGTTGGGGTTCAAATTGTACTAGAATTCTCAAGAGAGTTTGCTATCTTCATCTAAATAGATGTGATGCGAGAAGAATGAAGGATTTATCCCATGGAGATCTGTAATGTTCCAACCTATTGCCTTGCGGATTCTTTCATAAACCTCAAGCATACAAGACTCTTACTCTTCAGTTAGATGAACATTGATATTGACCGGATGCATATCTAGTTCTCCTATAAGGAAGGTATATTTCATGTTGGAGGGAAGAGGCTTGAGCTCTGGTGGGGTGGGAGTTGTCTTGGTGGCAACTTCAACAACTATAATAGGTGTCAGTTCTTTCGTCTATTTATTGTTTACCATTGAGCATTCAAAATAAGAAATTAAAATATCACACAGATTAATGATAAAATCATCCTTCTCAAATGATGGTGGTTGTTCAATCATCTCATAATATCCATCAACAAATATATCATCATCAAATATGTTGGTAAATTCAACTGCACTTTCTAAGCTTTCCTCAAAGGAGAAGAATGTCTGTTATCAGTGTTATGAAGAACAAATATGTGTCTCTGATCTCAGCTAAAAAATCACAATCTACTTTCCCGTTTGGCTTGATCTCTCTCAAAACATATGCCAATTCAGTCGGTTTCTATTTGGGGATCGTCTCTATCATCACTTTGTCATTGCTAGAGTGGAATGTGATCTCTCCATTGTTGTACTCTACCACTACCTCATTTTTTGGATGGAGCGACTATCCAGGGATGATTGGGGTATGGAGCAAATATGCAGATGTGTTCATGTCTAGGACAATGAAATCAATAGGGAATTGCATCCCTTGAACTGTGAAGATCACATCCTCCAACATGCCTTACGCTGCTTGATTGATCTCTCTGCAAATTGCAGAATCATTTCTTGTGGGCTTCAGCGGCCCAACTCCAAATTCGGTGAGCAAAGAAGAAGGCATCAAATTTATAGAGGATCCTCTTTCAAGAAATGTGCGCTCGAATTCTTGATTGAATATCTAGCATCTGACGAGCGGCATCCCTTATCTTTTTTTATTTGAGTGATTGATGATGGCATTGACAGTGGTCATGGTAAGGATGCACGTCTCTAGTTTTCTCTTTTTGTTTATGTGGTTCGGATGCTTTGTTGTTCATTCTTCTTTCAATCATTTCTTCACAGCAGACATGTACTCCATGCCTTTAAGCAACGCCATTTCAAGCATGATAATTTACAATATTTTCACAATGCCGAGATAAAATAGAGAATTTATCAAATTTTATGGATTTTGATTTAATAGCATTTGGAAAAAGAATACATACATCAGAAGAAACTTTATTCCGTACATTCTTACCATATCGTTGTTTATATGTAGATGGAGAGGATGTGCAAAATTATTTACATTTTGTGGACTAAAAAGTTCTGCAGGCTTGGCTCCATCTGCTGGTTCTAGTTCGGTTGCTACTAGCTTCTCCTTCGCTGGCACGACTTTGCCTTATCTACTATTTTCTTTTTGTATTTTTATTTTTCTTCATTTTTTATGTTTTTGTTGTTGGTGTTGCATCATCTAAAAAAGTTTGGCTCATGAGGCTGGATTGGCAGAGGACTCGCCTTCATACACTTTGCTCTTCCCATTCACTATCGCAGTCGATTGGCATGTCCTAGCACTGATGAGAGTTACAACAATAGATAAAATAATATTTTCCACCTGAATTACATGAGGCATTGCAGACTACCTACTTCTTATGATGGATGTTGTTCGGGGTTAGCTTCGAACTAGGCTAGGATGGCAATTTTGGTGGCCATCTGTTCATCTATCTTATGGCTCATCTCAGACATGTTCTTTATGAGCCTGGCAAAAAATCTAGTGCAGGGTTGACTAGTGCAGGCCTTAAAGGATTCAACCTAGTGCAATCTCTAACTGTAATGGTTTGGGGGTGATTGATACTGATAACCCTGGAAATATTGAGGAGGAGGGGGAAGATAAGGGTATTGCTGATTATGTGGCTAGGAATATGGGTGATTGTAGTGAGTAGCCAGTTGTTGATATTGTTTCTCTTGGTATTCCAAGTGCTAGTAATTTTACCTCCATGTGTGTTCGTGCCACGGAGGCTGCTGGTGATGGTTCTGGTTGGGATGGAATGTCCTCCCTCGTTGTTGTTGGTGGAATGGCCGATTGGTTGATTTCTGACCTTGGGGTTGTCCCTGAGGATTTATCAGCTGCTTCTCGTTACCCAAACATCTCTTACCTCTTTAATGGGTGGGGAAGGTAGGGAACATGGCTTGAGGTACTGAGGTTGATCCTCAACTGGCTGGTAAACACCATCTATGTATGCGGTTGTTATTGCAGCTTCTCGAGAGCTTGCACATAATATACTTGCTGGATCAGAGGATGGCAGGGACTCTGTTGAGGTAGATGTTGCATTGTCTGCTCCTTCTCAACTGAATTTCAAGGGTGGTTTCTATGGTGTTTCAGACACTGATACTATTCACCAACAACTCCAACTGCTTAGTGATGGCATCAACCTTATCATGTCCCTTCATTCTTTGCTCGATCACAACGAGCTTCTTGAGATCTTGTGATCTCTTCTCAATGATGTCCACTTTAGACATGTAACTCACAATGATGTTGAGATCAGAGTTCTCGCACCAGTCCACCTCATGTGTGTCCGCCATATTGACATTCTTGCAGAGGATCTGCAGATGAACTTGAAAGGAACGAGAGGAGGAAAGTATGGCCTCTCCTTCATTCATCTTCACAAATATTTACCAGACTACATCCTTGTCTTTATTGAAGTGTGATCCTCCAAAGGCGGTGTTAAACAAATATTGATTGTTCTCGGTAAGTCCCCCACCCCTAAAAAGGAGTTGGACCAAGCTGGTCTTTGAGATGTTATGGTGGGGGCACTTCTCTATCAGATCACTAAACCTCTCCCTGGTCTCATGAATGGAGTCTTGAGGTCCCTGGGATATGCTAGCTATCTTGGAGCGCATGAGATTGAGATGATCGAGACGGCAGTCCTTGTGTATATATGCAGACTTCATATCCTCCCACGTCATCACCACATTCCTCAAGTGGTTTACTCAATACAATGCTTTACTCTGAAGGTTGAAGTGGATATCGTTCATCTCAACTGCACCCAACATGATGTTGGAGTAGTGAGTTGTGCTGCAGATACATCCAAATTGCTGTAGATGGATACATGTCTCCTCATTTGGGTTCTCGTGGAAACTGGAAAGGAGAGAAAGGTGTTGCGGCTTCAATCCGAAATGTCCATGGATCCGCGGAATCTAGATACACCCAATGATACGGTTGGCCTTAAGGTTGTAGGTCTGCTTCAGAGTGGGCTTGGGTCGGCATCTCCTTCCCTCTCCCTCACCTCCGTGAGGTCCATCTACAGAGTGGTTGTATTCATCATCATCATGTAAATAATCAAATCCTCCTCCTAGATTTTCTTCACTCTCTTCTGCCTTCTCCTCAAGTCATTAAGAATCTCTTAAAAAGTGACCTGGGCATGAGATTGGTCAGTCAACAACTGTCGACTGTCCTTTATGGAGGCAAAAAGTTGAATATTCACCTCGTTCTTATGTTTGTCATGCTATATTTTCTGCTTAGTGCTAGGTAGCAATGGACCCTTTCCTCTAGTAGCTGGAGCTATCTCAGAATCGTATTGTGAAGACTCGGCCTCCAGATTAGTATCTTGATATGGATTTGGGAAAATACCCTGATCAATTGGCATGCAGGCACCGAATGTAAAAAATAATTCAAAATTAGATTCAATTCTGAATTTTATTAATGATGGAAAAGCGTAAGGAGTGAAATTAATCTCTCTATCTCTCTCTCTCTCTCTCTCTCTATATATATATATATATTGGAGGAGGAGGGTGTCCTAATTCACTGATGTCATGCTTTCTATATATAGTATGCAACTTTAGGGGTCGAACCACAAAGTAGCAACATGGATAGCCACAAAAATAGACAAAAAGAATCAATAAAGGTTTTAGTGTTTTATAGGTATTTTTGATTTTTTATGGATTTTTAATATTTTATATATTTTTATGATTATTAATATATGTATTTTTGTTTTTGATATTATAAATTTTATAGTTTTTATATGGTAAGATTTTTTATTTTCTTTTAAATATCTAAATATAAGTATATATAGATATTATGTAATATGTAATGTAAATATATATATATATATAATATGCATAAAATAAGAAAAATACACCAAAAGTGTAGTCCTTTTTATTTTTAAATATTTTTAAAATATTCAGGGTATTTTTAATAACTCTAACAATAATAAAAAATATAAATACATATAGCTACATATAATGCATGCTTTTTTATTTAGAAATAAATCTATAGATAAAAAAATATATTTTTTTATATTTTCTATATTTTTGTCATTTTTCTTAAAATTTTTATTAATTTTGTATCTTAAAATGAATAATTTTTTCAAAATAGTTGCTAATAATAGTAGCCCTTGTTTTTTTGGAATTTAAAAATATATAATAAATCAAAATTATCCAAAACTATTTTTTAATAGTAATATATATAATAGTTAAAATTTAGAAATGGAAACCACTATTTTAGGATTCTTGGGTAATTTTTAATAAATTTTATAGGGTTTATAAGGTTTTTCAAATTTTATTGTTTTTCTTACAAATTGTTTTAGTGATTTTTGGTTAGGAATTACAAATATAGCAATGATATTGTAATTTTTTATAAGTTTTTTAAAACTAGTTATATATTTTTTGTATTTTTAATTCAAATAGGAAGAAAATTCTCTATTATTGAATTTTCAAAAATAGTCGCCCTCCGAAAAATATATGTGATTTAATATGATCCCATGCACTTAAAATAATTTTCCTATAATTTTTGGGTGCAAAATAGTATTTTTAATAAAGGAAATTAAAGGAATTAAATTTAAGGTTTTGGCAGGGACCTAAATGAAATTTAAATAAATAATAAACACATTCTAGAACACCAAACAATTGTCCAAGGGCCTCTGCACAAAATAACCAAATATATTTTATTTAATATACCTAGTTGGGGTATAAGTGTAATATTCGAAAAGATATAAGGCATACTTGCCATTTGTCTAAAAGTTTTAATACTAAAATACAAAATTTAATGAATAAATAATAACAAAAACATGCGAGGGGGTCACTACAAAATATCCAACCACTTCACACGTATGAGCACGTGAGATGACATGGACTAGACAAAATAGCAAATAAATCAAGTCTGGGGGCTAAAGTGCAAATATTAAAAAAATTTTATACTTCAATTGAAAGTTTATTGACTAAAATAAAAGTACCAAACTAGAGGTATGTAGAGTAAATACCCCTCTTATGTGTGATCCAATGGTGTGGACGATCACTTATGCACGTGGCAGCACCCTGACGACCAATGACAGTTCATGTTGGATGGTTAAAAATATATTTCCCGTGGAGAACAGTCAGTCGATGGAGCAGAGAGCCAATGATGGCTGTAGCATCTGGAGTGGTCACACGATCGGACAATGACGAAGCTTCCTGAAAAAAATAGGTAGAATACGGGCATAGGAGAGCTTGGATTCGATCTCCCGAGTGACTCTAGCCTCCTCCCGGCCAGTTAATGGTCTAAGAAGGTTCTTAAGAGGGAGCCAAAGCTGCTAGAGTAGTCGAGGAGGTACCAGATCCTAACGATGGAGCCTTGGAGGTCGATGAAGCAGACGATCTCCCAGATCTTTTCTTTGGAATAAAAAACACCTCAGATGAGGCTAAAGACCCTTGAAGCCTATAATGTTAGATCAAGCACAAAAGGGAAAGGTTCCTATGGATCTTACATGGTGGAAGAGGTGAATATGATGTCGGAGTGGCACTCTCCGGTGAGCGGTAGAGGTGGAGAGTGGATCACTCGATCTGGAAGTGATCAAGGTTAATGGAAGTACTATTGAGCGAGATCTTCAAGGAGTGATTATTAACGATATAAAGTTGTCGCTACGATCCCCAAAATTCCCGGCTTAAACAAATAATTTGTTTTCTTCTCAAGCTAGATTAATTACAAAAGAAAAGTAGCGAGAGTAATTTTTGCTAATAGTTATTCTAATAGTTGAAAAATCAATAAAAGAATAAGGAATATCAAATGTAAACCATCTTGTTTTTATGAGATTTTGTCTTTTTCTATTTTTATGGTTTTTTTATTTCTATTTTTTTCAGATTTTAAATTTTTTAGTGATTTTAATTTTGTAGTTTTTTTAATTTTCAAAAAGGTGATCTTCAAAACAAAATAAAGCACAAAAGAAATGCAATTTTTTCTTTTTTGATTTTTCGGATATAACAAAAATGCTCAAAAATGCCAAATCTTTTTTTTATTTTTGATGATTTTTTACTATTTTATAATTTTTCTGAGATTTTTAGATCTATTTAGGATTTTTAAAATGAATAAAAACAAAGAAAATGCAAACAATGAGCAAGAGGGATCATTTTTCAATATAAAAATACCAAATAATGCAAAAATTACAAAGATGATTTTTCTTAAAAACTATAGGAAAGAATCTACAAATAGGAACTAAAATCACATTTTTTGATTTTTCTATAATTTTATACGATTTCATAAAGAATTTTAATATTCTATATTTTTTTGGGTTTTATAAATAGTTAATGCGTAAAATTGAAAAGAAAATAAAACACACAAAAATAAAACTACTCATTTTTTTATATTTTTTGAAGCAATATTCGAATTTTTTTGATTTTTCAAAGTTCAAACAGAGAAAATTGCCATGTTTTTTTTAATAATAATAAATAAAATTAAAATGTAATTAAAAATTTATACAATGGAGATGCACACAACAAAGTATAACTTGATTTTTGAAGAATTTATTATTGACATATACTATTTATTTTAATGAAAAGAACATGGAATTTTAAAGTATGGAATATAGGGGCTTATTAGGAAATAATTTATAGTTTCTGCTTATAAAAATAACATGAAATAAATGCAGGAAGAATTTCACAATTTACCCATAAAGGTCGTGCGACACACATGATAGGGTTCTGGTAGGGGCTTTTTGCGCAATAAGAGGCAATTCCAGGAGGGCTGATAAAATTTTCCCTATTTGTTTATTATTCCATAAGGATCGTTCCTCTTATTCGTCCAAAGCAAAAGGGTCGCCTCCCCTTTGTTTCTTCACGCTTAGGCACAACAGGCGACGAAGTGGTTACGGTCAGCAGGACTGCATCGATAGTCGGCGAACGGGCTTCACGCGGGGGCAGAAGTCAAGATGGAGCAGTGGTGGTGCCTCACAGAAGGGGTAGACCTGGGTGACACACGCCCAAGAAGGCAGAGGGCACATATCGGGTGGCACATGAGGAAAGGCGAGGCTTCAGCGGAGCAGTTGCGCGGTGGTTGCCACAGTTGCGGAGGTGGTTGATAATGGAGTCGGTTATGCAACAGATGTCGATTGCTTGTAGAGGTCGGCGGATGAATGGGTGGAGGATGGCAGGTGGGGATGACGATGAGCACTAGGCTACTCGCGGTGGCAGGAGGGAGCACACATCGCCGCAGCGACGATGCATCGACCGATGGAAGGACGGCGGGCGCTGTCTACGGGCTGGAGGGGCGGAGGGAGCATATCAGGTGGCGCGCGAGGTGGTTGGCTGATGCTGTGACGGGCAGCGGCGGTTGAAGTGTTGCCGTCCCCAACCTTTTTTTAATTATAAATAAGAAATTGGAAAAAAAGAAAACTGTAGAATTTTTTATTTTAAAAACAAAAAGGATTTTTTTTTATTTTCTTATTTTTTTTAAAATTTTTTTATATATTTTTTTTAAAAGAGGGTAATTGTATCTTTTTATTTTTTATTCCAGCAAATAAAAAATAGTTAGAAAATGATATCAAACTCGAACACGAAGGATCGGTCCCAAATCAAATGCGAAAAATGTGAGTGTATGCGAATCCGACGAAATGAAAGATCAAATCTATGTCTCTGACCACCTTACGCAGCTGGAGTTGGAAGATTGCGTGAGGTAAAATAAGAACGCAAATAGATGAAGATGTGAAGGTGAGATCGAGGGAATCGAATTGCGGTGATGGATTCTAAGATCTAGAGAAAAAATGACAAGAAAAAAAATTAAAAATGCTAAAAATTAAACTACGATTAACCTCAGTTAAAGATAACAGAAGAAAAGTGTGGATCTCATTGTTGGAGCGGATGGAAACCATGACCACCTCGACGAAGGCCGACTTACTATCACCGGACGACTCAGAGGCTAGGCACCTCTCTGCAACAAGAAGACTCTCGGAGAATAGGCTCCTCTCACCAAAAATTGATAAAATTGAAATGAGGGAGGAGGAGCCATATTGATAGATAAAAGGGTGGAATTTGAATTTCTAATGAAATGAATGAATATAAGAGATAAGAATAAAAAAATGAGATAAAGATAAGAAAGGAAATTATTTTAGGAAAAATAAATTATTTGTTTCTTTATTTTCTTATTTTTACTAAATCAAAAAATAAATGTTACTATATACATTTACTATATACATATGGTACATTATATGCATAGTTAAATAAGGAAATTAGTTTTTTTATTTTAAAATTTTTATTATTTATTATTAATTTTTATTTTAAATAATTTTTAAAAATATTTACAAGTATTTATAAATACAATATGTACAAGTAAATGGTTAAATTGCACAAACCACCCTAGAAAACCATCTTTCAAACCGTAGCTCCAAATATTATGAAACCATAGCCATTTTAAAAATTTAATTTAGAATACAATGGAATGAGTTTGGTTCAATTTGAGTTCATATGGAGCTGGAATTGGTCTTTCAATTATCGCTTTATGGCCTTTTCTGGATGGGGTTACTTTTATTCTATACATGATTTTATTTTGCAACCATTTTTATTATTTAAAAAACATTTTTATTTACAACTTTTGTTTTAAAAATTATTTAATTTGTGGTTAATTTATGTACAAATAAAATAGAGTAAGTATACAAATATACATAGAAAAATATTTACCACACAATTTTTTGGATTTTCTGATTAAGGACCATATCTTCCTCTACTTTATTACTGGTCGATCAGGTCAAGTCTTGACCTTCTCTCAGGGTTTGGGTCAGCATGTATCTATTATATATATATAATCTTTTTTTTCTTTTCTTTCCTTTTAATTTTTTCTTTCTTTCTTTCTCTATTTATTTTAGGTTAAAATAGTAATAAGTGTACAATATTTACACATAGATGCAAGTTATTAAGAATATGGAATTAGTATTATATACTTGTATTTTATAATGAATTTTAAACTAAAATAAATGAATAAAGATGATGAAATGCAGATTCATCATCCCCCTATGCTTTACCTTTGCTAGTCCCTTAGTAAACACTTATTTGAAAGAATTAGTGATTAATAGAAAAAGAAAGGAAAAATAAAGAAATTAGGACAATATTGAGTATTGAACTTATATTCATAAAATTGTAGTATGGAGCTCTGTCAGACCTTTAGATTATTAGTGTGGTGGAACCTTAATGGGAAATGGATTTAAAACCTAATAACATCTAAGTTCTACAAGACTCCTATTAAGGTCTCCTCAACAGTCAGGTCAGAACAAGTCTACATACACAAATTCTTATGACTATGAATCTTTACTTGTAAGGAATAAGTAAAATATAGCTCCCCATCTCAAAAGTAGCAAAGAAACAACCTCCCTCAACAAGGTAACTCTAGTCCCCCGGTCTAGCAACTCTTTCCTCATGGAGTGGGTATATTCCCTTCTAAGTTCATGTACAACCAACTCAATAAGAGGAGATGGACAAAAGAATGGATGGTAACCGGTGTAGCTACCTATCCTTGGATGCATGACCAGTGTAGCCAAGTCATCCAGCTTCAAGCTTACAAAAATTGGACGTTGAAGATCTTATTATTTTATTTTTTTTCTTTGTCCTTGTATATAAACTCTGGCAGGCATTTAAATTTTCAATCAGGTCTGTCCACTTTTGGAGATTCTGCATTTTTTCTCTTTTTATTGAAAAATATATGCAAGGTGCAGCATGTACGTAAGGATTTTTTCCTATTGAGCTAGTAGACTATCCATCTTTTGAAGCATTATTGCAACCCCACAACGCCCTGTCTTTAGACCTCAATGCTACTAGATTAGGTTGAGATGCACAACCCTCTCAAGAAGAAGACGAGAGGTTCTGCCTAGATGTACTACCCTCGTATGCTACTCCAAACCAAAAGATTCTGCCTCCTCACTACCTCTTCCATGAAGAGCTACGTGTAGAGTGCTTATCCAAGATAAGCCACGGTCTGAAAGAATCATGTTTGTTGTTAAATATTCTACTTAGACTAATCAAGATAACATGTGAACATAGTTTTATGGACTCAAAGAATTAAGTCACTAGGACCTGAAAAGTCTTAATTCCATTTTTTATAAGGTTCCTTTGAAATTTAGTAGTTTAAGGTCCAACTAAGCTCCATTTTTCAACTTTACTCCAGATTTAGTTTAAGTGTCAATACTATCCTAAAAAATACACATGCAAATGCAAGAAAATATGTAAAAAGAAACCAAAATCTCTTTTTTTAAACAATTTTCTAATTTGAACTTTTTATGGATTTTTGGAAAGAAAGAAAAAATGATGCACATGTAAAGAGTTTTTTTAAAGATTTATGTAAATTTTTATAGACTTTTGGTTTTGTAGTTTTTAGGGATTTTTTTAGAGGGATAGGGTTAGTAAAATATATACATGTATATACAAGGATTTTTTTGTTTTGTTTTTTTAGTTTTTTTCAATGTGATTAAAGTCTATATACACATGTGGATTTTATGAATTTATATCCATATCCCTAAAATAATCATATTAAAAGTACGAGTTATGTCTAAACTATATATACAATATATACAACACCCCCTACACTTAGCTCAAACTTTGTTCTCATAGTGATTAGAGAGAAGCAAAGGAAGACATAACTCATGCAAAGCATAGAAAAGTGAAAAGATCTTATGTTATAATGACTCAAAGAGAAGATGAAAAGAATAGAAGTCAGTGATCCACCTATACTTAGGATTAAGTAGTCTTTGGTATACAAGACTGTACAAAAGGGAAAATCGATGAAGAGAATGTATGGACTCAACGCCTCGACTTGCCCCATATACTTAGGGTAAAATATCCCTAAGTATAGAATATCAATAAGTTGGGGTACAATCGAGAGGACATAAGAACAAAAACACAAAAGAGGCGATATGAACAACATCAACCCCCCATACTTAGGATAGAATATCGCTAAGTATAGGCAATAACAGGAGTAATGAACAAGACGAATAGGAATAACCCAAATCATTCACCCTCCCTATACTTAGGATAAAGCACATCTTATGTATTGCATATATATATACACACTGAAAAGGGGTGAATGATAAAATGGGAGAACAAAGAATGAAATGAAAGGATATACAAGAGGTTGTCAACTCATGTATCAGACGCAGAAGATGGAATCAAAAGATCATCGTCTCATACCACAGATATAGAATCAACAATGAACAAGAATTTACCATGATCTAGATATGGCTTCAACAACTATTCGTTCACAACAAATGGCTATGCGTCAGATGACAATCCAGATATGATAATACTCCCATTGTCACGCATAGCTCTCACAATGAACAGTCATGGCCATTTGCTTTTCAATTTTCCTGGATACAACTTCAACTTGGCATCAAATAACAAACTTTCTAATCAGAAGACAAAGTCTTCCTTCGAATGTGTTTATCATGCCAACGCTTGACTTTCTCATTATACATGAGTGACATATTATATGCAAATCTCGGAGTTCCAGTAATCTATTCAACTCCAACTTCATGTTCTTTCCTGCCTTCTCATAATCAAGATTACATACACAGAGTACCCATAACGATTTGTGAATTAATTCCACTAGAAGGTGGCATGACTTTCCATACACCAATCTGCAGGGAGACATAACCAAAGGAGACTTGTACGTCATCTGATAACCCCATAGAACCAAATCAAGCATCTGGGACCAGTTCTTCCTATATGGACGTACAAGTTTTTGCAATATCGTCTTGATCTCCCTATTTGAAATTTCTGACAAGCCATTAGTCTGAGGGTGGTAAGGAAACATAACTCTATGGTCAATGTCGTACTCCTTCACAAGCTTCTTCACTTCTCTATTAATGAATTGGCTTCCCCCATCTGGAATCAGTATTTTGGGAATCCCGAACTATGTAATAATGTAGTCCTTGAGAAAGGAACATATTGTACGTCTGCGGTTCGGGTGGAGATAGCCTCCACCCATTGACTAACATAATCTACGCCGAGCAGGATGTACTGAAATCCCTGACTAATAGGAAATGGGCCCATGAAATCTATGCTCCAAGCGTCAAAAACATCATAAATTTGTATGTATCTTAGGGGCATGGTATCTTTGGGACCAACGTTTCCTCCCATTTTATAAGAATCAGTACAACCTCCAACATACTCTGTAGCATCCTTAAACAATGTGGGCCACAACAGGCCACTCTGTAAAACCTTTGATATCGTGTTTTTCCCCAAACGATGACCACTAGATTCTAATTTGTGATAGTGATTAAGTACACTTGTGTGTTCCTCCAGAGGAATGCACCTTCTTTAGATACAATCCGCAACCTCGTGAAATAGGTACGGATCTTCCCGTTGGTAATAATGAATCTCTGACAGAAACATGACTACCTTGTATTTCAGCCAACCTTGTGTAACTTTCTTGTAGGCAAGATAGTTTATAATATCGGCATACCATGGGAGTGACTCTACAGATAAAATGGCCTCATCTGGAAAGGTTTCAGAAATAGGGATCATGTTCTTCTCAAAGGTCTCTGCATCTTTGATACGGGAAAGGTGATCTGCAACAACATTTTTCACTCCAGGTTTATCTCGAATCTCTAAATCAAATTCTTGAAGAAGAAGGATCCATCTGATATGGCATGGTTTGACATCCTTCTTTTCCTGCAAGTATCGTATAGCATTGTGATCCATGTATACAATAACGTGTGAACTGATGAGGTAAGGTATGAACTTCTCTAGTCCAAACATAACTGCTGACATCTCCTTCTCTATAACTGTATAATTTCGTTGTGCTTCATCCAGTCTTGCTAGCATAGTTTATAGCAAATGGTATCCCATCCCTTCTCTGTTCTAAAACAACTCCAACTATGCAATCAGAGGTGTCCATCATAATCTCAAAGGAAGAGACCCATCTGGTTGCTGTAAGACAGAGTACTAGTAACCATTTCTTTAATCTGATTGAATGCACGGATGACTTTCTCATTGATAACAAAATCACTCTCCTTACACAGAAGCTCAGTCAAAGGTCTGGCGATCTTGCTGAAGTCCTTTATGAATCACCTATAGAATCCTACAGGTCCCAGAAATGACCTCAAACTGCTTCAAATTCTGCGGTGGCTCTAACTAGGAAATCACCTCAATCTTAGCTAGGTCAACATCCATACCATGTTTGGAGATGACATGGCCCAATACAATCACATTCCTCACCATAAAGTGACTCTTCTTCCACGAGAGCACTAGGTTTAACTCACAGCAACATTGAAAAACTCGGTCTAAATGAGCAAGACATGTGTCAAAACTATCCCCGTAGACCAAGAAATTGTCCATGAAGACCTCAAGGAAACTACCCACCATATCAGCAAAAATGGCCAACATACACCTTTGGAATGTAGAGGGGGCGTTACACAATCCAAAGTGCATCTGTCTAAAGGCGTAGGTGCCGAATGGACAAGTGATAGTAGTTTTCTCCTGATCTTCATGAGCGACAGCAACTTAGTTGAATCTCAAGTACCCATCTAAGAAGCAAAAGAACTCTTTCCCTGCCAACCTCTCAATAATCTGATCAGTAAAGGGCAGCGGAAAGTGGTCTATCTTGGTATCTGAGTTCAGGCATAAGTAATATACACATATACACCATGAAGTAGGTACCCAGGTCGGAACTCCTCACCACGGTCATTCTTTACGATAGTTATACTGGATTTCTTCGGGACCACATGTAATATATAAAAGCCAACATCACGCCATTTTCTGATCTCCTTCATGACAACCTCCCTTAGATTTGGATTTAGAAAGATCTGACATTCACGAGAGGGTTTACCGTCATCATCTAGGTTGGTATGATGCGAACACAAAGCTGGGTTAATCCCACGGAGATCCGAGATATTCCATCTACAGCTTTGTAGTTTCTCTCAAGAACCTCTAACACAAAAGATTCTTGTTCAATGATCAACTGCGAGTTGAGGACGATCGGAAACATTTGGGGGTGCAAGGAAGGCATATTTCAACGTTGATGGTAAAACCTTTAGCTCAGGTGGGGTCTGAATTGGTTCGACAATAACCTCTGCTACTCTACTGGTAGACGGTATATGATCTGTACTCTGTGGACTGTCCACCTTGGCTATTAATGGCTCAACAAGTAGAACATCTGATAGATCTGCAATGAATGATCTCTGCTAAAAAAGGAGGGGCTCATCATGGTGTTCAATATTCTTATCAAATAATGGCTCAAATATCTCACCAATAATCTCAAAAAGTTGCCTCTCGTCTGTGCGTAAATTAAGAAATTCAATGAATGGCTCAGATATCTGTACCTCAAAAGTCACAGGAGGAATATCATCAGTAATCTCAGAAAAGTTATCAAAGGAATATCAGAAGGTGCCTCTATAAACTCAGATTGACCCCCATAAATCCGCTCAAACTTCCCATCAGCAACTAGCTCAATTGGACCACCATGGGAACTCATGTCAACTATGCTTTCTATAGAGTCCTTTTGATAACAGAACTCTTGGGTATCTATAAAATCAGCGAAAAGATCGGTCTCTTGGAATTCATCAAGAAAATCACAGTCATCTGGCTCTGATATTACTTTCTATGTATCATCTACAGCTGGCGATGATGGTCTAGAATCAGAGATCGTCTCAATTTTCACCTTATCACTGTGAGAGTGGAAGATGATCTTTCAAGTACCATAACCAATTGCTGCTTCGGCCGTTTAAAGGAACGATCAATCTAGTATAATCGGGGTATGGACTAACGGTGCAAGTTTGTCCATATCCATGACAACAAAATCAATATTAATTTCATTCCCTGCACCGTTACAATAACATCCTCTAAAATATCTCTTGTCCTCTTAATCGATCTATCAGCAAACTGAAGGATCATTCTGGTTGTTTTAAGAGGCCCTAACTGAAATTCAGTTAGTAAAGTGGAAGGCATGAGATTAGTGGAGGAACCTCTATTGAGAAGAGTACAGTCAAATTCTTGATCAAAGATATGGCAACGGATGTAAGGTGCTCCCTTGTCTTTCTTTTTAGTTGGGAGGTTACTTATGGCATGAACTGTGGCCATGGTCAAGATGTATTTCTCTGTTTCCTTTCATATGTTCTGCCTTAGTTGATACTTTTGTGTATATGTCTCTTTCATTCATTTTTTTACTGTAGGCATGTATTCCTTGGCCATAAGGAGTGGCATCTTTAAAAAGATGTTCTGTAAGATCTCAACCACTCCAGGATAAGATAGGGCTATTTTTAATTTTTTAATTTTCTTAGATTTGAGAGCAGAAGGAAATGGCGCATAATCAGAATAAACATTCAAATGTTCATTTCCACTATTCAAAGTAGAATCCCCATGTACAAAAGGACAACTAGAATCAGTTTATACAGTGTTGTCCAAACTAGGTGAAGGAAAAATAGAATCTAAAACAGAACGGGATGCTACTGCTGGTGAAGAGGAAGAATTTGTTACTGGTATATTCTCCCAAGCTGATGGTGATCTACATATGCATGGTGAAGGAGAAGGCGATGAAACTAAAGACATGGGTGCTGCTACAATGGGCCTCTCTACTGCCGGTATGAGAGATGATGTGGAATATGATGCTCTCTCAATGGTTCAATATCCCAACCCCCATTCGTCCGATGAATGGCGTCAGATAAACATGTAAAATCAAGGGACAAACCTGTCTCAGGGGCGGGTGGGCTATTGGCCACCTGCTCCATGCGTTTGAAGTTGTTGGGGTTGGCTTCGACCTATGTTGGAATCAATGTCTTGATGGTGGTCAGGTCGTCATTCCGTTGAGTGAGTTTGTTCATGTTCATCATGAACAATGCAAGTTGGTCCAGTGCTGGGTTGACTGAAGGGGATTCAGGTTGCTCATTGACTGTATGTCGCTGAGACTGATAGTATGGAGGTTGTTGGTAATATTGTCCATAATATGTAGTCTGTTGCTGGTTAGGATGAGAAAAATACATAGACTGTTGTTGTGGCTGGCCTTGTCTCTAGTTTTGGAACTGTGGTGGAGACTGGTAGTAAGGCTAGAACTACTGGTGATGGTATTGCTACTATCTGTCTCCCTGAAACTGGTGGGTAGGTCTCTGACCCTGCTGTGAACCCAACTGACCTAGCCAAGATAGACAACGTTGGTTTCGCTCACGGTCGAATCAGATGCCGTACATCTCCTGAATGACAGGTGGAGGTAGAGACTGCTGCTCAAGAATATAGGCTATTTCCTGTTGGTACGGAACTATCTGATGTGAATGCTGCTGAAACCGATTAGGTGTCTGCACATTGTAGACATGCTGAGTTGTGGATGGTCCTCCGCTACTTTGCTAGGTGGAAGAATTCTGCTCCCTAAAAGAGGTATCGGCTGATGCACTCACACTGTGAACTGCATTGATCTAACTCACAAGAACCTCTAGGTGCTTTGTTATCTCATCCATATTATCCAGGTTTCTCAATAATGTTCACATCGGATAGGTGATTTCCAATAATGGTCAGGTCAGAGTTGTCCACCCTATCCACTTCATGTGATGTCCTCATATTGACAACCTTGTGAGGTACTACAAGGGAGGTAACGGGGTGCTTTTAAAAAGCACATGAAGAAGAAAGAGCAGATGAACTCTCTGCCATATCCTCAAAATTATGATAAAGGACATCCTCATCCTTCTTGAAGTGGCACGCACAAGAGACATCTACCAGCTTCTGATTCTCTATGCTTAAAACCCCAAAGAAGTTTTGTACAAAGCTGGTCTGTGGAATAAAATGATGGGGGCACTTCTCCGTCAGATCTTTGAATCTTTCTCATGCATCTTGGATAGTCTCCTGGGGCATCTGGGAGAAATTAGCAATCAAGGATCGCATTTGGTTGAGTCATTCAAGCGGGTAATATTTGTTTAGAAATGCGGACCTCAACTCTTCCTAAGTAGTGACAACCTCCCCCAAGTGATTTAACCAATATAAATTTTTGTCCATTAAACTGAATGGGAAGGCGGTCAACTGCACTTCCTCTAATGGGACATTTGGGTAGTGTACTCTTCCACAAATGCGATCGAACTGCTGGTAGTGAATATAAGGCCATTAATATTTCCATGGAATATTGGGAGAAGAGGTAAAATAGTGGACTTAAGATCGAAATGCCCATGAATTGCAAGTATTTGTAGCAAATAATTTGTCTGTCCTGACCTTTGATTATAAACATTATTTAATGTAGGCTTAGCCCCAGGTTCTATGTTAGGGTCTTCTCCCCAATTCCCACCTCCACCATTGTTTCTATTTTCCTCTCTCGTATCTTGTCTCAGCTCGAGAATCATATCTCTCAATGTGGTTTGAAAATTAGCCTACTCTCTTAACTGGGCTTGAATTGATTGAATGGAGGCTAACATGGTATTGTTGATCTTGCTCTGCTCTGACATGGTTCTCTTTACCTTTGGTGGCATCAAGTGTCCAGTGTCTAACTCTGAAAATGTGCATGACACTTGATTAGTTCTCAAAAATGATGGAATCTCAGATACTAATTCGAGATTAAAGCTGATCTCAAATAGTGGGTTGATGGATGTTGTGAAGGGAGAAGTGGAGAAAGAGGAATATTCGGGAAGTGAGTCTCCCCAAATAGAAGGTGAATGGTTCATAGTGCAGAATGAGTTCGTAAAGTCCTAATGAGAGATACTCCGGCCTGACATCTTCGAAATCAATAGGCAGCATGCGAGAGCTTGAAGGTCAATGCAAGAGTGAAAGAGAGTGAAGGTGCAAATTGCGTGGAAGGATCTCTATCACTAGTATTCAAACACAATACAAACCCTCAATTCACCAACTCAATTCAATGTGAGGATCGTGAAGGTTTAGTCAATTATATTGTCAATTTTTAGAGTTTGGTGAGAATACAATCTATCAGAGAAGTTTAAGCGAGCTGTTAGGAACCAATTGCTCTCAAGAGATTGTCCCAATGTCACAACTAGTTTTTCCAATCAGTATGGGTGCAGACCGTTTACCGGCTACCCGATTTGCCCACTCTGCTAAGGAAATCCCATATTGATTACCGGCTACTCGGTGATGTCCTAACCGGAGTACAACTAATCACAAGACAATAGTCTGAAGAGAGTTTGGGTGTGGCTCTATCCTAGTGCGTGTGTCACTCTCTCACTGTAGATAAATCAAACAAGGCAGGGGCTACTCTCCCAAAAACAAGGATTTTTCTTTACATTTATTTTAGGGTAAGTTTTCTTTAGCAGTCCCGAATTTTAGGCAGTTGTCACTTGGTTTGAATATTTTCAATGAATCTCCTTTTAAGTGTCCAATTTCCTTTTTAACTTATGTGAATGAAAACAAGGAAGGAGATCGGAAATGCCAATGCATGATTAAATACAATGATGCATGCAGGGATTAGAGATGCGTACCTTGTCGCCAGCATTCTACATGCAGGGTGATCCAGGTAGAATTTAAATATAGAAAATTAAACTAACCTATATGCAAATGTAAGTGAACTGTCCTAACAATAGCTTCTATTATAGGGCAAGAACAAATTAAATTTGACTAAGTCCAATTACGCTCTATTATATAGGTACAAAAATTCTTGTTTAGGGTGCTTGGACCTAATTAGTTACCTGGCTCCAACAAATTAATTAAAGCAATCAATAGGTATCTCATGAAATACACGTAAAATAAAGAAAATAAGGCGATTAAAACAAAACCGGTGAAGTCCTGCAAGTACACCGGCACTTGGTGAAACAGACCCCGCAACAAATGAATGTCCGTTTAGAAGAGTTCAAATGCTAGAAATAAATTAAAAAAAGTCTAATTTTTCTTCTTGGTCTCCTTCAATTCTTCTTCTCCTCCTCTAATGCTATCATGTGACTCGATGAAGAATCAAGCCACCTTCGCTTCTCTTGGGTGCTTTGGCTTTCATAGGATCGTCTCCTTCACTTCGTGGGCCCTCGTAAGAAAAAGAAAAGAGAGAATGGGTAAGATACACAATTATCAAATATGAGCAAGAAAAATGAAATAAATATAGTGAATATGAAAAATGAAATAATGTGGCAAAATATAAACTGATATTTACGACCAAGAATAGCAGCTCGAAAGAGAAACCTAACTACCCTCATCATGCCTCCCCAGCAACGGTGCCATTTTGTTGAGTGAGATCTTCGAGGAGTGATTATTAATGATATAAACTTGTCATTGCGATCCCCGAAATTCCCGGCTCACACAAACAAATTTATTTTTTTCATCTAAAGCTAGATTAATTAGAAAATAAATGTAGCAAGAGAATTTTTTGATATTTAATTAGCCTGTATAGCAACAGGATCGAACTCAGGGAGGCTACAAATCCCAAGGGTTATTCTAATAGTTGAAAAATCAATAAAGAATAAGGAATCTTAAATGTAAACTATCTTGGTTTTTATGAGATTTTTTCATTTTTTTGTATTTTCATGATTTTTATTTCTATTTTTATTTTCTGATTTTCAATTTTAGTGATCTTAGTTTTGTATTTTTTTTTGTTTTCAAGAAGTGATCTTCAAACAAAATCAAACATAAAAGAAATGCAATTTTTCTTTCTTTTGATTTATCAAATATAAAAAAATGCTCAAAAATTGTAACATCTGGGATCCGTGTAACTCGAACTCGACCCGAATAAGGTCCGAATAACACAATAAAGTTATCTGACAATATTAGATAACATAAAACGATCAATTAATCGTGAATCAAAAGTTGTTCAGGTGAAATCGACCAAAAATCGGTCGTTTCGTAATGCATGCCGTGAAAAATCCGCGACGCAAATTCGGAAACTGCAAAACAAACCGAAACCGTCATTAGATCCGATTCGACGACACGAGACCAACGGAATCAACCGTTCGTCAATCGGAGGTCGTTTGATATTTTTAAATCGTAAAATTTAACCTTAAACAAAACCCGTATCTGAAAATCTCGAGCATCTAAACTCGATCAAAAGTATATCAATATTATACTCATTTTGATCGTCATCTAGAGACGATCAAATCGAGATACTTCGTGTCGAAAACGGAGGCCCGAGATGCGCGTACGATTGATTTTAAGTATGTCCTATAAACAATATTGTATCAAAGTTTAAGGAAGAACAAAGAGATTGTTAATCATTCTTCTAACAAAACTCATTATTATACAAGGTTGCTGATCTAGTAGGGTCTTATGATTCCTCTAAATATTAAACCTCTAAATTCTACTTAGACTTAGTCTCGTTATGGTTATTTCCCTCAAAGTCCTTTCTCTAGTTTTTTTTATTGAATTGATTATTCATCATACAGTCAACATATTTTTTTTAAGTTTCAATCTATATTATATAAGCCTATTTGAAATTGTCATGATCCTATGTGTCAAAATATTACACTGACAGATTGTATGTCAACCCATGATTACCCTTCACTTTGAGATAACTCATGAAAAGAAAGGAATTAACAATGAAAGTTAATGAGAACAGATATTACCAAATATGCATATCTCGCTTACCTTTTTCTATAAATTAAGGTATGAAGTAGATGCTCAAATAACACTTTGATGAGCATGGTGAGGATCAAGGGTTTAGTAGCTAATAGCTCACATTTGAGGATTTCAGTCTTTACTATTTTGCCCAGTAGGGGAATAAACCTTACAAGATAGTTTAGATCATATATAAGCTATGAAGATATGACTATATAATCAACAACCCTAGATGGGTAATAAGATTCGATGACAATTAAAAGTGCCGGTCATGGTGATCTTTACATCTGACCGTGCGAGGGCGCGGTGACCCTCAACTGGGCCGAGGAAAGGAAGCCCAGTTAGGGCAGCGGCCGCCAGGTGCGCGGGTCTAGGATCCCAGTCCCTTTTCGATTTTTTACGCAAGCTCGCAGTGTTTTTACGCCCTCGTTGGGATCCAGATTTTAGACCAGTTCTGTTGACCCTGTCTTTTAGGATACCCAGGCAGGGGATCCTTATTTTTCAGTTTTTCGTACGAGCTCGTTCGCCTGTACTAGTCAGGCAGGTTTCTAGAGCGACTTTTCTAGGGAGTCTCTCTCACCCGTCTCAGTGGCGTAGTTGGGGAGTAGACCTATCCCTCGATTGGACCGCGCTTCCAATTAGAGGGCGAGACGGAAGAGCCATTTGTAGGCTTCTTCACAGCTTGAGTTACTTCGCCAAACAGACTTGGCGATTCTATATCTAGATCATCCATATCTATATCTACAACATCAGGAGTTATATCTGAAACATTGATGTTAAGAATTGTAGAAGTTATGATCAAAAGACTATTCTCTCTACCCAAGAATTTAAATAAATTAATAGATCTTTACAAACTCAACTTTTCCATTTTTCACTCACCAACTTGATCTCTCAAGAAAATGATATATGCATTCACACTCATACACTCATGATTACGCAACTGCTATATAAATATGTTACATATTGGAAATGCCGGGTTCTGGGGAAATCATTAGAAATGCATTACAAACAACTTGAAACCCCTTTTTACTTATGCAAGTAGATGAAAATGTGCTTGTTCTACCTTTCTACTTGCTCTCTTTTGCACATTAAATTACTTATTATTTATTTTAAACTACGGGTTTGTATTCACTTTGTGACTCTTCTTCTTCCTTGCACACATGGCAGGCAAGAGGTCTGCTGATCTGTAGTTATACATGCTTCCTGGAGACAGAGTATACACTAGACGGTATGAATTACTTTGTCTTAGTTTTTGTTCAGATAATGATGTAAATGCTATCTCTTTTGTATCACACTTTGGGATATATGTTGTAATGGAAGATCATTGTACATGTTGTAACTTGATATGAAAATTAATGAAAAGAAAATTTTGGTGCCATTATCTCTTTTACTTTGTGGTTATGTTGTGGATGTGAATGTCGTGTGGATAATTAGCCGCGCGAAAAAAAAATTTCCCTGCTTTTCTACAACTTCTGCGATCAATGTGAATGAAACATTGCGAATTTTGTCGTAAACGGGTACCCGGATCCTGAGAGGGGTTCACAGTTTGGTATCAGAGCAGTGGTACCCCGATACGCACATTCGTAGTATTTCGATTCCGATCGCATTAAGTTATCGAATAGCGACAGTCTTCCGACTTGTCGTAAGTTCGACAAGGGAAATATGACATTCATATCCAATAACCACAGATGTCACCAAGTTCATTTATTTTCATCTTATATCCCAAGAAGAGAAAAGCATTTACGATAAGTATCTGTCTATGGTATTCTTTTGACTAATTATGGTCCTCATGCAGAGCCATGGCATCTCGACCAGGTCAGGATACTTCTGATCAGCTGGCACGCATACTGAGCGCACTTACCGATCTTCAGCAGCAGCAGGCTGCTTTGAGAGGCCAACAGGAGCAGATATTGGCCCATCAGACCGAGATTGCTGACAAACAGACCGACATAGAGATGAGATTCGAGGACCTATCAGATTTCACGTACCATCCATCATAGGAAGGAATACGGCAGGATCAACACCAGTCCGTTGAGGTAGAGCAGCCTCATCCTGACGATCCACTAGAGGGCATTCCAGAGCATGGAGCTGAGGAGGATGCAGACTTAGACAGGGAGCAGGACCCTGTTGACTTTGCTGGCGAGGATGCACACGAGTATTCAGCCATTCATAGGCACCAGTCGGTCTTCACTTCTTATCAGCGGGCCAACATACCCTTGTTTGAGGGTACAGGTACACCAGATGTTGCTGAGCAGCGGCTGAAGCGAGTGACGAAGGTGCTCAGGATGATTCGCGCACCACGAGACACGTGGCTATCCTTCATGGAGTATTCATTGACAGATTTTGCTGAGAGATGGTGGGATGCCGTAGTGTCCGAGTTAGGCTGAGAGCCTACTTGGAATGATTTCGAGACGAGGTTCAGAGCCCACTTCTTTTCTGCGAAGTGGAAGGAGTTCCAGCGCCGACTGTTTGTAGAGCTTCATCAGGGGCAGATGACAGCCAGGGATTATTTTATCAGATACACAGAGTCGTCACGACATACACGAGCAGCTGGCGTATTTCCAGAGGAGAATCTGGAGAAGTTCATTGGCGGCATGCGAGAGGAGGTGCAGGAGAAGCTGGCAGGACTACACATCACTTCCATCTCTGAGGCTACCGATGATGCAGAGAAGTTCGAGGACATTAGAGGGAGACGTTTCGGGAGCTTGTCTGGAGCGGCGCCTAGACCGCGACGATCTTTTTGACCGATACGTCGACCGTTTCAGCAGCAAAGGTCAGACAGACGATTCCGACCCACAGGTTCACCCTTCACAGGCAGTGTTCGCTCTTCTCCATCGACTACTCTAGGAGGAGCACTCGCCGGACGTGGCACAGAGTCTGCTCGACCATCTGGGTCGCAGCGAGCAGATAGACCACCTGCAGGACCAGCTCGGAGCACAGGCACAGCTACTCCACCTACCAGGCCAGTCAGATGCTATCGATGTCACGAGTGGGGACATTACCGAGCACAGTGCCCACATGCTTCTGGCGAGCCTCAGCCACAGCCTCAGACATAGCGTTCACGGAGTTTCCGTGGTAGGAACTCCAATTTTAGGCGATAGCAGCAGAGACAGACGCAGAGTGTGGCGGGATCTAGTGCTGCATCAGCCAGGAAGGGACAGTTACATGCCGTTACTGAGGAGCAGGCACGTTCAGCGGCTACTGTGGTGAAAGGTATGGTCTCAGTCTTGGGCCGACCTTTCCATGTTTTATTCGATTCCGGCGCGACACACTCTTTCCTTGCTTCGAGGTTGCTTGTTTCTTTAGATAGAGTTGCAGAGACGCTATCGTCTCCATATCACATTCGAGGGCCAGATGGCCAGTTATTTGTCATATCTCTGATAGTCAGGAACTTGCCCATACTGATTGGCGGTCATGAGATGATCGCAGACTGTCTACTCCTACAGCTTGATGAGTTCGACTTGATTTTAGGCATGGATTGGCTATCCGCTCATCATGCACTTGTTGATTGCTTTAGGAAGACGGTTGTCTTCAGGATTCCAGATCTACCTGAGTTCACTTTTGAGGGTACTACACATGACTCTACCATAGAGTACATTTCAGTATTGTGAGCCCAGCGACTTGTTGACCAGGGTTGCGATTCATATCTTGCTTTTGTTCGGGAGGTGTCTGATCAGGAGCCGATGATACAGGATATCCGAGTAGTATCAGAATACCCTGACGTATTTCCTGATGAGCTACCAGGGCTATATCCTGAGAGGGAGATCGAGTTCGAGATCACATTGTTGCCAGATACACAGCCCATCTCTATGGCACCATATCGCATAGCATGAGCCGAGTTGAGGGAGCTGAAGGTGCAGTTGCAGGAGTTACTTGATTTGGGATTCGTGAGGCCGAGCACTTCACCTTGGGGTGCTCCGGTTCTATTTGTCAAGAAGAAGGATGGATCCATGAGACTATGCATCGATTACAGGCAGCTGAACAAGAAAACGGTGAAGAACTGTTATCCCTTGCCACGTATCGATGATTTGTTTGATCAGCTCCAGGGATCTTCGGTTTTCTCGAAGATCGATCTCCGCTCAGGCTACCATCAGCTGAGGATTCGCGAGTCGGACATTCCGAAGACAGCCTTCAGGACTCGCTATGGACACTACGAGTTTGTGGTGATGCCGTTTGGGCTCACCAATGCACCTGCGGCTTTCATGGATATGATGAACCGTATCTTCCGTCCATACTTGGACAAGTTTGTAGTGGTGTTCATCGATGATGTGCTCATCTATTCACGGAATGAATGGGATCATGTGAATGATCTACAGATTGTTTTGGACACATTGCGAGAGCACAAGCTATATGCCAAGTTGAGCAAGTGTGAGTTCTGGTTATCCCAGGTCTCATTTTTGGGGCACGTCATTTCTGGAGCAGGTATCACGGTTGATCCTACAAAGATAAATGCAGTTATGTCTTGGGAGCAACCCAAGATTGTCACGCAGATTTGGAGCTTCCTTGGGCTAGCAGGTTATTACAGACGCTTCGTCAGCGGTTTTTCACGCATTGTTCGCCCT
The DNA here is from genome assembly GCA_037367405.1 of Ottelia alismoides. Taxonomy (NCBI): domain Eukaryota; kingdom Viridiplantae; phylum Streptophyta; class Magnoliopsida; order Alismatales; family Hydrocharitaceae; genus Ottelia; species Ottelia alismoides. Next base: position 279,905 of record JAZKJV010005696.1, on the reverse strand, counting down.
CTGACACGACTGACGCAGAAAGGAGTTCCATTCATTTGGGACGATTCATGTGAGCAGGCCTTCCAGACACTGAAGGAAAGGTTGACTACAGCGCCTATTCTCGCTCTTCCTTCAGGCACTCAGGACTATGCAGTTTATACAGATGCATCTGGAGAAGGTCTAGGAGCAGTGTTGATGCAGAGAGGACAGGTGATTGCTTACGCATCACGGCAGTTGAGATCGCACGAGCAGAATTACCCCACACATGACTTGGAGTTGGCGGCAGTTGTCTTCGCCTTGAAGATCTGGCGCCACTATCTATATGGGGTAAACTTCGAGATTTTCACAGATAACAAGAGCCTAAAGTACATCTTTGATCAGAAGGAGTTGAACATGAGACAACGCAGATGGCTCGAGCTGCTGAAGGATTATGATTGCACGATCTCTTACCATCCCGGTAAGGGAAACGTGGTGGCTGATGCACTTAGCAGGAGAGCGCATGCTGATGGTACGGCGAACTGGCTATACACGTGGGATACGCTTGCAGCTTTGACCGATTGGCATCCTCAGGTCAGCGCATCCATTTCTACCGCCGTGCCTCCACTATACAACAGTCTTTGGGATCGTATTTTAGATGGACAGAAGATAGATCCTTGGATCCGAGATAGATCCATGCGCACCATCAAGGATGAATTTGATGATTTTGTCGTGACAGAGTCTATTTTATGGAAGGCAGGATGGGTCGTTGTACCCAACGACGAGCAGCTTCGTAGAGACATTTTGGACGAGGCACACAGTTCACGGTTATCTATCCATCCAGGAAGTACGAAGATGTACCGTGATCTGTGTCAACATTTCTGGTGCGATGGAATGAAGCGCGATGTGGCGCTACATGTTAGCAGATGCATGACCTGTCAGATGGTCAAGGCTGAGTACAGGAGACCGCCAGGATTATTGCAGTCTCTCCCATTCCCGAGTGGAAGTGGGAGAGCATTTCTATGGATTTTGTCACAGGTCTGCCGAAGACGCCAGGTGGCCATGATTCTATATGGGTCGTTGTTGATAGGTTGACCAAGTCAGCCCATTTCATACATGTCCACACGACTTACACTCCATCCAGATTGGCCAAGCTCTATATGCAGGACATTATCAGGCTGCATGGTATACCACGAGAAGTGGTGTCTGACAGGGATTCGAGATTTACATCTCACTATTGGCATCAGTTCATGTCAGCACTACAGACAGAGCTGAAGATAAGTTCTGCTTATCATCCGCAGACAGACGGACAGAGTGAGCGCACCATTCAGACGCTTGAGGATCTACTTCGCGCATGCACTTTGGAGTGGAAAGGGTCCTGAAAGGACCATCTGCCATTAGTGGAGTTCACGTACAACAACAGCTATCACTCCAGTATTGGCATGGCACCATTCGAAGCCCTATATGGGCGGAGATGCCTCACACCTCTCAGTTGGCGTGAGGTAGGTGATCATGCTCTCTATTCCGTAGATCTCCTGGAGGAGACTGCGAGAGCTGTTGATCTTGTGAGACGGAGGCTTCTGACGGCACAGAGTCGCCAGAAGAGTTATGCAGACCGTCGAAGGAGAGACTTAGAGTTTCAGGTAATCTAATTATTTTCTCCTCATCCACTCAATTATGATATATATGTGTTCAATTTAATCTCATACTAATGACATTCCTATAAATTATAGGTTGGAGATTGGGTATTTTTGCGAGTATCTCACATGAAGGGAGTGCAGAGATTCGGTGTTCGTGGCAAGTTGGCGCCACGATATGTTGGACCGTTCGAGATTCTGGCTAGAGTGGGGAAGGTTGCTTACCGAGTAGCTCTTCCTCCACATCTATCGGCTATTCATGATGTCTTCCACATATCCAACCTGAGGAAGTATGTGCACGACCCTCGACATATCATCAGTTATGAGAATCTAGACGTAGAGCCAGATCTGACTTATGAAGAGAAGCCAATCCAGATACTTGACCGTGCTGTGAAGAAGCTTCGCAGTAAAGAGATTTCATTGGTTAAGGTTTTGTGGCATCGTCACGGAGTCAAAGAAGCAACATGGGAGGCTGAAACCGACATACGGACACGATACCCGCAGCTTTTCTGATGTAATCATCAAAACAAGCTTTTGTAATTTGATACGTGATAAATATATGGCTTGTTTTCTCTTTAAGGTTTTTATGAGTTCAAAATCCTTTGAGGTTTTTATGGACATATAAAATTCCAACAAGATACTTAATAACCTTGATTCGAGTCTCGAGGACAAGACTCCCTTTGAGGTTTTTATAATTGTAACATCCGGGATCCGTGTAACCCGAACTCGACCCGAATAAGGTCCGAATAACCCAATAAAGTTATCTGACAATATTAGATAACATAAAACGATCAATTAATCGTGAATCAAAAGTTGTTCGGGTGAAATCGACCAAAAATCGGTCGTTTCATAATGCGTGCCGTGAAAAATCGGCGACGCAAATTCGGAAACCGCAAAACAAACCGAACCCGTCATTAGATTCGATTCGACGACACGAGACCAACGGAATCGACCGTCGTCAATCGGAGGTCGTTTGATATTTTTAAATCGTAAAATTTAACCTTAAACAAAACCCGTATCCGAAAATCTCGAGCATCTAAACTCGATCAAAAGTATATCAATATTATACTCATTTTGATCTTCGTCCAGAGACGATCAAATCGAGATACTTCGCGTCGAAAACGGAGGCCCGAGATGCACGTACGATAGATTTTAAGTATGTCCTATAAACAATATTGTATCAAAGTTTAAGGAAGAACAAAGAGATTGTTAATCATTCTTCTAACAAAACTCATTATTATACAAGGTTGCTGATCTAGTAGGGTCTTATGATTCCTCTAAATATTAAACCTCTAAATTCTACTTAGACTTAGTCTCATTATGGTCATTTCGCTCAAAGTCCTTTCTCTAGTTTTTTTTTGAATTGATTATTCATCATACAGTCAACATATTTTTTTAAGTTTAATCTATATTATATAAGCCTATTTGAAATTGTCATGATCCTATGTGTCAAAATATTACACTAACAGATTGTATGTCAACCCATGATTACCCTTCACTTTGAGATAACTCATGAAAAGAAAGGAATTAACAATGAAAGTTAATGAGAACAGATATTACCAAATATGCATATCTCGCTTACCTTTTTCTATAAATTAAGGTATGAAGCAGATGCTCAAATAACACTTTGATGAGCATGGTGAGGATCAAGGGTTTAGTAGCTAATAGCTCACATTTGAGGATTTCAGTCTTTACTATTTTGCCCAGAAGGGGAATAAACCTTACAAGATAGTTTAGATCATATATAAGCTATGAAGATATGACTATATAATCAACAACCCTAGATGGGTAATAAGATTCGATGACAATTAAAAGTGCCGGTCATGGTGATCTTTACACCTGACCGTGCGAGGGCGCGGTGACCCTCAACTGGGCGGAGGAAAGGAAGCCTAGTTAGGGCAGCGGCCGCCAGGTGCGCGGGTCTAGGATCCCAGTCCCTTTTCGATTTTTTACGCGAGCTCGCAGTGTTTTTACGCCCTCGTTGGGATCCAGATTTTAGACCAGTTCCGTTGACCCTGTCTTTTAGGATACCCAGGCGGGGGATCCTTGTTTTTCAGTTTTTCGTACGGACTCGTTCGCCTGTACTAGTCAGGTAGGTTTCTAGAGCGGCTTTTCTAGGGAGTCTCTCTCACCCGTCTCAGTGGCGTAGTTGGGGAGTAGACCTATCCCTCTATTGGACCGCGCTTCCAATTAGAGGGCGAGACGGAAGAGCCATTTGTAGGCTTCTTCACCGCTTGAGTTACTTCGCCAAACAGACTTGGCGATTCTATATCTAGATCATCCATATCTATATCTACAACATCAGGAGTTGTATCTGAAACATTGAAGTTAAGAATTGGAGAAGTTATGATCAAAAGACTATTCTCTCTACCCAAGAATTTAAATAAATTAATAGATCTTTACAATCTCAACTTTTCCATTTTTCACTCACCAACATGATCTCTCAAGAAAATGATATATGCATTCACACTCATACACTCATGATTACGCAACTGCTATATAAATATGTTACATATTGGAAATGCCGGGTTCTGGGGAAATCATTAGAAATGCATTACAAACAACTTGAAACCCCTTTTTACTTATGCAAGTAGATGAAAATGTGCTTGTTCTACCTTTCTACTTGCTCTCTTTTGCACATTAAATTACTTATTATTTATTTTAAACTACGGGTTTGTATTCACTTTGTGACTCCTCTTCTTCCTTGCACACATGGCTGGCAAGAGGTCTGTTGATCTGTAGTTATACATGCTTCCTGGAGACAGAGTATACACTAGACGGTATGAATTACTTTGTCTCAGTTTTTGTTCAGATAATGATGTAAATGCTATCTCTTTTGTATCACACTTTGGGATATATGTTGTAATGGAAGATCCTTGTACATGTTGTAACTTGATATGAATATTAATGAAAAGAAAATTTTGGTGCCATTATCTCTTTTACTTTGTGGTTATGTTGTGGATGTGAATGTCGTGTGGATAATTAGCCGCACGAAAAAAAAAATTCCCTGCTTTTCTACAACTTCTGCGATCAATGTGAATGAAACATTGCGAATTTTGTCGTAAACGGGTACCCGGATCCAGAGAGGGGTTCACAGTTGGGATTTGCCCAAATAAATATTTTTTATTGACTTTTACAGTTTTTTATTTTTCAAAGATTTGTAGACATTTTTAGGATTTTTAAAATGAAAAAAAATAAGGGGAAATGTAAACAGTGAGCAAGCAGGAATATTTTTCAATTTAGAAATACCAAAATGCAAAAATTATAAAGATGTTTTTTCTTAAAAATTCTTGAAATTATCTACAAACAGGATCTATATAACATTTATTTATTTGTATACAATTTAATATGATTTTTTTTAATATTTATACTATTTTGCATTTTTTGGGTTATATAAATAATTAATGTGAAAATTAAATAGAAAATAAAATACAAAAAAACTATACAATTGTTTTAGAAATTTTGAAGCAATATTCGAATTTTTATGATTTTTCAAAGTTCAAACAAGGAAAAATGCCATGTTTTTTTTACATTTTTTAATAATAAGAAATACAATTAAAATGCAATGAAAAATTTATACAATGAGGATGCACATAACAGGATTATAACTTGATTTTTGAATAATTATTATCTACGGATGCTATTTATTTTAATGAAATGACCATGCAATTTTAATGTCTGGAATATAAGGGATTATTCGCAAATAGTTTATAGTTTCTGTTTAAAAAAAATAACATGAAATAAACACAGGATGAATTTCACAATTTACCTATAAAGGTCGTGCGACACACATGATAGCGTTCTGGAAGGGGCTTTTTGCACAATAACAAGCAATTCCAGGTGGGCTTATAAAATTTTCCCTATTTGTTTATTTACCTTAGGGTTCGTTCCTCTTCTTCATCCAAAGCAAAAGGCTCGCAGCGCTGCCCCTTTGTTTGTTCACGCCTAAGCACAGCGGGCGGTGAAGCAGTTGCAGTCGGTAGGGCTACGTCGATGGTCAGCAAAAGGGCTTCGCGCGGGGGCAGAAGTCCAAATGGTGTAGTGGTGGTGCCTCGCGATAAGGGTAGACCTGGGTGACACATGCCCAGGTTGGAGGAGGGTGTAGATCGGGTGGCGCACGAGGAAAGAAGGGCTTCGGCAGAGGAGTTGCGTGGTGGTTGCCACGGTTGAAGAGGTTGTTGACTATGGAGTCGGCGGTGCATCGGAAGTCGGCTGCTGGTGGAGGTCAGCGGATGAATGGCCTGAGGACGGCGGACGGGGATGAAGGCGCGCTCCAGGCTGCTCGCAGCGACAGGAGGGAGCTCCAGGTGTCGCCGCTGCAGGGCGACACATGCCTCCGCAGCAGTGATGCGTCGGCTTGTAGAAGGGCGGCTGGCGCCACCTCCAGGCTGGAGGGGTAGAGGGCAAATATCGGGTGGCGCATGAGGTGTCTATCCGATGTTGAGATGGGAGGCGACGGCTGAATTTTTGTCGCCCCAACCATTTTTTTTGTTTTTTATTATCTTTTAATTATAAAATAGAAACTGGAAAAAATAAAACTATAGATTTTTTTATTGTAAAAAAAGAAAAAATATATTTTCTTTTTTTTTTTATATTTTTTGAGAAAGATAGAAATAGTATTTCTTATTTTTTTTCCAGCAAATAAAAAAATAGATAAAAAATTATATCCGACTCGAGCACAAAGGATGGATCCAAAATCAAATGCAGAAAATGTGAGTGGATGCGGATCCGACGAAATGAAAGATCGAATTCGTGTCTCCAACCACCTTACACAGCCAGAGTTGGAAGATTACATGAGGAAGAATAAGAATGCGAATAGATCGAGAAGTGAAGGTGAAAAATAGGATCGGGCGAATCGAATCGTGGTGATGGATTCTAAGATCTAGAGAAAACAATGACAACAAAAAAATAAAATGCAAAAAAATAAACTACGATTAACCTAGCTTAAAAATAAGAGAAGAAAAATGTGTATCTCATCGTAGGAGCGGATGGAAACCATGATCACCTCGATGAAGGCGGACTCGCTGTCACCGGATGGTTTGGAGGCTAGGCACCTCTCTGCAACAAGAAGACTCTCAGAGAATAAGCTCCTCTCACCAAAGATTGATCAAATTGAAATGAGGGAGGAGGATCCATATTAATAGATAAAAGGATGAAGTTTAAATTTCAAAAAAAATGAATTAAGATAAGGGATAAGAAGAAAAAGTTGAAATGAGATAAAGATAAGAAAGGACATTATGTACAAAAAATGAATTAATTTTTTTCTTATTTACATCATTTTACTAAATCAAATAATAGATGTTATTATTTTATTTTTTTGTGAGGGTTATTTAAGGGATTTAAATATATACATATAATGTATACATCCGGTACATTATATGCATAGTTAAATAAGGAAATTAGTTTTTTTATTTTAATTTTTTTATTATTTATTTTTATTAATTTTATTTTAAATAATTATTAAAAATATTCACAATTATTTACAAATACAATATGTACAAAAAAATGGTAAAATTGCACAAACCACCCTAGAAAATCGTCATTCAAATGTAACTCCAAAAATTATGAAACAGTAACTATTTAAAAAAAAGTTAATTTAGAATACAATGGAAGTAAGTTTGGTTCAATTTGAGTTCATATGGAGACGGAATTGGTCTTTCAATTATCACTTCATGGCATTTTCTGGACGTGGTTACTTTTATTATGTACATGATTTTATTTTGCAAACATTTCAATTATTAAGGAAACATTTTCAGTTACAACTTTTGTTTAGAAAATTATTTAATTTAAGGTCAATTTATGTACAAATAAAATAGTGTATGTATACAATATACATAGAAAAATATTTACAACACACTTTTCTGATTTTCTGATTAAGAACCCTATCTCCCCCTACTTTATTCCTCATCGATCAAGTCAAGTCTTGATCTTCTCTCGAGGTCTGGGTCAGCTTGTATCTATTATATATATACAACCTTTTTTTCTTTTTTGTTCTTTATTTTTCCTTTATTTCTTTCTTTATTTATTTTAGGTAAAAATAGTAATAAGTGTACAATATTTACAGACAGATGCAAGTTAGTGAGAATATGGAGTTAGTAGTATATACAGGTAATTTATAAGGGAGTTTAAGCTAAAATAAATGAATAAAGATGATGAAATGCAGATTCATCAGGTACTTGTGGTGTAGAGCATTCGAAGGGAAAGAGGGTGGAGGTGACAAATGGGATGGAGAATGAATAGAGCATAGTGGAACGTTGGCCGGAGCTCAAACTCCAGCGAACTTTGATTTGGGACCTTACAAAATAAAATAAGAAATCAAACGAAATTAAATCCTAAACATTACTACTCATACTGCTAGGAAAGAAAATATCTAAAAACCTAGGGCTCTACATGTAGGGGATGGAGCCAAGGAGCAGCTCCAATGAAAGTAGCAGGCGGGCTCGGATCACCAACATCAGTTCCCCTTCATCCGCACCAAAAGCTTGGTGTTGTCACCAACGACCTCCGGAACCAGAAATTTTAGTGATTTCGAGGGTGAGATGAGATAAAATTCAAAAGGAGGATGGTGGAAGGTATATGTACAAGAGGATCTTTAACCAAAGGCACAACTCAGTGCAGAGCTCCATTGATCAAGGAGATATATCAGCGTGAAAGAACAATGATCGAGGCGTAAAGTCTTTGAAGGAATTGTTCTAGTTTGATGCAAGGATCAACGGAGAAAAAATGGGGAAGAGAAGGGTCAACAGGCTCTGACAGGCCAAGAGAAATAGATGCGCTGTTGACCCGCAGGTCAACTAAGGTTGGCCCTCTATTGGGTCATGTCATTTGCTAAACAACAAAATAGAAAAGAATGCAATAATAACTAAATAAGAAATGTTAAATGATTTTATTATTATTTCATAAAATATGAAAATATTTATTATTTTATGTTGTATTTTATGGGGGTTTGTATTTATTTTTTTGATTAAATTTGTTATTTGTTACTTTTTAGAAGTACAAATGTAGGTATATTTACTAATATACAATTTATTTTATTTTTATTTTGTATTTTACATTTTATTATTTTATATTTTTATTTTAGTAATTTCTATCTTATTTTAATAGACATACATATATTAGTTATATTTTTTTGAGTTTTATTATATCCTTAAATAATTATATACATTTATTTTATAGGTATATCTAGGTATAATTCATCTATGTATTGTAGTATACTTATTTATTTCAATGTATTTTGAATTATTTTATTTTGTTTTAATTGTGTATATGCACTTTAAATAATATTTTAAAAAAATATAAATATCAGGAAGTAAGAAATAAAAGGAATAAATATAATGAATATTTTATACATGTATATTGCATAATGAGGGTCTAAAACTAAATTTTACATCGTAACTCCATATTTAATGAAATCACCTTCATTAAATATATAAAATTTCATTTTAGGAAAGTTTTCTTTGCTGCCTTTTATTCTAAGAGTCTAGGGTACATTATGCATTATTTTTAAATGAAATAAAATTTGTATATTCTTGGTATTTTTATCTACAAGTTTCTTCATTAATGTCTATTCATTTAAGTTATAAAAATAAAAAAATATAAAGGATCCCAAAATGTATTTATTTAGTGTTGAATATCCATTTCATCACCTTTATTATTTCATTTTGACCTTTAAACTGCAACTAAATGATTGTAGATAGCATTATATTTCATAAAAAAAATCAATTATTTACAAAAGTAAAAATTGTTAAAAATACTTTATTTAAAGCTAAAATAATATAATAAAGAAAAGAAAAAAGGAAATGAAATACCATAGGTGTTGAATGTCCCTAAACCCTAAGACCCAGATATCCTGATGATTGGGTCGACAAGGAATAAAAAAGAGAGAGATAAGGGCCAAATATACAATAAAAACCCTAAGTTTATTCCTCAATAAACCTAATCTGAGACCTATTTAATTCATTATGATTTATACCTCAAATTAATATGCATGAAAGTTGTAGATAAAAATAGATAGAAAAATATAAAATTTATTTCGTGTAATAATAATACACGATGTGCCCTAGACACACAGAATAAAATGAAGAAATCCAAATTTCAAAGACCTGTATCTTCTCCTTACTGAATCAAAAATGACCAAACTTATCTTTGATTATTTATAAAATTTAATTAGCAATTTATTGAAGGTGGTTTCATTCAATTTGGAGTTACGATGCAAAAGTTAGGTTTTGGACTCCTATTATGCAATGTGCTTGAATAAAATAATCATTTTATTTAGCTGATATATTTCTCATACTTCCATATCTTTATAATATTGTAATTATTATTCATAATATATGTACATAATTAGATTAAAGTAAAATAAGTAAAAACACAACAAAATAAATAAGTATGTTAAGATATATAGACAAATAATACATACATATACCTATCTAATAAATATATGTATTTAATTAAGTGTAGACATGGCTTCATAAAAACACAATAATATATATATTTATTTATTTATTTAAAAAATTTAGAAATATATAAAATATGTAGAAAAACTTATAAAATTTAAAATGGAAAATAAAATTAAAATACTAAACATATATGTAAATATACCTATACTTATACTTGTAAAAAGTAACACACAACAAATAACCTCAAAAAAGTAAATAAAAAATAGATTAAAATACAACATAATTTATTTAATATTTTTATATTTTATGAAAAAATGATAAAATATTTTTTCTACTCTTTTCTATTTATTTCTCCTTTTATATTCAGTTTTATCTTGTAGGGGACATGTGGACAAACGAGGGGCCAGCCTTGGTTGATCGCTGGTCAACTGGCTCCTCTGACAACCAAGGTTTTCTAGCCTCGTTGCATCGCCTACTTTCTCTATTTTTTCCAATCGATTCTTACATCCTTTTGTCTCGATTTATCTTTGACTTCTGTTCCTTGATCACAGGTCTTTCACGGTAGCATCTCTCATCGATATTTGGATCAATGTATCGACCAGGAGCATCGATAAAAGGACAACTGTACATATACTCCTCCACCACCTCTATTTTGAATATTGATCCCCTTTAGCCCTCGAAATCCCTGACTTCTCATGTGTTGAAGATTCCATGTAGCAACAGTAGTCTCACCTGACCCGTTGGCGTAGAGGAAGAGGAGTAGAGATTGAGATCCGATCATCATTGACCACCAACGGCAAAGCTCCACCCAACTCCCTCATTTCTCGAGGTAGAGCCATTTCTGTAGCTTCCTTTTTGGTACTAGGGTCTAATTTAGACTATTTTCGGCTTTCGTTTCAGTTAATTTATGTTTTATGTCGTGAAATCATAAATTCAAAAGTTCACCAGAGGTTAGCTCCAGCGATTATATCTAATGTGACTCGCTGTCCTCTGACCATTAGATCACCTCCACTTCATCCCCCATCGATTCTTCTTTGCCTCAACATAGGACTAGACCAAATAACAAATAAACTAAGTGCGGGAGCTAAAGTACAGATATTACAAGAAGTTTTGAACTTCAATTGAAAATTTATAGACTAAAGTAAAAATACAAAACTAGAGTGGTGCAGAGAAAAATACACCTCTTGCATGTGATCCATCGGCGGTGATAATCATTTATCTACATGGCAGCACCTAGACGATTGATGACGGTTTGCGCCGGATGGCTGAGCTTAGATCTCCCATAGATTTTTGGTCTATATGTGCAAAATGCAGTAATAAATAACTCTTAATTTTTTAAGATTTTTTCAAAACATTTTTCTAATTTTTATGTATTTTTTAATGCAAATATTGAATAAATACAATATTTTTGGATTTTTAAATATGGGAAATATTTTAAATTGCCTTGCCAAAAATATATTGATTTAGTGATATAGCCGGCACTTAAAATAAATTTCCTACAAAAATTTGATGCAAAATGATATTTTTAATCAAATAATTAAAGAAAATAAAAATACAAGCTCTAGGAGGGACTGGAATGCAATTATAATTTTATAAAATGCAGTCCAAAATAAAAATCCAAAGTCTAAGGGCCTCTGCATAATTTTTCAATGTATTTAATTCATACAATGCCGGTGCGGGTATAAATGCAATTTACAAAAAGTTGCAAGGCATACATGCAAAATATCCAAAAAAGTTTTGAACTCTATTACTAATTTAATGGAATTAATAACAACAGAAAGCCTCAGGGAGGTCCCTGCAAAAATCCCACCACCTCACGTGTGTGGGAACGTGAGCTGACGTGACAAGGGATAAAAGTGCAATTAAAAGGAGTATAGGGTTCCTACTTCAAAATATCCACAAGTTTTTACATCACATATAATATTTAATGAACTAAAAGTAAAATACAAAAGCTGAGGGGAATGTAGCAAAATTACCCCGAATAGGCATGAGCAGACGATAGATCTGATGCTACTAATACATGTATCGACTCGCGGATGGTAATTGATGCTTCACTCATGGATGACAGGGATTAAACCCCACGATTGATTTGATGGTTGAGGATACGTTCATCCAATGGCACTGGGAAGACCTAGAGCAAATGCTTGATTGGATGGTAGAGAATCCCGGAGGAAGAACATGGAAGAACGCCTGAAGAGGCGAACTTCGAGCCGATCTTCCGAGCAACTACGATGGTCATGGGCACTGCAAAAAGGGCGTCGAAGATTCTTGGAAGCGTCCTGGAGCTGCTGGAGGCTTCAGATGGGTCCGAGGACCACTCGAGGTGTCCTCGGAGGTCAGAGGAGATACGGAACACCAAGTACCTCAAATTCAACAAAAAACGATACAAGAGGGCTCCTAGGCCTCCAAGTCCTGCAGAGTTAGATCACACGTACAAAAACATGGTCCTGGGGGTTCGATAGGGGTGAAATGACGCAGAGGGATGGACGTCAAAGTTGATCAATGAATTAAGCATCGTTTCCTTCACTTTCATCTCGAATGCTTTCTATACGTTCACAAAAATAAAATCAAGAACCTTTTTAAAATGCTAATTCTCTTAGAACTCATCACGAAAGCAGTTAAAAGATGATCTCATTCATCTTATAATATAGGGATTTTTATCTGGCAGACCTTATAAACTTTTTAAATTACCTCTACGACCTTTTGCACAACGTAATTACCCGATCGACCCTGTAAATTACCCCAAGAACACTCGCGGGCTTCAAGCAGATTACCCGGAGGGTTCATGAGGTAAGAGTTGGCAAGTTTATAGGATCGATGGGGGAATTGGGTTGTTTCAAAGGTCATGTAGGTAATTCCCAAAGTTTATAAGGCCTGCCGGATAAAAATCCCTATAACAGAACACCATGTTTCTTTAGTCGTAGGAAACGTCTCAATGTCATTTACACAAAATTTGAAAAGACATCATTCATCCTCTTAGCGGACATCATGAAATAATTTAATCAATAGAAACATCTCTTTTTGTCCACTCATCTTGCGCAATCTGATAATATATCGTGATGAAAAGGAATCGTTATATTCTTTTTTTCGGAAAACAAAGTCAAATTATGTCGTTTGTGGTGTCTTCTTCTGGGCACTAAAAAAGCCGTAAAAACATGTAATTACTTAATCAATACGTTTCAATATGCATAAGAATTGTATGGAAAAATATCATGATGGGAATTATATTTTCTGAATAACGTGTATATTAGCCGAAAAAAAGTTGATTAAAGCTAGATTGTGTCTAAACGTTGGAATTATTTTCTTGAGCTGGAATTTTTTACTGACATATTTAATTTGATAATCAGCGGATTAAAAATATAGGCTCGTACTCAGTAGTACTTGCAACTTTGATCCATGTAATCTTTGGATGGTGTGCATTCATGTAATATTCATATTTAGAGGAATTCACATCACGTATTTTATTTAGCCAGCAAAGGAAACAGAATATTAAAGCCCTCAAGCTTGGGAGTTCGTCGGGAAAAAAACAAGAGAAAGGTTTAACCGTGAAACACGACCCTACAAGGGTACGTAAAATAGAAAGGGATCATGACGAAAATATCAAAATGGAGCTCCAATTAGAAATTGATCAATTCCCATGAAAAGCGAGGCACAAGCGCTAATAAGACTAGCCAGGACTATCACTTGCTTCAAGGTCGAATATTCATCATCTTCTATTTCGAAGAAAGGGTTGAAAGCAAAAGAGTCAAAGAATGGATTACTCGTTATTAAGAAAGTATATAGAGATACTAAAAAGAGTTTGAGCACTGATACTCTTATTGTCCCAACATCTATATTATCTTTACATCATTTGACCAGGAATCAACAGGCAAAACATTCACTAGCCACGTTATTTTTATCCTCGAGGAGAGCATATCTTATCAGACAACCGCCCCAACATGAATTTTGTTGAATAGTTGAGAAAAGTAAGTGTGTTCCAAGAAGTACTTGATAAAGTCCTCTCTAAGAAAACAAATATGGCATCGGGTGACTAGGGTTTGCCCTCTTTTGCATATTTACTTGAGTTGAGAGTTGATATTGAAACATGTTTTATCTAGCTTATAAACTAAAACTTGAGCTAAATTCCTTAATTAATGCATTCATCTATCCTTTGACATGTCATTTTTTTATAAATGTGCAACTATAAGTAAGAAGCAAATACATAAAAATATGCAAGAAAACAAAAAAAAATAAAAAGGACATGATGCGATAATGCACATGCATGCACATTGTCCAAGAAACTAGAGTAAATGGGCCAACCATGTTTACAATCTTCACCCAAGAAATCAAGGCCTAGGTCTCGGTCGACTCAATAACAAGCTAAAAAAAGGAAACATACAACAATACACAATAAGTACACTAATATAACAAACACTAATGCATAAAATATGCACTAACTTTTAGGATTTTTATCTTTTTATCTATAACTTAATCTTTTTTTCCATTACTACAAAAAAAATGTTTAGCAAAATAAAACAATGATATACAAAATGACACATTGGACATTGTTCCAATGAACTTAGACCCTTACCCAAGACATATAACCAATCCAAATGTTACATCTGTAGCATATAAACTTCAAATATCTTATATACATCTCTAAATTTCATAAAATTTAAAAGGTTTCCATTCCTACAAATACTTAGTGACTGGAGCCATGTTGGTTGTAAAAAGTTGGTTTAGGAAACATTGTAAAGTTATATTTATATTATAGAATTTTTAGAAAAAATACATGTTTTTATAAACTTTCATTTATTCCAGTTTTATTATTTATTTCTATTTTCCATTATACACTATAAAATAAAATGAAAATCACAAAATTAAAAATAAAAAAATATAGATTTTTTTGTATAAGTATAATTGACATAGAAAAAAATACTCTTATTTTTACTAATATTACATTAAAATATTGATTATATACCATTGAAGAAAAAATATAAAATTAAATTCTCATGAATAAGAAAATAATAACAAAATAAAAGAGAGAAAAATTAGGACATATATAGACGTATTTAACTTCCGATTTTTGTGTCTATTAAAAAATGCCCGAGTTTACAAAAAAAAATCGTCTAAAAAATTTTAGATTTCAAATCTGTTAGCAACATTCATATTTCATGTTTTTTTGCGTTAATATCAGTAGTTGTTTATTTGTTAATTTAGAAGTTCTATGTTTTCTTACTTTTGTGAGCGCGATACTTTCCGTGACCTTATTCTTCCTCTTCCTCCCGCACTGTTGAATCTCCATTTCATCACCTTTATCCACTCATTTTTGTTTTAAATCCTTAGTTAAAATCATGTATATATCATTAACTTGTGAAAAATAACAAGCAATAATATACACACAAATATGGTATAGAAACCTTTATTTAATGTCAAAATAAAAGAATAAAGGAAAGAAAATAAAAAGAAGGAAGTGTCAAAGATACTGAGTGACCCTAGACCTTGAGAACTAATCATCAAGATGACTTGGTCGATAAGAAATAAAGTAGGGGTAGATAAGGGCCAATAATTGCACAAAAAACCGAACTTTATACCTCAATAATAGTTCTCTTTGGACTTATTTTGTTATCCTATTTGTACATCTCAAGTCAATAAACTCTCTATATGAAACTTGTACATAAGAATATAAACAAAAATAAAAAATTTGTTTCATTTATAAATAATGTACAGTGTGCTCGGGACACACAAATTAAAACTCACAAAGAAAATCTTTCAAGCATTTATATTCTCCATATAAACTCACTTTACTATTCATAAAATTAAATTATATATTTCATGAAGGTGGTTTCATTCAATTCAGAGTTAAGATGCAAAAGTTAGGTTTTGGGCCCTCATTGTGTAATATATTTGAATAGGATAATCAGTATATTTATTTTATTTATTTTTCAATTCTTTATATTTTTATAATTTTGTAAATATTATTTAAAATACATATACATAATCAAAATTAAATAAAATGAATAAAAATATAGTAAATAAATTAGTAAACTTAAGTCTATTGCTGAGTTATACTTATATATACCTATATAATAAATGCATATTTTTTAAGTACATATTTAAACTAATAAAAATATAATAAAGATATAAATATGTGTATTAGTTAAGTTATAGATATATAAAAAAGTATATAAAATAATAAAATCTAAAATACAAAATAAAAATAAAATACACTATATATAGGTAAATATACCTTTATTTGTACATACAAAAGGTAACACATTATAATAAACTCGAAAAAATGAATAAAAATCACCACAAAATACTACATAAAACAATAAATATTTTTCAGATTTTAAGAAAATTAACTAAATCATTTAGTATTTCTTTCTAAATTATTTTTACATTTAGTTTATATTTTGTCGCGTAGCATCCCACGTAGACTAATGGGGACTCGACCTTGATTGACCCACTGGTCAACTACCCCCTGCTACCCTAGGATTGGTAGAGCCGCTCACCGCCTCCATTCCTCGATTTTCTCTGCCTGCTCCTTGCATTTTCTGGGCATGGCTTCTTCATCAATTTTACTCCTTGATCTCTAGTCTTTTATGCTAGCATACTTCCTCGATCAATGGATTGATGCATCAATCGTGGCCCTAGTCAAACAGTCCCTATATAAATAAAACTAGCCAGCCCCATTTTGAATTGATACAAATTCCACCTCAAAATCTCCAGATCTTCTCGTGCCCAAGCTCGCTGGTGATAACAACAAGCCAGACAGATCATTTAGAATGTAGGAAGAGGCCCAGAGCAGGTGATCTGAGCTTGCCGGCGACCTCCTAGCGGTGCTCCTCATTGCCTCCCTCTACTGTGAGTATAACCCTAGATTTTTAGTTATTTTCATTCCTAGTTGTACTAGTAGTCTAATTTAGGATTTATTTTCGAGCCTTTTCATCTTTTATTTCACGAAATAGATAAATCATAGTTCGTCGATGCCTGAGCTCTGGCCATTATTTCCCCGTGTCCTCGAATGTGCTCTGCCTCGTCTAACACCTTGATCACCTTCACCATCACATTCCTGACACCCCAGGCACCTCCACTCACCTCGATCCACTCCAGATCGAGTGATCAGGTCTCCTCTGCCTCTCACTAGAGACCCTCTGCCTCACACCATCTCTGCTCATTTGCACACCAAATCTAGCCCAGAACCTGACTTTTGCTTTTGTGCATCTAATCATGTAGGGTGTCGACCTAGAGGACTCCATCTGGGTCGATTTTTGCTGAAATAGAAGTTCATCATGGAGTTGCACCTTCCTCGACCATCCGTGACTCCTCCAATGGGTCCTGGACCCATTTGATAACTCTAACCGACACGGAAGGACTTCTACAATGTTTTGCATCACCTAGGAGCTTCTGCGATGGCTAGAGGTGATTTGGAGATCAGATTGATGTTAGGGTAGTAGGGAGTTCTTCCCTATCCTTCCAGGGTTGTTCCATGTCGTTCGATCAAGAACAACTTCCAGATTACACTGGAGTCGCTAGATCATTGCGTCATCAACCGTTAGATCATGACCTGCTCTCTAGTCCCAGTTATTGATCGACGAACTGTCATCGTGCGACTGGGTGCTACTATGTAGATAAGTGATTGTCCTCCATTAATGGATCGCGCGCAAGAGGGGTATTTTGCTATGCGCCCCTCTAGTTTTGTATTTTTATTTTAGTCATGAAAATTTTATCTATAGCTCAAAACATTTTGTAATATTTACAGAAACACCCTCGAACTTAATTATTTTGCTAATTGATCCAGTCCTTGTCATCTCAAGTGACCATACATGTGAGGGGTATGGACATTTTGCATGGACATGCTCGTTGTTTTGGCTATTATTTAGTCCTTAAATTTTGTACTTAAGTATCAAAACTTTTAGAAAAATTACAAGTAGGCCCTATACTTTCTTGCAAATTGCATTTAAACCCCTACTAGGCCAAACGAATTACATATTTATGGGATTTTTGTATAGAGGACCTTGGACTTTCAAATTGTGTCCGGGAATTATTTTTAGGGTTATTTAAATTGCATTTAGGTCCATGATAGAAAAGTAATTTTTATTTTATATATTTCTTTTACTAAAAAAAGCATTTTGCATAAAAAAATATAGGAAATTACTTTTAGTGTCTGGACTTATATAACATTCATCAAATGGTATTGTTGTCGAGGAGCAATGTTTAGGAAAGATTTTGTGTTACTTTTATCTTTCATTATTTCATCCTCTTTATTTTTCTTTTATTTGAGATAATTGTTTGTCTATGCTAATCTATTTTCTCTATTAAATTTCTTACGAGGACCGCATTGCAAAGGCAACTTCCTAGGAAGCCGATGCATCCGAGCTATGAGGAGATTGACCCTTCTTTCCTTTGGCTAGTTGGAGAGATTGGGAGAGAGATACATAACATTCTTTTGCATATCTTCTTTCTTTTATTTTTTTGTGAGAGAGAGAGAACATTTTATTTCCATTTATTCATATGTAATAATACATGTGGACACTTGAGCATTCAGGCATATTTTACCAAGTGATTGTTTGTTTGGGGGTTCACCGAATTTTTTGCTCTTTCTTCACCTTCTTCTTATATTTTTCCTCCTATTTTTCCCTTTATTTTCTTTTGTTTTGTGCGATTTGTGTGTTCTTCCTTCATTTTTATTTTTTTTCTGTGATTGAGCCTCTAGCATTTTTGGATTGCTTGACTGAGTAACCTAGGTCCACACACATAATATATGCATGTTTCTATAGTTTATGTGTGAATCTAGATCAAACTTAATTTTGTGCTTCATGCGAATAGCAGTTCCTATTTAAGGTGATTTTACCACTTTGCATATCATATAGACTAGGTTTGAATTTCTTGTCATGCATTGATGAATACCCATTCATCACTCTTTATTCTTATATTTTAGCTACAAAAACCTATGCAAATGCATGTAGATATGTGTAAATAGGAAAAGTTAGCAAAAGCATGCATGTTTGTAAATATAGATAATTAGCATGTTTTTGTGCAAAAATAAAAGAATAAAGATGAAAAAGAAAAAGAGGGAAATATTTAGAATAAATATTGAGCAACCTAACCCAAGGGAGGGCTCAGCATGGGCCTGACCGCATAAAAGCCAAGTAGAGGGAGATAGGGGCTCACACATGTATATATTTGTAAATAAATAAAATATATTTTTTCCTCACCCAAAAATATACTTGTATATATTTTGTATATATTTAGAAGTTATTAAAAACAAAACAAAAACTTAAAAATCAAAAATCCAAAAATAACCCTTCACCTTGTACATAAGACCATCATCCTCATCTATTTAACCTTATAAATAAATAAAATTATTTTCCAAAACTTTTTGTAAATAATCTATGGTATATATTGTAAATAAAATAAATAAAAATAAATAAAACAAAAATCAAATAAAAATTACAAAATTAAAAATTCAAAAACATATTGTATATATACCATGTATATAAATGTACATAAATAATTATTTCCTCTATGTATATAAATAATAAAAATAAAATAAAAATAGCCTTTTATTCCTCATTTTATCCTATAAATAAATAAAATATAAAATAGGAATAAAAATGTATAAAAATAACTAATTAAAAATCAAAATTAAAAATCATATATTGTATATATACCTATGTATAGACCTATATTGTAAATACCTTATTTTTATTTCCAAAAATTAATTAAAAATCACAAAAAAATAGAAAAAAATAAAATAAAAATATTTTGTGTTTTAAGTTTTTGAAAATTCGACCATTTAAAGGCCCAAAAAAATCAAATAAACAATTATTGCATGGCGGGCTCTAATTGGTCCACGGGGGATTGTTGACCCCCGGTCAACACCTCCCCCAGGACCACCAGAGCTGGGTCTCCTGCGCCCGACCCGTTTTCTCTCCTTTTTCCACGGGTGACCCGATCGCCAACCTCCCCAACTCCAGGTCCGGATTGATCACGTCACATCCGAGAGCCTCGCCGGAGCCCTCGCCTTAGGATCCGCGCTCCAGCTCGCCCTACCCGATCGAGTTTTGCCGGACCTTCCACCATATAAAGCCTGAGCTCCGCCGCACTTTCTTTCCATCTTTGGCTCGCCACTCCCATTCCCGTGACCTCCGGAGCATTCATCGAGGTGACAGCTCGCGATTGCACCTGTTGCAGAGAGGAGAGGGTGCCCGACATCGATCCGGCAGCTTCACGCCGCCGTGCTCCGCCACCCGACCGGAGCTCGAGCCTCAGGCCTTGATGCCCTTCGAGGCGACGACCAGGAGCTAGCCAAGCTCCAGCACAGTCTCCCGCATCATCCAGGTAGCCGATTAGCCCTTCCATTTAGCTTAATTTTTCATTTCGCCCAAATCGCATCTCCGACGAGTTCCCCTGATTCCGGCCATATCGCGCACTTTATCGATCATCGGAACCCACACACACCTTCGCCATCCTCCGACGCACGTTCTTCGCTCTTTCACTCAACCCAGCTCGCCCCGGAGCTGGGAGTCGAGCTCCACCATCCTCCGCTCGCCGGAGCTCATCCGCCCCGACCCACAGTCCACGTTCACTTCGCTTCTTCGGGTCGAGGCACTTTGCCCTCGACCCGCGAAGCTTCTGGTGCCTTTTGCAGGTCAAAAGGAGGGCATCTGAGCCCCCCTTACATCCAGGCCAGAAGCCCGTCGTCGCCGACCTCGCCGGAGCCCCTCCAGGGCTCGGCCGGGTCATCTGAGGCCTTCACCAGCTGCTGGACGTCACCGCGGATCTGTTCCGATACTTAGCAGCAGCTGAGGAGGACTACTGCAGGCGCACGAGGCCGGCGAAGTTCGCCGACGGAGTGTTCTTCCTGCATCCTCCTTCACCGTCCGATCAGCCCCGCCGCTTCAGTCTCGATCCTGATCGTCCATCCACTGAGGAGCAGCAGCCGTTGATTATCTCGAGGAGCTGATCCGAACCGTCAACACAGAGGAGAGAGGCCCCCAGCACCTGAGCCGACCGATCACCCACGTGGCCACCTCTGTACCGTCGATCTGGCCCAAGAGCTGAAGAAGAAGAGCGCCGCCCATCCAGAGCCGCCGGATCCTCCACGTGGCGCCTATCGAGCCGTCGACATAATAAGGGGTAAATTACTTAGGCCCCCTCGTAGTTTAAGTCTTTTATTTCTAGTCCTGTAAATATTTTAGTAGTTTTATTCACGTAGGGTAAATTGCACTGTGGACCATGTGCTTGTTTTTATTTGCTTTTATGCCCCTGTGTATGTGATCTCACGTGCGTCGCCACGTGCTTGTTTGGGATATTTGCGTCTTTTATCCTGTAGTTCTGTCGGGTTATTGAATGAAGAAATACTTTTTGGTAATTGCATTTATGCCCCTGTGAGCATTTTATTCATGCATGTGCGGATTTTAGTGGGTTATTTGCATCTAAGCCCCTGGACTTTTTGGTACGAGTTACCAAAAGGTCCAAGGACTTAGTTTTTCATACCAGAAGGCCCCTGAGTGCCCCAGGCACGCGCCACGCGCGTGTTTAGCTGGGATTTTTGCACCTTGGCCCCCAGATTTGCGGGTATTTGCACTTACGTCCTTGTGCACAGTGCCCCCTTTTTGATTTTTGAATAAATATCAAACCACCTCCAAATTCGATAAAAATTTGACACATGGCTCCTGCCATGTTGTAGGATTTTTGAGAATTTTTGAGGACATTTTTTATTTTATTTAATATTTTTAAAAATTCAAAAACCTTCTTTTTATCTACTGTCTAGGTTTAAAAATCCCAAAAAAATATAAAAACACCCCCAAAATTCTAAAAAAATTAGCTACTGTTCTTTGTTTGTTGTTTGATTTTCTAGCCAATTTTGGCTATTTTTCATCACTTAAAAACCCTAAAAATTGAAAAACACCTGAAAACTCATAAAAATTATGATAAATAATCTAAAAATCCAAAAACAATAATTTTGGTGCCCAAATTTTCCTTATTTTCTCTAGAATACAGGAAAATTACCTCCAGGGCCCTCTGAGATCCTTAGATGGTTTATCTTTGGGTTTTGGGCCTTGCTGGACAGTACCCTTTCTTTTTAGCACTGTTTGATTTTTAGAAAATAAAATATACATTAGAAAAATCTCAAAAATTCACCAAAAACACTTAAAAACCTAAAAAACCTAAAAACCATTTTTCTTGAATTTTTGCTTGATTTTTGGTGTGTTAAATAAATTGCCAAAGTGTGTTTATATTTTGCCTTCTTTTATTTTCTTCATATTTTAAAATCCAAAAAAATATAAAAATTATTAAAAACCACAAAAAAAATACTTTTCTTTGATTTTATTTTCTTTTTACTACTTCGTAGGCCCTAGGCCAACCCGTGCTCCTTGTGTTCGACCCTGGGAGCTATACCAGGTTAATCTTATAGCTAGGACCGCACTTCGTGTTTTGATCTCTGATTTCTTTCGCGGTTCGATTTTTTTCTTGATATACCCATTCTCTGAGATCCGGGTCGCAACGACCCTCGTTTCATTACCTTCACCCGGGTCTTAGAGGTCTTTTTGGGTGTTATCAGAATGGCGCCGTTGCCGGGGAGCACGGCTTAGTAGTATTTTTGTTTTCATTTTCGTTTTGATTTTCGCGGCTTTTCACGGCTCTTCGGAGCTCGCGGCTTTTCGCGGCTTTTGTTTATAGTTTCTTTTTGTGTTATTTTGTTCTCTTTTTATTTTCTTTTATTTTTTTTTTATTTTGTGTGATTATTTTATTTTCCATTCTTGCACATATACCCTGATTTGTATTTTCTTTTATTTTTCTCCATTATTTGATTATTTTATTGGTCTGACCACTCTCTTCTCTGTTTCTTGCGAGGGCCCGAGGACCGCGGAGGCTACTTTCGAGGAGCCGGAGCAGCCGCGGAGTTCGGAGGCGGCTTCTTTCTCTACGAAGCCGCAGGAGAGAGCGAGAGAGAGAGAGAGTTGAGTGGGTGAGGTATTAGGGTAGTTTTATTTCATTTATTCATTATTATTGTAATAATACAGGGACAGGACACTTCTGAGACTGTTTGGACTTGACCACCGTAGCGGGTCTGTTTCGCCGAGCACCGGTGTGCTCAGGGGACCCATTAGGACTTGCGGCTTTTTCGCGGTTTTTCTCGCGGATTTCTTTTTTCTTTCTTACTGTCATTTGCCGGTTTTTCGCGGTTTTTGTCCAAGCCCCTAGATTTAGGACTTTCTGGTGATTGTGAGGTAATTGAGTAGGATCCACACACCTTAATTGCTTATCTGTTCCTATAGAACCGTAATTGGACCTACTTAAAATAAATAATAAAAATAACCGAGTCGCTAGCTTCCGTAGCCTACGTGCCGTAGCTCGTCCTGTAAAGCGCTTACTCCTACCCCCGATTTGTCGGGCAGGGGAGGGACGAGCCAAGACCGGACCCTTTGGCTTGGAGGTCGGTGACCGGTTAGACGGTTCTTCGCTAGAAGTTGCTCGTCTAGGACTCGGCTTCCCGCTGCATCATTTAGTTTAGTTTACTTTCTGTCTTTATTTTATGCGCGGATCATATTGCATGTAGAGAGCTGGAGGCAGGTACGCATTTCTGACTTTGCATGCATCATTGATTTCTCGTGCATCGGCTTTTTTGACTTCTCCCCCTGTTTTCGACTTAATAATCAGGAGAATCGAAAAATTCGTTAGGCGATTTTGTTTGCTTTGAAAAATACCTAAAAAGTGTAACCATAAAATTGGGACTGCTAAGACTATTGACCTTAAAACTCGCTCACCCTAAAAATTCTGTCTTGGGGAGAGCAACCCCCTCATTGATTGGTTTGTATGCGCGAGAGAGTGACCCCGCACACTAGGTAGAGCCCCCCGTTGCTAAACTCGACTGACTACCGACTCTTCCGTGCAGGACAGTCGGTTGGGGTTAGCAGCGGATATCCCAACAGGTCACGTAAGCGCTCTGATATTTGTGTGTTCACCAAAATAAAATCGACAAGATAATTTGACCGAACTTTCACGGTCTTCAGCTCGCGTTGCGTTGGTGAACCGGGGGTTTGTTTTCAGATCATAGTTTTTCCAGATCTCATCCGCCCTACTCGCTAGATCAAGATGATGGGTAGACGGTCTCTTAGGCAGCCTCTGGCTGCACCGCTTTCGGGCGCGTCTACCTCATCATCTAGGTTGGCTTGCGAGAGCCCAGACCCGCTCTCCGAGCCTGAGTACGACTCCACCCTGTTCCCCCTCGATCCCCTTTCTGACCTTCCTGAGAGACACGAGCCCGAGGAGAGATTGATACACTTGACAGCACCTGAGTTGGGCTCATTTGATTTTGCAGACGTCGAGATGGCAGGCGCAGGCAGTTCTGATGATCACTCCCGTAGACCAGAGCATATTGTACTAGACCAGGGAGCGATCAACTCCACCCCGATCGCATCACTTGATACAGTTCAGCAGCAGCTCCGCGATCAGGGAGCGTTCATGATGGAGATGAGGCGTGAGTTGGAGAGGCTCAGAGTAGAGAGAGACGTGCAGAGCGAGCCCGAGGACCCCGATGCAGAGGCACAGGCACGAGCCGCAGCCGCCGCAGCAGCAGCGGCTGCCGCCGCAGCGGCAGCAGCCGCAGGAGGAGCAGGACCACCGAGACCGATGCGGGATTTACACAATCCCGGATCTACACTAATGCACCACTGGGTGGTGGTTCCAGCTATCGTGGGGGACTTCAAGTTCCCCCCGAACACCTTGCAGATGCTCCCGCGGTTCCATGGACTTGCTACAGAGGAGCCCCACCTCCACCTCCAGGAGTTTCTTATGATATGCAGCACTATCCACGACAGGCATGTGGACCAGGACACGATCAGGATGATCGCATTCCCCTTCTCACTAGCAGACAGAGCAGCCACCTGGCTGAAGCATTTGGGGAGATTTGTCTATACCTGGGAGCAGCTCCGCACCGAGTACTTGAACAAGTACTATCCACTCGGGCGGACGAATGCAGCGAGGGCCCTGATCAGTAACTTCTCCATGTTTCCCAACGAGCAGTTCCACGAGGCTTGGGAGAGGTTCAGAGAGCTTTTGGACAGATGCCCGCACCATGACATCACGAAGCCGAACCTAGTTCAGAGCTTCTTCAGCGGACTGTCACCAGAGCTACAGGGCCTGGTGAATGCTTCTTGTGGCGGGTCCTACTTCGCCAAGGACCACGACCAGGTCTGGGCTATTTTTGAGGAGATGGCAGAGAACTACATGGTCATGTCCCAGACCCGACTCTATACTCAGAAGACCCAGCCACATCAGCCAGGACCCGTGCAGTACCAGAGGATAGCACGGGTAGATGCAGGTCCATCTAGTTCGTCAGCAGCCACAGCAGCAGCACAGTTAGAGTCGTCAGCTGCGGACATGGGTATCATCAGCGAGAAGTTGGACCGCATGGAGCTGATAGAGAAGAAGCAGTGCCAGAGCATAGCACAGATGGATCAGATGGCACAGGTCTTGAGCGACATGAAGACACAGCTCATGTGTCTCCAGGAGGCACAGACGGCTTCTCAGCCCCGTCTTCAGTCGCGAGGCGACGCCGGCAGCAGCAGCAGCTCGTCCCAGCGCTCCAGCACCCCAGTGCAGCCTAGACAGGTTCACCTTGTACAGGCGGAGCCGTACTAGCAGCCGCAGCCCACCTACCAGTCTCCACCATCTCCAGAGATGCAGATGGTGGTCTACCAGCCGGACCAGCCCTTGGCAGTACTCCCGCCAGCCCCCTTGGATGCCGAGCCGTTGATGGATGTCAACGGGATCTGGTACGACCGCCCCCAGCCTGGGATCCGACGAGACCATCCCGGATTCAGGTGGGGGAGTGGTAGTGGCCAGCCCCAGCAGCCGCCGTCAGGACAGGGAGGGCAGTACTCCCATCAGAGAGACCAGCACCAGCCGCAGCAGCAGCCCCCAGCGTATCAGCAGCAGTCAGCCTACG
This sequence comes from Ottelia alismoides, assembly GCA_037367405.1. Classification (NCBI taxonomy): domain Eukaryota; kingdom Viridiplantae; phylum Streptophyta; class Magnoliopsida; order Alismatales; family Hydrocharitaceae; genus Ottelia; species Ottelia alismoides. The sequence goes on along the minus strand of JAZKJV010005696.1, from coordinate 253,971 downwards.
GTCCTCGTCCCTATCAGCAGCAGGGACAGTATTGGAGACGTGAGCAGCAGGCTCACCAGGGATACCAGCACCAGTAGCACCCTCCTTCCTATCCCTCTTACCCTTACCAGCAGCCACGGCCTCATCCACAGAGAGGCCACCCGTCGGGCTCCCACGAGAGCCCCGCTTTGGATGACATCGCCCGCCTCCTCACGGACCAGCAGGCTACATTCCGACGGGAGATGGACGAGTTCCGCCAGGAGATGCGGGACCTGGTGAGAGGGAAGGCCGCCATACCAGCCCAGATAGAGCCCAATCCGAACAGCCTCAAGAGGAAGTCTGAGCAGGTAGTACATACTGAGTCAGCCACTCCTAGTGACCCATTTGATGGTACATCTTCGGATTTATTTGATGCTGATTTTGTCACACTTAGGAGCGGTAGGACCCCAGCAGGCGGCGGCGCCTCATCTGAGCACCATCCCGAGGCGCCACAGGAGGAGGAGGAGAGCGGTACTGAGGCCGCTCCAGATGATGACGGTGGTACTGAGGCCACCAAGGATGCTGATCCCACCGGCGGTACTGAGGCCGCCACTTCACCAGAGCCAGGAGGTGGTACTGATGCCACCCATGCAGCCGAGCCAGCCCGCGGTACTGATGCTGCGCGACGTCTTCCTTCAGCAGCAGCAGAGCAGCCATCCCGTGGTGGTACTGAGGCCACCGGTGTTTGTAGAGAGAGATCTGATGTTTTCCTCGTGGTTATGTATCTCAGAATTCTGATATGAATAAAGGAAAAGCTTTACTTTCTTTTGGTCCCACTGTGGTGCATGATGTATGTGTGGATCCGGTCCTTGAACCGTCTAGACCTTTTCCTAGTCCTTCATCTGAGAAGGACCCAGTGATCCCCTTCCCTAGAGCCCTTCAGATGGGGAAGGGGAAGAAAAAAGATTCAAAAAAGAGAGAGCTTGAGGAGTTCAGCCAGAGCATGATAGATCGGTTTCACATTCAGCTGACCCTCCAGGAGGCCTTGCAGCACATCCCCCTTCTCCAGAGATCTTTGAGAGAGAGGACTACAGTCAGGAGGAGGAGGAGGAACCACACTTCAGAGATACATGTGCTGACCAAAGCCACGTGCTTTGCGATCCAGAACCGACTGCCAGCCAAGAGGCCAGATTCAGGGGCCCCGTATGTCAGATGCCAGATTAGTGAGCAGTGGTTCGACCGTACTCTTCTAGATAGCGGATCGTCGATCAACCTTCTTCCGGCAGCCCTTCTCGACCGCTTCGAGTTGGGCACTCTTCGACAGAGCAGGACAGTCCTTCAGTTCGCTGATCGATCTGTCAAGAGGCCGAAGGGGTTATTACGAGACGTTATCGTCACGATTCAGGGTCTGCAATTCCCCGTGGACTTCGTAGTGTTGGACATGGAGACCCCTGAGTCAGTGACTGATACCCCCATCATACTCGGTCGTCCGTTCTTGGCCACAGCCAAGGCGGTGACTGATCATGATAGCGGGAAGGTGTACTTTCGCGTCCAGGGCGAGAGTATACAAATAGAGACGGTCGAGGACTATAGAGCCAGATTCAGATCCCGCTCAGATGCGAGTACCGATTCAGAGCAGCTGACAGACGCAGAGCCAGACATCCACCAGGACTGTGATTTTGTGATCACAGATGATGAGGCAGCTTGGGCAGACCTTGAGGCACAGACCACCCTCTCACTTTCAGACACAGCTGAGGCAGAGATGATAGCAGAGGAGAGTCTAGAGAGCACAGACCTGGTTCAGGATACCATAGCGGCAGCAGAGCCGGTCCTCGATCGCAGCACGATGACTAGTGGTGGTGGTGCTGATGCCACCTTGTTTCCCGGTGGTACTGATGCCACCGATTCTGATGCAGATCCCTCGGATTCAGAGTCTGATTGGGCCGATTGCTATGATCAGATGCCAGACCTGAGTCCATTTGAGCCTATTGATGAGGAGGAGGTAGGTGCAGAGCAGAGCAGAGACAGTACAGTTGAGCCACCTTCTCCAGATCCAGTTTGCGAGAGTACACTTTCACTTTCCCAGGCAGATTTGGCCGACCTTGCAGCGTTCACTCAGTTTCTTCCACAGCCAGATTTGCCGGCACCCAGCATTCCAGAGCTGAAGCCGCTCCCTACTTCGCTGAAGTATCGATTCCTTGCGGGCGATCCAGTGATGTACCCAGTCATCATCTCCGTCGAGTTGACTGGAGAGCAGGAATCCTGTTTGATGGGGGTTCTTGAAAAGAACCGCAAGGCAATCGGATGGAGCGTAGCAGATCTCCATGGGATTAGTCCATCAGTGTGCTCCCACCACATCTATCTCGAGGATGGGGCGAAGCCGTCGCGTGAGTTCCAGCGGCGTCTGAACCCCAACCTGAGAGAGGTTGTCATGAAGGAAATATCGAAGTGGTGGGGTGCAGGTTTTATTTATCCCATTTCCGACTCCAAGTGGGTCAGCCCCTTGCATGTGGTGCCCAAGAAGACGGGCATCACGACTGTGATCAGTGAGTCGGGAGAGGAGATTGCTACACGAGTACCCACCTCTTGGAGGGTTTGTGTTGACTACAGGAGACTCAACCAAGCCACCAAGAAGGACCATTTCCCCCTGCCTTTTATTGACCAGATCATTGAGAGACTGGCAGGGAAGAGCCATTATTGCTTCCTGGATGGGTACTCGGGCTACAACCAAGTGGCCATCGCTCCTGAGGATCAGGAGAAGACCACCTTTACCTGTCCCTTCGGCACATACGCTTTTCGACGCATGCCATTTGGGCTATGCAACGCCCCTGCGACTTTTCAGAGGTGCCTGCTGTCGATCTTTTCGGACATGGTAGGGGAGTGCCTTGAGGTCTTCATGGATGATTTCTCGATCTACGGCGACGGATTTGATTCTTGTCTTGACTGCCTAGATCGAGTACTTCAGCGATGTATTGAGTATCACTTGGTGCTATCTTGGGAGAAGAGTCACTTCATGGTGACTCAAGGGACGGTGCTTGGCCACATCATCTCCAACAGGGGCATGGAGGTTGATCCGGCCAAGGTTGATGTCATTAGGAAACTCACACCGCCGTCCAATTTGAGGTGGTTATGGTCATTTCTGGGGCACGTTGGATTTTATAGGAGATTTATTCAGGATTTCAGCAGGATTGCCCAGCCGTTGACTGACCTCTTGACGAAAGACACCGAGTTCCTTGTCGATGACAAGTGTCTTTCGTCGTTTGCTACTCTCCAGCAGTGCGTGATTGAGGCTCCTGTCCTTCAGCCACCTGATTGGTCTCTCCCATTCGAGATCATGACGGACGCCTCCGATTTTGCCGTAGGGGCAGTGCTGGGACAGAGGAGGGATGGAGTACCATTTGCTATACACTATGCTAGCCGCACATTGGATTCCGCCCAGTGGAATTATACAGTCACAGAGAAGGAGATGCTAGCCGTAGTGTTTGCCCTGGATAAGTTTAGATCATATATCATTGGATCTAGAGTGACTTTGTTTACAGATCACACCGCCATCAGGTACCTCATGGCAAAGAAGGATGCCAAGGCCAGACTGACTAGATGGATCCTTCTACTCCAGGAGTTCGACATTGAGATTAAGGATAAGCCTGGAGTCAAGAATGTGGTGGCGGATCATCTCTCCCGATTAGAGCAGCCTGAGGATTCTGAGCAGATTGATCCTATTAGAGATACCTTCCCAGATGAGGCGATCCTTGCTATCGCCTCGCTCCCATGGTACGCCGATATTGTGAACTTTCTCGTTGCTGGGAAGGTCCCACAAGATTGGCCCAGGCAGAGGCTTGAGACCTTCCTAGCGAAGGCCAAGTCTTACCATTGGGAGGATCCCATCATTTACCACGAGGGAGGGGACAGCGTCTGGCGTCGGTGTATTCCTCAGGAGGAACACCATAGCGTCCTCACTTACTGCCACAAGCTTGAGGCAGGAGGACATCATTCTGGGAGGAGAACGGCACAGAAAGTGCTCCAATCCGGCTTGTGGTGGCCTACCCTCTTCAAGGACTCAGATGAGTTCGTGAAGAGGTGTACTGACTGTCAGAGGATGGGCACTTGTGGACAGCGTGATATGATGCCAATGCAGCCCATTCACTTCTGTGAGGTTTTTGACGCATGGGGCATCGATTTCATGGGTCCATTCCCTAAGAGTCAGGGATTTGAGTACATTCTGTTGGCCGTAGACTATGTGAGTCGTTGGGTGGAGGCTATCCCCGCCCGAGCCGCTGATGCGAGGACAGTTTGCAGATTTTTGAGGAAGCACATCATCACGTGGTTCGGGGTTCCACGAGTTCTTATTTCTGATGGGGGATCCCACTTCATCAACGACCAGGTGAAGGCACTTGCTAGCGAGTTCGGCATAGATCGTCGTGTTGCTACACCATACCATCCACAGACGAATGGTCTAGCCGAAGTGTCGAATAGGGAGATCAAGACTATTCTGCAGAAAGTCGTCCGCCCTGACCGAAAGGATTGGTCACAGCTATTGGACTCGGTCTTGTGGGCATATAGGACGTCTTTCAAGACACCTTTGGGCACATCTCCCTTTCGCCTCGTATATGGCAAGCCCTGTCACCTACCAGTTGAGCTGAGGCACAAGTCACTTTGGGCAGTTACAGACATTCTTATGGATCCAGATGGTATAGGAGACCAGAGGAGGGCAGAGTTAGCTGCCCTGGAGGAGCTTAGAGATTCAGCTTTCTCAAGCAGCCTACATTATAAGGAGAGAGTCAAGGAGTGGCATGATTCTCATATCAGCCACAAGCATTTTGAGATTGGACAGAGAGTATGGCTGTTTGATGCGAGGCTTAGATTATTTCCAGGGAAGCTACAGAGCAAATGGAAAGGACCTTATCTGGTTCGGAAGGTACACGACAACGGTAGCATCGACATATCTGAGTTGTCTTCTGAGAGTACCTTCCGAGTGAACGGCCAGCGGCTTAAGCCATTTCTAGATCATGAGCCGCGGGTCGTTGATGTTGCCCCTATTCATTTTGCGTGAGATGTGGTCTTTGACTCACATCTAATGCATCTCACGCCTGAGCTTTACTGATCCTCCGTTGTATATAGATCCAGATGTCCATATCACCACATTCCTTAGTCCCACATCCCTTTCTTCATCTTGTGATTATGCTATACTTAGGGTGCACTTTACCCTAAGTATAGGGGGGATGTGAGACCTTTCGGGTATTTCTTTTGTTTCTGTCTACCCCTGTTTTGCTGCCTATACTTAGGGGCATTTCACCCTAAGTATAGGGGGGGTAGACCCTGTACATTCTCCACTCGGTTTTCCCTTCGTATACAGCCTGCTATACTTAGGATTACTTGATCCTAAGTATAGGGGGAAGACCCGAGTTCTTCTTGATTTCTTATTCTCCTTTTGTATAGCCTTCCTTTTCACTTCCCTATACATAGCACGAGTTATGTCTTCTTCATCGCTCTTGACTCTGAGGACATCGTTCGAGCTAAGTATAGGGGGGGTGTATATATTTCATATATACTTTAGCCATAACTCGTACTTTGTGTGAGTGTGTTAATAAATAAAAATGGCTAAAATTCACAAAAATTAAAAATTTTTCATGTACATAAACTTCTTTTATTTGCACATAAATAGCTAGTGTACAAATTACTTTTGTAAAAATGATTTCAAAAATCTTTTGTGTAAAGCTTGTGTAAATATTTTCTTATCAAAATTATGTATATAGTACAAAATTTTTCCAAAATGTTTTGAAAATAAAAAGTTTGCAAAAATCTTGTGTAAATTTGTGTAAATACCTTTTTGCAAAACTTGCACTTCATGCATCATCATTCATGATTTCAAAACATTTTTCAAAAATTTTGCATGATTGTAAAATAGTGTGTAAATATGCATCTTTTTGTACATATGTATATAGTTTTCTGGATGATAGTTGACATTTAAACTAAGCCTGGAATCAAATTGAGAAATGGAAGCTTGATTAAGTTCTTAATCTACCTAATTCTAAGAGGAACCTTATAGGGCTTAGGTTTAAGGCTTTTCAGGTCCATGGTGACTTAATTCTTTGAGTCCACTAGGCTATGATCACATGTCATCTCAATGAGCCTAAGTAAGAGCACTTAACAACAACACATGACTCATATAGATTATGGCTTTACTTGGACAACCGCACTATGCACCGAGCTCTCTACGATGAGGTGGTGAGGAGGCAGTCTTCCTTGGCTTGGGGTAGCATATGAGGGTAGTACTTCTAGGCGGAACCTCTCTTCTTCATTTAGTGAAGGAAGTGCGTCTCAACTTGGTCTGGTTGCCATGAGGTCTAACGACGGGAGTTGTGGGTTGCAATAAAGCTTCAAAAGAGGGATAGTCTACTGGCTCAAGAGGAAAAACTCTTGTATATATGCTGCACATGTACATGTTGTATAGATGCACTCGAAAAAAAAATATGCAAAAAGAAAAGAACTCCAAAAAGTGGTGGGTCTGAGAGAAAATGATAATCCCACCGGAGTATGTATATAAGTGCAATAAGCAAAGCTTGGTTTCATGATCCACCTGTTTGTAGCTGCAGCAGGGAGACTTGGCTACACTGGTCAAGCTCCCAAGGGTACTTGGCTACACTGGCCTTGACCCATTCTCTTCTTCCCCCTCTTCTTGAGCGGTTGTACTTGAACTTAGAAGGGAATACCCCGCTCCTCGAGGAAAGAGTGGCCAGATTGAGGTCCATAGGAGTTACCTTGTTGGGGAGGGTTGTCAAGTTGCCATTTCTGAGGTGGAGAGCTTAGACCTCACTTTCACAGGACAAGGAAAGATTCATGGTCTTCAGGGTTTGTGATTGATGACTTGTTCTGATCTGGAGCATTGAGGAGTCTTGGTTATAGAATAGTGGAACTTAGAGGCTGTTAGGTTTTAAGCTCAAGTCTGAATAAGGTTCCGACACATTAATAATCCAGATCTGATTAAGCTCCATACCTCAAATTAATGAAGGCAAGTTTAATAATCAACCTTGATCCATGTACATTCTCTTTTTCTTTTTCTTTCTTTTTCACTTCTTTTCAAATAAGTGTTTGCTAAGGGACTAGCAAAGTATAGTATAGGGGGGTGATGAATACCCATTCATCACTCTTTATTCTTATATTTTAGCTACAAAAACCTATGCAAATGCATGTAGATATGTGTAAATAGAAAAGTTAGCAAAAGCATGCATGTTTGTAAATATAGATAATTAGCATGTTTTTGTGCAAAAATAAAAGAATAAAGATGAAAAAGAAAAAGAGGGAAATATTTAGAATAAATATTGAGCAACCTAACCCAAGGGAGGGCTCAGCATGGGCCTGACCGCATAAAAGCCAAGTAGAGGGAGATAGGGGCTCACACATGTATATATTTGTAAATAAATAAAATATATTTTTCCATCACCCATAAAATATACTTGTATATATTTTGTATATATTAGAAGTTATTAAAAACAAAACAAAAACTTAAAAATCAAAAAATCCAAAAATAACCCTTCACCTTGTACATAAGACCATCATCCTCATCTTTTTAACCTTATAAATAAATAAAATTATTTTCCAAAACTTTTGTAAATAATCTATGGTATATATTGTAAATAAAATAAATAAAAAGAAATAAAACAAAAATCAAATAAAAATTACAAAATTAAAAATTCAAAACATATTGTATATATACCATGTATATAAATGTACATAAATAATTATTTCCTCTATGTATATAAATAATAAAAATAAAATAAAAAATAGCCTTTTATTCCTCATTTTATCCTATAAATAAATAAAATATAAAATAGGAATAAAAATGTATAAAAATAACTAATTAAAAATCAAAATTAAAAATCATATATTGTATATATACCTATGTATAGACCTATATTGTAAATACCTTATTTTTATTTCAAAAATTAATTATAAAATCACAAAAAAATAGAAAAAAATAAAATAAAAATATTTTGTGTTTAAGTTTTTGAAAATTCGGCCATTTAAAGGCCCAAAAAAATCAAATAAACAATTATTGCATGGCGGGCTCTGATTGGTCCACGGGGGATTGTTGACCCCCGGTCAACACCTCCCCAGGACCACCAGAGCCGGGTCTCCTGCGCCCGACCCGTTTTCTCTCCTTTTTCCACGGGTGACCCGATCGCCAACCTCCCCAACTCCAGGTCCGGATTGATCACGTCACATCCGAGAGCCTCGCCGGAGCCCTCGCCTTGGGATCCGCGCTCCAGCTCGCCCTACCAGATCGAGTTTTGCCGGACCTTCCACCATATAAAGCCTGAGCTCCGCCGCACTTTCTTTCCATCTTTGGCTCGCCACTCCATTCCCGTGACCTCCAGAGCATTCATCGAGGTGACAGCTCGCGATTGCACCTGTTGGCAGAGAGGAGAGGGTGCCCGACCATCGATCCGGCAGCTTCACTCGCTGCTCCGCCACCCGACCGAAGCTCGAGCCTCAGCCTTGACGCCCTTCGAGGCGACGACCCAGGAGCTAGCCAAGCTCCAGCACAGTCTCCGCATCATCCAGGTAGCCGATTAGCCTTCCATTTAGCTTAATTTTTATTTCGCCCAAATCGAATCTCCGACGAGTTCCCTGATTCCGGCCATATCACGCACTTTATCGATCATCGGAACCCACACACACCTTCGCCATCCTCCGACGCTCGTTCTTCGCTCTTTCACTCAACCCAATCACTCAACCCAGCTCGCCCCGGAGCTGGGAGTCGAGCTCCACCATCCTCCGCTCGCCGGAGCTCATCCGCCCCGACCCACAGTCCACGTTCACTTCGCTTCTTCGAGTCGAGGCACTTTGCCCTCGACCCGCGAAGCTTCTGGTGCCTTTTGCAGGTCAAAAGGAGGGCATCTGAGCCCCCCTTACATCCAGGCCAGAAGCCCGTCGTCGCCGACCTCGCCGGAGCCCCTCCAGGGCTCGGCCGGGTCATCTGAGGCCTTCACCAGCTGCTGGACGTCACCGCGGATCTGTTCCGATACTTAGCAGCAGCTGAGGAGGACTACTGCAGGCGCACGAGGCCGGCGAAGTTCGCCGACGGAGTGTTCTTCCTGCATCCTCCTTCACCGTCCGATCAGCCCCGCCGCTCCAGTCTCGATCCTGATCGTCCATCCACTGAGGAGCAGCAGCCGTTGATTATCTCGAGGAGCTGATCCGAACCGTCAGCACAGAGGAGAGAGGCCCCCAGCACCTGAGCCGACCGATCACCCACGTGGCCACCTCTGCACCGTCGATCTGGCCCAAGAGCTGAAGAAGAAGAGCGCCGCCCATCCAGAGCCGCCGGATCCTCCACGTGGCGCCTATCGAGCCGTCGACATAATAAGGGGTAAATTACTTAGGCCCCCTCGTAGTTTGAGTCTTTTATTTCTAGTCCTGTAAATATTTTAGTAGTTTTATTCACGTAGGGTAAATTGCACTGTGGACCATGTGCTTGTTTTTATTTGCTTTTATGCCCCTGTGTATGTGATCTCACGTGCGTCGCCACGTGCTTGTTTGGGATATTTGCGTCTTTTATCCTGTAGTTCTGTCGGGTTATTGAATGAAGAAATACTTTTTGGTAATTGCATTTATGCCCCTGTGAGCATTTTATTCATGCATGTGCGGATTTTAGTGGGTTATTTGCATCTAAGCCCCTGGACTTTTTGGTACGAGTTACCAAAAGGTCCAAGGACTTAGTTTTTCTTACCAGAAGGCCCCTGAGTGCCCCAGGCACGCGCCACGCGCGTGTTTAGCTGGGATTTTTGCACCTTGGCCCCCAGATTTGCGGGTATTTGCACTTACGTCCCTGTGCACAGTGCCCCCTTTTTGATTTTTGAATAAATATCAAACCACCTCCAAATTCGATAAAAATTTGACACATGGCTCCTGCCATGTTGTAGGATTTTTGAGGAATTTTTGAGGACATTTTTGATTTTATTTAGTATTTTTAAAAATTCAAAAACCTTCTTTTTAGCTACTGTCTAGGTTTAAAAATCCCAAAAAAATATAAAAACACCCCCAAAATTCTAAAAAAATTAGCTACTGTTCTTTGTTTGTTGTTTGATTTTCTAGCCAATTTTGGCTATTTTTCATCACTTAAAAACCCTAAAAATTGAAAAACACCTGAAAACTCATAAAAATTATGATAAATAATCTAAAAATCCCAAAACAATAATTTTGGTGCCCAAATTTTCCTTATTTTCTCTAGAATACAGGAAAATTACCTCCAGGGCCCTCTGAGATCCTTAGATGGTTTATCTTTGGGTTTTGGGCCTTGCTGGACAGTACCCTTTCTTTTTAGCACTGTTTGATTTTTAGAAAATAAAATATACATTAGAAAAATCTCAAAAATTCACCAAAAACACTTAAAAACCTAAAAAACCTAAAAACCATTTTTCTTGAATTTTTGCTTGATTTTTGGTGTGTTAAATAAATTGCCAAAGTGTGTTTATATTTTGCCTTCTTTTTATTTTCTTCATATTTTAAAATCCAAAAAAATATAAAAATTATTAAAAACCACAAAAAAATACTTTTCTTTGATTTTATTTTCTTTTTACTACTTCGTAGGCCCTAGGCCAACCCGTGCTCCTGTGTTCGACCCTGGGAGCTATACCAGGTTAATCTTATAGCTAGGACCGCACTTCGTGTTTTGATCTCTGATTTCTTTCACGGTTCGATTTTTTTCTTGATATACCCATTCTCTGAGATCCGGGTCGCAACGACCCTTGTTTCATTACCTTCACCCGGTCTTAGAGGTCTTTTTGGGTGTTATCATGCATCCCACATGGAGAGAGCTAGGAAGCATCGTTAGTATTTTTACTGAGCATTCATCATTTTGATACAAAGGTGAGATTTCCGTCCTTGTGTCGCCTTGCATTGCTTTGTCTCTACCTCCCTCTAATTTTGAGCACTTAGGTTTTAAAGAAAACTCAAAAAATTGTTAGGCGCATATTTATGAAAAATACTCAAAAATTAAAACTAGGGGATTGCTAATAAAATTTGACTATAATTAAATTCTTAATGGGCATCATTGTTTGGGGTTTTGAAAGTCCTCATTGTATTTGGGTATGCACCATACAGAGTGAGGCATGACCCTTAAGGAATAGTGCTAAAATATGATATGTGGTTGCCTCAATTATCACATGGGACTGATGAAGTATTTGTGCTTCTATCGTATGTAGGCGAGTAGGGTCTTGTCCATAATGGTGCTCTTGCCTTTTGGAGAGCATCCATCTTGATAAGAAGTATCGAGCATACACCACACCCTCATGGGAGTGTCTGTCTCATCATATTGCATCTGAGTACAACATTTTGAGGGAAGTAGTGGTTTCCCCTATCATCTTCCTCACTTCTTCTTTGGTTTAGTAGACACCTATGTCCAATATTAAGGATCACAAAAAGTGCAGATCACATGATACAAAGAAGGTGGAACAAATATTTGGTATACCTTTCTTATCAGTACACACTCTCCTCTAGGGCTACTAGTTAAGGACATGTTACAAATTTTTCATGAATCACAACTCTAAAATTGAAAAGATAAAAATAGCCAAACCCTTCATAGCTTCACACGTATTGAGTTGGTAAACCCATTTTGTTTGATGTTTTGTTTGGATCTAGACTAGGTTGAAAGATCATGTCCCGCACACTTGCATCAATTTTTCATTTCTTCTTTTTTTGCTTCTCCTTATCTCGTGCTCAATGTTAGCCTTCTACTTACACTTTTTTCATTCATTGTTGTATCTTTCATCCTTCATCAATCTTCTTTTTTTCTTCAAGATGTCGATTCTTGGAATGATTAGTCTGACACCTACGCCGACTCCACAAGTTAGACATCTCCAATAATTATAGGCGAACCCTATGTGCATGGTTCAGACTTTGAGAACCACCCTCAGGGCTCCGTGCTTCTTCTATCTCTCACATATTGGGAAAACTCTCTTCATGAGTTCTCCCTTTTGGAGGGAGATTGATTTCACTCATTACACTTCCCCACCATTAATAAAATTCAAGATTGACCCTATCTTTGAATTATTCTCTACATCTAGTGCCTGCATGTAGACTGATCGGGTATTTTTCCCAATTACGGTTCATGACCCTGATCTAGAGCCTAAGTCTTCACAGTTCGATTCTGAATGGTTCCAACTAGCAGAGGAAAGCAACCACAACTTCGAGCACCGAACAAAATACAGAGAAGGGCACGAATCAAAATAAGGTGAACAGTCAGCTTTGGCCCCTGATCAGTTCATTCAACAATAGTTGACCGACCAAGCTCTTTCCTAGATGCCTTTCAAGAGATGCTTAATGTCCTGAGGAAGAGGTCAGAAGAGAGAGAAGGACATCTAGGCGGAGGATTCCATGAACTGAAGCTAGAAAACCACTCAGTAGATGGAACCTCACAGAGGCTATGGAGATGAAAGGAGAGGCCAACCCAATCCAACCTGAATTAGACATGAAACCCTAGGGCTAGTCGTATCACTGAGTGGATCCAGATTCCGTCGATCGATGTAAATCTTGAACTGAAGCTCCGACTCCTTTCTCTTGTCTTCAGTTTCCAAAGTAACCTGAACAAGTAACCATATTTCCATCTGTATTAGTTTGGGTGCATCTACAACACAACCAATTAGCCCAACATCCCATTGGGTGTAGTCATGATGATAGCTTTCTCCTTTAAGATTCAAAGCAAAACATTGTATTGGATCAATCACTTGGGGAAAGTCATGACGACATGGGAGGATTTGAAGTCCGTTATTCCTACACATGTACTACTTTCTCAGTCATCTCAATTTGATGTGATATAAGATAGCTAGTATCTCCCAGGGACCCCAAGAGTCCATTCACGAGACCTAGGAGAGTTTTAGTGATTTGATAGAGAAGTGACCCCATTACGACATCCCCAAGACCAGCTTGATCTATCATTTTTTCGGGTGGCACACTAGGAATAATCAATGACTAGTTGATGCCACCTATGAATAATCAATGACTGTTCGAGGAGATGGCTGAAGGAGAAGCCACACTTTCCTCTTCTTGTTCCTTTCTAGTTCAACAACAGATCCTGTACAAAAATGTTAATATGGAGGATACCCATGAAGTGGTCAGGTGAGAGACACTCGGATCTCATCATCATCAACAGTCACATATCCAAGGTTGACATAATAGAGAAGAGATCCCATGATCTCGAGAGCTCACTATGATCAAGTAAAGAATAAAGGGTTGGACAATCTCGACACAAATACCAAGCAGCTAGAGATGCAGGTAAACACCACCAATACCTAAAATGACATGGTAGCCACCCCAGTACTCTAGCTAAAAAGGAGCAGACAATGCAACATCTGCCTCGGCTGAGTCCCAGCCAGCCTTCGGATCAACTTGTATATTACGTGCAAGCTCTTGAGCAACTGCAACGACAGACATAGATGGTTGATTACTAGTTACTTGAGTACCAGCCCTGGTACCTCGAGTCATGTTGCCCACCTTCCCTAGTGTTTAACCACTATAGATAGAGGAGAAAGTCGCACACTCCATACAAGATAGGAGAGTAGTCGTTGAGGTGACCTCTCGCTAAATCCAAGTGATCAAGCAACAATCAACCCACACAAAATATATCAATCAATCAATGACAACAAAGGAGTAGATCAAAAGTTATTATACCTACAAACAAGTGCACAGTGGACACGCAGGTAGGGGTCAAACATATGGAACAAGATGTGGTAGCACAAAAAATATTATTTATAAATAAACAATATAGGTATAGAGGTATATATGTACACTATTTACTCTAGGTTTTTGTGGGTTTTTTATTTTTTTTAAAAATTTGATGTTATATTTTTTATTTTTGTAAATTTTTAATTCCTTTTTATTTTTAAATAAAAATATAATAATATTAATTAATGGTACATTATAGATAATATAATATGTATAAGTATATATATAATATATAGGGGACCTTTCAAATGAGGTGGGGTTTTTCTGAAATTGTAAAGGCCACTGTGAATTTAGTAAAAACTCTGTAATAGTTTTGTAAAAGTATAAACTGCACATTGTAAAAAATGAATTTTGTAAAATATAACATCCAAATTTAAATTAACATTTCTATCGAATATAATGATATTTTCATAATTTTATTTCCTTATACGTGTTGTGTTAATATTTATTGTTATATGTATGAAACAAGAAATTGTAAAATATATTGGAAAGATGACTAAATTGAGGGTGGCTCACCATATATATGGCGAGACACCGCCTCATTTGAAGTTTCTCCATAATGTATATGAATATATAGGGATATAAAGTATATAATGTATATGTTTGTGTGTATATATATATAGGGCTAGAAAATTCTAGAAAAATACATGTTAAGTTTTACATTTCTCTAATGTTTCTGTGATTTTTGCCAATTTTTATATATTAAGTATTTAAATATATAATATATAGCTAGACTGGATTGTTTTGGGTACAATAATTAGAGATATTTTCTAGAAATTCCCAAAACTATTTTTAATAAATTCTAGATATAATATGTGACAAAACAGAGATTTTTGGATTTTTAGATTTTTTTTATTTTTATAAGTTTTCCAATTTCTTTTACTTTTAGTGTTTTCTTTTGATATTTTAGTTGATTTTTGGTATAAAAATAAAATATAACATAAGGAAACTAAAACATTTTTTTGGAGATTTTTCAAGGCATTTTTTATAATTGTAGGGGGTTTTCTAAAATAGTCAGGGAATAAATAACAACAAACAATATTTAATAAATAGAGAAGTCAACTAAAAACCTAATCTTATTGTATGGCATGAATAATCTATATTTTAGGCATTTACTATGATTTTTCAAGAAATAAACATGCAAGGCAACTATTTTTAACTATAAAAATGAATAAAATAAAAATTCAGGGATGAACAAGGTCCTAAATGCAAATAAATTTAAACTTTAATTCATTGCCAGAACAGATTACAGAAGATTGGGGGTTCAGTGCAGTTTTTACAAAAATAAACGTGCATATACACATAAGTCTGGTAGGGACCTAATATTAAATAGAAGAAAATGCATGGTCTTGAAAGCAAAATATCTTAATTATTTTACATGCCAAGGAATATTTGAAATTTTGAAGTGAAATACAAAATTACGAAGGGAGGTTTCTAGTGGCAGCACGTAGGAGTCAGTTAAGTGCATCCGGTAGTGATGGAGCCCATCGTTTCGGCTCGGATGAGATAGACTATAATAGTCCTAGAAAGATGCATCGATCTAACTTCTCATGGACTGCCACCATGAATGCGAAGAATAGCAAGCTTCCCTCAACTCGATCTTTGATTCCAGTTGACTCCGGGGTCGATTCTTCACTCTAGAGGGTGCATCAACTTCCTGAGGACTTCTGCATCTATAGTTCTCCTTGCATTGAGTCCAAGTCCTCTCTATCTGGACCAGGAAGGTCTTCTACCTGGAGCCACAGATGGATTTCAAAATGGCACATGGTGCTTCGTCTTGAGCTAAGACCTACACAAAAGGTTTCCTTTGCTTGAGACAGACACCACAACCAAAAATCGAAGCCCAAGGCTTCGTGGATGGTGATGCCGACGAGCTCCGATGTGGAGGCGATGGAGAGAGCTCGAAGTCCTAAAATCTATGAAGGATTCAAGAGGAAATGTGCAGATTGTGTAGAGAAATGGATCAAGAACGAAATGGGGTGGTCAACAGGTTAGATAACAGGTCGATTAATGAAGGAACATGCCTAGAGCTTGAGCTTCAGGCGAATGGAAATTTTGGATTCACTCCTAAATCTAAATCTATCTATGGAAATTAAAGTCTGGAAAAAGAAATAGGATTAAAAACAATCCTAAAATGCATAGAAAATTGCATCGATATGGCAGGGAGCCAAGGATGCGAAACATTATGGTGGAGCTCTACTAGAGATGGATTGGATTTGCACAACCACCACTACTCCTCTCTACAGGACCATGGGTCAACTTCTTGTCACAAAGGGAACTCCGATTTCGGGGTTCTGAGGGGTTGAGAACGATTGCAGAGGGATCAAAATCGGATTGAAGGGCTTGGGTCTTTATTTTTACACAGAGGCGAAGCTAGGGTTTTGATTAGGGATTGCACTCGATTTGATGAGCCTTTGGACATAGAAAAAGTGCTAGCGTGATGGACGGATGATCAAGGAAAACTCTTTGTGAAGGGATCAATGGCAAATGATCTATGGATTGAATGAGAAAAGTCAAAGAAGATGGCATGGACGTGACGTCTAATGCAGGCGGTGGGATGGACAGAGCAGTTGACCTAGGTCAACCAGGGCTACGTCTTGGTTGGTCCACGTCAGCTGCTATAAGACAAATAAAAAAGAAAAAAAAGGAAAATAATTGGAAAATGAAGAAAAATTGATTTATTCATGAAAAAACTCAAACATAAAATATTTTGGATATTTTGTGTACTATTTAGTGGTTATTTTTATTTTTTTACAAGTGAATTTATTAGGTGCTAATAATTGCATGTATAACTATTGGTATATTTATCTATATAATATATGTTTTATTTTTATTTTCTATTTAAGGTTTTATTATTTTGTATACATAATTTATATGTTTGTATATTTTTCATATACACTTGAATATATTTTATGTTTTTGAGGTTTTTTTGTGTATGTGGATAAATGTATATTTATTATATAAGTATATGAATAGGTAATTCATCTATATTATTTATTCTAGTATATAATTGATGGTTTTGTTTTATTTTAATTATGTTTATATATAATAAATAATTTTTACAAAATTATAAAATACAAAACTGTGAAAATATAAAGAATAATGAAAAAGAATATTTTATACAACTATATCGTACAATAAGGGTACAAAACCTAACTTTTGCATCTTAACTCCAAATTAAATGAAACCACCATCATTAAATAGCTTTTTAAAAGTTATATCCAATTGAATATGATTTTGCTACATTTTGAGTTCATATGGAGGATATATGGGTCTAGAAGATGGATTTAGATTTTTATTCAGAGTGTAGAAAGCACAATTTGTATTATTTTTATGTGAATTAAATTTTGTGTTTTTCTATATGTTTTTTCTACAACTTATTTTTGAGGGTTTTATCATTTGGAGTGTAAAATTAATAAATAAAATAGGTTGCATAATCATTTAAAGATTATTTTAAATTTTTGTGTTTGACATGATTTTTGTACAATTTATCTGCCCTATCTCCCCCTACTTTATTCCTTGTCGACCAAGTCATCACAATGACTGGGTCTCAGGATCTATGGTCACTCAACGCCTATGGTTTCTCCTTTTCTTTTTATTTTATTCCTTTATTTCTTAATTTTACAATTAAATGTAATAAATAAGAAGTATTTTACACACTATTTTGTACAGATTATAGAGTGTTTATTTTGGCAAATTAAAAATATATGCATACATTTAGTTAGGGATTTAATGCCAAAATGAAAGAAGAAAGGTGATGAAGTAGAGATTCGTAACCCGCCTATACTGTATTTGATAGTCCCTAGGAAAAACCTTATGCCTATAAGTGCTGAAAAGGAAAACAAAGAAAAGAAATAGAAATAATGGGGATCGATTTTAACTTTCAAAATTATCTTAATAAAATCAATGTTTGGAGCTCAGTCGGACTTTGGGAAGTTAAGTTTGTCGAAACCTTAATTGCGAATCAGGCTTGAAACACAACAAACTCCAAGAACCACAAATCACTACTCAAGTCTCAATAGCTAGATCAGAATAAGTCAAGTCACACGCAAACCCATATGGCTATGAATCTGTCTTGAATAGTGTGTGTGATATTCAATAACTCTTTCCTTGAGAAGTAGGGTATTCCCTTCTAAGTTCAAGTACAACCAACCTAAGAAGAGTAGGTGGAGAAGACAATAGACGGAGCTAGTGTAGATACCCATCCGAGGATACTGGACTAGGGTAGCCAAGTCACTCGGCTGCAGGCTCACACGTATTTGATTTTGCAGCTCAAGCCTTCTTTTTTTACTATAAAAATATATACATAATCCGACGGGAATTGATTTTTCTTTGATTTTTCCCATTGAGTTTTTTTTATTTTTCCATTTTTTGAAATACTAAGTACAACAACATTAACATAAGGATTTTTTCCTCTTGAGCTAGTAGACTATCCTTCTTTTGAAGCATTATTGCAACTCAAAACATTCAGTCATTGGACCTCATTGCTACTGGATCAGGTTTGGTTACAATGACCACAAATATGTGACTTCTGATGTTTCCACTATCTTGTGTCTCATGCTGACAAATCAAGTCCTCTACCACTTCAACTGAGGTGAGTAAGTGTAAGGTGGAAATGTACAAGTTAGGTCATTGTCGACAAAAGTCATGTGTGTATGTCATCATATTCTACTTGGGCAGTTAAGACTACATCAAACTAAGTCTTATGGTTCCCAAAGTATTAAGCCAAGCATACTTGAATGACTCAATTCTAGTTCCTCTAAGGTTCATGTGATTAAAGAGATTAAGGTTCAACAAAGCTCCAATATCCGGATCTTATTTAGACTACTTCAATTATCATGTCAATCCAAAAAATGCAAATGCTATATACAATACAGAAAATATTTTGTTATGCAATCTTTGGTAATGAACTTTTTATATGATTTTTGAAAAGAGTTGCAAATTTTTATGCAGGTTATAGAAAAGATTATGTGAGTTTTTATTGGTTTTCAGTTTTTACAATTTTCAGTGATTAGAAAAGAGTTTTGGCAAATAATTACATGCAGAAATTTACACAAGAGTGTATTTGTTATTCACAAGAATTGGGATATAGGAATTTACAGGTTTGTATATACATGGTTTGTAAAGGATCTTTATTTGCATAAATTGTGTACATAGTTATCAGAATAATTTGAAAAAATTTTCAGAAACATTTTGAAAAAATTATTTTGAAAAATAATTTGACAAATAATTTTTAACAGACATTTACACAATTTGAAAATCATTTTGCAAAGAGTAATGTTGATGAATCCATGATTTATTAACATTCTGTCCGCATTTTATCATAAAAACCCTTAACAAATACATGTAAATATCCACTAATTTCCACTTCTTAACAAAACCCTACTCAAGAATAAAATGTACTTTTATGCATTAAAATCATATAAATAAATAAAATAATAAAAATAAAGAAAATAAAAATTAAAGGCAAATTGTAGAAACATATATTTGTACAATATTACTTATTAAATAAATATAGTTGAAAGATATATTGATAACCTCATCTCCGCGACCAAGTCAGCATGGATTGGTCGACAAATAAATAAGTAGGGGGATATAAAGATATAAACAAATAAAAATAATTAATTTTACATATTACATACTCTTCATTATTTATAAAATAAATACCAAAACTTCAATGATTTTTAATTAATTCATATGAACATATTTTTCACCAAATTATTTTCCTAATTATTTCAAAAAATGTATAGAAAAAGATAAAAATAAGTTAAAAATAATACAATTTATATATGTCAACCAAATCCAACTTGTAAATGATCAAAATCTCAACTTCCAAACATCATAACTTTCTCATACGAACTTCAATTTCACCCTACCCATCTTGAAAGTTCATAAAATATATTCTCTAATTAATGATGTAATTTCACTAAAATCAGATTCCGTTTGCAAAAAGTCATTTTCGGGACCTAACCACAACTGGGTTTATGGGATATTTATTTTATCTATAACACACTATTTATTATTTCAATGATTTTTTAATTTCTGGTTGTTTTCTTGACCTTGTATTTTAACCCTAATTTATTTCATTTTTTTGGATCCTATTTATTATTTTAAACAAATCAAAAATCCTAATTTATATCTATACATGAAGTGTATCACTTATATTTGTATTTATTAATATACTTAAATTTATTTATTAAAATCTAAAACAATTCGTACATACTTTATTTATCAACCTTATAATGAATAAAATATAAAAATATTATACTATTTAATATTTTTAAATTAAAAACCAAACCCTATTTATTAAGTATTATTTATACATATTTATTAATATAATATTTATATTTCATAAAATATTTATTATTTATTAAAATTAATTACACCATAATTTAGATATTTTAATTATCTAAATTATATCTATTTAAAATTCCACTAGTTATTATTTGTTTCCTATTTATTAAGGTATTTCATCATCTGGCCAACCAGGTGCTGACAAGTGTCAGCACCTGGTGTCTTCTTCTCAAGAACACTTGTCGTTTAAGTTGTTCTAACCACCAGACTTCACATAATTCTACCCGTCACCTTCTTCCTCCTAACTTCGATCTCCCCACCATCCTCTTCTCCTAACCACCTAGATCCATGCAAGTCATTGATCTACAACTAACTCTTCATCAATCACTTTATAAAAGCACATCAATTCAGCCATTTCCAACCAACTAGCTCCTAATTAACTCCAATTCTAGAAACTACTGGTCAATCACCCATCTTCCAAGCCTCACTCCGGCAATGATAGAGCCCGAGGTCAGCTCCACGTGGAAGAAGGTAGATTGGAGGAGAGGTTCCAAGGCTGAAGCTCCGCCTTGCATCGCATCGTCGCCGCATCCAACTCCGAGAGGGCCGCCTCATCGAGCAACCAGCGGAGGGTCGTATACCCAGATACTCCAGGACATTCCTCCATCTTTTGCATTTTTATTTCTCAATCTCCATGCTGTGATTAACATCTTTAAGTAAATAATTAGGATCCTTGATCATCTATCTTAGACAAACATCTAATCAACCATTCAAATTCACTTCGAATTATTTCTAGTCGCTACCCATTCTTCTCTCTTTCTCACTATCTTTTCACTATTCCTGGAAACAATTTATAACCTACAAAATCTCAATTTCTTTGGTTGATTACATTGGGAATCAAGTCACAACAATTCACTTGCAAGAATTTTTCATAGCTGGAGCTCAACAATTATCATCTGGAGCTATAAATCATAAAGAAAAGTAAATCCAAGAATTATATGCTTCCAGTTGACTGTCGAAGCTCGGCCGCCACATTCGATTACGCCGTGTAACCGCAGCTCTCCACCTCGAAGCCTCTCAACCGCATGTGAGCTCTAGGGGTGTAGGAGACACCCCATTGGCCCTATAGGAGGCCAAAGCTTCCAACTGATCGTCGGGAAGAATTCAGAGAAGACGTTGCCGCCAGCACATGCGCAAGGAGAGTGAAGAACACCAAGAACAACCCAGGTTCATAGTTATGTGACAAGTGTCCCCTACGGACGGCTCAAATCATGCGC
Source organism: Ottelia alismoides (assembly GCA_037367405.1). Taxonomy (NCBI): domain Eukaryota; kingdom Viridiplantae; phylum Streptophyta; class Magnoliopsida; order Alismatales; family Hydrocharitaceae; genus Ottelia; species Ottelia alismoides. Next base: position 232,720 of record JAZKJV010005696.1, on the reverse strand, counting down.
CCTCTTCTAATCTCGGCCGTTGATTGCGAACCGATGGAAAATTGCAGCTTAAAACTGCTAAAGTTCCAAATATTTCAATCCGCTCCAGCAAGTTTCCAAAATTACATTTAGGTCCCCGTACATGAACCTAAATTTCATAATTTTAGTTTTCATTTCATTTTAGTCGCTGCCAAGGACCAATTTGTAACAGAACAAAATTCTTTTTCTTGCACTTATACGCATGAACTAGATGGTAGTTTTGGACCTTGATTTGATTGTTTTTGTCATCGAGTTTTCCATCATAGTTACACAACTACTCTATTGTGCTAGTTATGAGCACTTTCTTGAGCTCTATTGTATTTTCAAGAAGAAGAATAAATTCACAAAATTCTTTTTTTCCTCGAAAACTATGGTATGGTTATTCTGCCTCCTCGAGTTCGACCAAGGAGAACTTACCTAGATAAATGTTTGTTTAAAGGATTAAAATAGGAGAGAATCTTACTTGTTCATTTTTTCTCTCTCTCCAATTTTTCTCCAGATTTTGTTTGATTAACGCAACTTTTGTTTGGCGATTTTCTACAACCGACATTGCTTAACCGCTAGAAAAATCCATGCTATTGGGGTCGTTGCCAAGAAGGCCTTAGCTTTACTTAGGTTTCGACATTATTTCGATATTTTTTTGATCTTCTTGATTTTACGATTTTCTAATTTCTTTTTGATTTCTGTTTTTACTGCTTTTATCACTTTTTTAGTTATTTATGGTTTTCACTAATTTCTGTAATTTTTACGGTTTTTGTTTGCTTTAATTTTTATGGTTTTTGTATATTTCTCTAACAAATTTTGCAGGGCCTGCAAGATCAGCTGGCTTCTTCGAAAGCCGAGACAATTAAAAGTGTAGAAATAGATCTCTTCTCTTACGGGTCAGTTGCAGAGGTGCAAAATCAATTAGAATTTGTTGTTTTTCTTTACTTGTAATATTTTTTTAAAAACAAATAAGGGCACTTACCCATTTTTTTGTTTTGTAGAAGGGGCCCTGTAAGGGCATCCCAACTTGTACCTCCCTCCTCCTTTCTTGGTGTATGTTTCATCAAGTGGTGTGCACTCGGGGGAGCAGGGCACCCACCGTGGTTTTCTTGCATCGTCAATTTTCTGAGACTTTTTCGAGGTTAGGTGCATGTTTATGGTTTTGCTTTTTACTTTCTTAGCTTGCGTCTTTGTAGTTAGTTTTAGGACTCGTAACCTAGGTGAATGTTTATTTAGAATAAATTAAAATAAAATTGGACGTGTTTTGAAAATACCAAAAAAAGAGTTAACTGAAATTAAAATCAGGACTGCTTAAATATTTTACCTAAAATAAACATAAAAGGACTATTTAATTTGGGTGAACAACCCCCACACATGGATTGCAGGTACACTGTCCCAATTTGTGAGTGGGGGACAATTTAAGGTTAGAATCAGAGTCCGAGTTTCTCTCAGAATACTACTTAGTCCATACATCTAATCATTGTTCTTCAGTGGGTACTCACAGGTAGCCGACAATGATCCATTTTTACTAAGTAGAGTGGGAGGTTTAGAGGACACCGCAGTAGCACGGTCCTCAAGTAACATAGGTAGCCGGAAACGGTCCGTATTTACTCCCATACTGGCTGAGAATAAGTGGTTTCCTGTAAGGGCTCGGGACAGTGTCTTGGGGAATTTTTCCGGCACCAATCAGCTCACGTTAATCTGTGATAAGACCTGTTTACCAAAATAATCCTAAAATCGACAAGATAAACAACTAAACTTTTACGGTCATCACTAGGTTGTGTTGGTGAATTCGGGGTTGTTTTGTGTTTGCTTGTGAGGCGTGCGTTAACACGTATTATACGCCTTCACTCTCGAATCTCTTGATTTGACATCGTGTTCTACTGATAACTGCTTGATATCTAAGACGACTACTTGACTACTTTTTTGCTCAGTCTCCGTGAGCTCTTGAGGATCCACCGTCCGTCGTACTTCTTCACAGACTCGGGATGACGCTCCTCTCGAGTCAGTCCCATCTAATCACGAGGAGAGTTGGACCCAAACTCCCTTGCCTCCTAGCACATCTTTTAAGGCAGACCCTCACCTCAAATTATTATCTATTTCTCCTGCACATTTTTCACTGAGCTCTTATGAGACTTTTTCCTTCGCAGATGATTCAAAGGATATAACTCAAGGGAAGGGACTAGTCTAGGATCGACAAGCTGGGGAGTAGAATATAGATGGAAGACTAGATCAAGCCGTAGACATTACCACAGAGATACGCTACAACAGATGAATCTACATATCAGAGATCAGTTTAGAGTCCAGAACGAGCTACGAGCTGAGATCGCGTCACTGAGAGCATGACTCGGGAATCCACCATCGCCTGCCGTAGTTCCTGCGACACTCAGAGATGAGTATGACCCTGGATCCAGTATGCTACTTCATTGGATTTAGTTACCACCGAATCAAGGACCATACGAGTTACGACTGTCCTTCATATCATTGCTTCCCATGTTTTATAGGAATGTTATAGAGGAGCCATTTACCTTTCTACAATAGTTTGAGAAGATTTGCGGTACGACAAGCTATCCAGGTGTTACGCTGGAGGCCATTTGCCTCAAAGCCTTCCCCTTGGCCTTAGCAGATAAGGCGCTCTATCGACTCAGTCAATTGGGGAGGGAGATCTCAACGTGACATCTTGTTCATGCATAAATATTTTCCTCTGGGATAGATGAATTTGATGGGGAGCCAGATCTCTAACTTCACGCAGTTACCGAATGAATCATTCCACGAGTCATGGGATTGATTCAAGGACCTTACTGAAATATGACCTCATAACGAGATAACTTTGAAGGTGCTAGTTCAGAATTTTTTCGAAGGACTCCAGTTGGATGTCCAAGGCCTTATCAGCGCTTCATGTTATGAAAGTTATTTGAATCGGGATGCCGAGTCTGTCTGGTCCATCTTTGAAGGGATGCCATATAACTCGCGAGTCGTTGACTTTACTCGGGCATTCCAGAAGGTCCTGCAACCACCACATCACTGAGAGCATCAAAAGGTGGCGAATATTTTGGATTCTAAATCAAATACCAATATGGGATACATTAGTGAAAAATTAATGTTGGTAGATGTGATTCATAAGCAAGTTCAGGACTTGCAGCATCTACGAGAGTTGGAAAAACTCTCATCACTTCCTCTGCAGTTGAGCGATCTAACAAAGAAGGTGATAGACTTACATATTCAGTACCAGCAGCCTCACCCTTCTTTGACTTCTCAACCTATTCTGAGATCCTTATCCGCTCCTCACACCCGTCAGATTCACTTTATCCAGAGAGAGCCGAGTCAGCCTATGGAGACTCTGCAGATTGATTGACATGAGGACCAGTCTATGCCAACGCAAGCAAGATCACCATCCCTGGAGATGTTGATGTTGAGTCTCAAGCCACTCTTGAGATCAACAAGATATGGTACGCTTCGATTCAGCCGTCATCACATTTTACACCTTAGAGCGTACACCACCACCAGCAACCGCAGCACTACAACCATCTGCTACATGGACGTCTGCAATTTCAGCACCACCAGAATTTTACGCTGCAACAGTCTCACCAGCAAGACTATCAGAGACCACATTCTTTTCACTATCCTTCTTCACATTCACAGTCGCATTATTACTAGCAGCAATAACAATCTTCATACATACCTCAGAGATCTCCTCAACCGTATGCTCCGCAGCAGCATACGTTGAGGCAGGAGAGAGTAGTGAGATAGGGTTACCGCACTGAACCTGAGATATCTTCGTAGGCCCTGACATTGAATTAGATCATGTTCATGCTGAGCATGCTCCAGACCGCCCACAAGACTGAGATGGAGCGGGTTAACCATCATCTGGATGAGTTAACTGCACACAAGAATACTTTCCCAACCCAGCCTCAGATGAACCCGAATAACAAGAGGAGGCATCCAGGTCAGGTAAACAACAAGACATGTACGATCTCTTTTCCTAAATTATTATCTAATTTCATTCGTCTCAGGAGCGGTAGATCACCACAAGCACCTGATCTTGAGGAGGAGAGGGCACATGATACAAAGCAAGAGCCTATCCATGATACTCATAGTATGACTGAGGATGACCACAAAGATGATGAGGATCAATAGCTTGACGATCAGAGAGAAGGGAGCGATGCCGAGACATTTGATATGGACTTAGGTGAATCAGACGATTATACTATGCCATGTAATGCAAACACTCTGGAGCTGATGTGTCTTTTCATGTTTTAGAGAGTTTAGTAGATAATTCAGAGAACTAGATGTACAAACTGATCTATTACTATAAGATCATATCTTTCTGAAGATTCCACTCCATGATGCCTTGGATCACTTCCCTACGCTCAAGCAACAACTTAAGAATATATCTACAATGTGTAGGAAGAAGAAATCACGGACAGAGAACTATATCTTGACCATGGCCACCTCCTGCATTATTCAGAATATACTATTGAAGAAGAAGGATTCAGGAGCACATTATGTCAGAGGCGAGATTTCAGAAGCCGCATTCGATCGCGCTCTATTAGATAACGGTTCCTCTATCAATCTCTTACCTTCTTTTTTACTCGACAAGCTCAAGTTAGATCCTCATTATAAATCATGATCAATCCTTCAGTTTGTTAATAGATCTGTAAAGAGACCTAGGGGCATTTTGTGGAACCTTATCTCAACTGTGCATGCTTGAAATTCCCAGTGGATTTTACTGTCTTGGACATGGATTGCCCTACATAGTTACACCTTACCCTGATCATTCTTGGGAGGCCTTTGTTGGAGACCATTAAGTCTCTCTTCGATTATGATACAAGGAAGGCATCTTTCCACGCCGAGGGCGAAAAGGTACAAATAGATATGACATGAGAATCACATGCATCCAGTGCTGTATCTACAGCCAGCTCTGATGCCTTGAGTTCTCTAGCCACCTGTGATTACATGGATGAGGTTCACCTTGATGACCTCGAGAGGTATCAAATAGAGACCTAGGATATTCTAGCATAGGATGGGTCCGAGACTACAACTTGTAGTTCTTCTGACGATATTCTTTATTTCAACATAAACGGTGATGACCACAAGGAGCACATAACTGATGAGTTTATTGTAGATATTTTAGATTCATAGAACTTACAGAATTTCTCCATATCAGGTGATTCAGAGACTTACAGAATTTCTCCATATCAGGTGATTCAGAGATTGAGTTCTATTTAGCAGAATTATTCTCCTCTAGTCATTCTGAGGATGAGCACAGTATCAAGTCGGATGATGTTTTAGACATCTTCTGCAAACCGAGTCGAAAAGAAATTGAAATGGTGGATAACCATAACGTAGACACATCTACCGCCAGCACAGATCCCCTTACAAATACAGAGGATGTTACAGCAAAGCCAGATCTTACCTTACCTGAACTAAAGACCTTACCACCAAACATGAAGTACGCTTTCCTTACGGGTCCACACCGACATTTTCCTATCATTATCAGTGCATATTCGACCGAAGAGCAAGAATCCCATCTGATGGAGATTCTTGAATGAAACTGTAGGGATATTGAGTGGATTGTATCCGATCTCTGTAGGATAAATCCTGCGTTGTGTTCTCACCATATCTATCTTGATCATGATAGCAGACCTTCCAGAGAGTTTCAGTGTAGGTTGAATCCCATCATACGCGATGTTTTCAAGAAAGAGATCATGACATGGTGTGATGTAGGGTTTATTTATTTCATCTCTAACTCTTAATGGGTTAGCCCATTGCATGTTGTCCCAAAAAAGTTGGTAATTTAGATGGTTAAGAATGAGAGTGGAGAGGATATTCCAAAGAGAGTAACCACGTCATGGCGGGTGTGTGTTGATTATAGGAAATTGAACAACGTGATGAAGAAGGACCACTTCATGTTTCCTTTTATAGACAAAGTCATAGAGAGGTTGGAAGGGAAGGAGTACTAATTTCTTGACGGTTACTCCGGAAACAATTAGGTTACTATTGCTCCTGAAGATTAGGAGAAGACCACCTTCACATGTCCCTTCGACATGTATGCTATTAAACGGATGCCCTTTGGATTGTCCAATGCCCCTGCTACATTCCAGAGTGCATGATTGCCATCTTTGCAGACATGGTAGGTGATTTTCTCGAGGTCTTTGTGGATGATTTTTTGATCTATGGTGAGTCCTTTGATGATTGTTTAGCACACCTGGACCAGGTCCTTCAGAAATGTTGTGAGGTAGATCTTGTTTTGTCTTGGGAGAAGAGCCATTTTATAGTTACAAATGGGATCATGTTGGGGCATGTCATCTCGAAGCGTGGCATGAAGGCTGACCTTGCCAAGGTGGATGTCATCAAGCATCTCGATCCACCATCCAACATCAATTGGTTACGGTCTTTTCTTGGGCATGTCAGCTTTTACCTAAGGTTCATCTAGGATTTCTCTAAGATTGCCCGGCTGTTAACTGAACTATTAGGCAAAGACATCGAGTTCTTTTTAGAAGACAAATGTCTTAGTGCCTTTATCACATTAAAAGAAATGATCATCAGTGATCCTATCCAAGAGTCACCCGATTGGTCTCTTGCTTTAGATTTTACGGTCGGGGATGTATTAGGACAGAGGAGGAACGGTCTTCCAGTTGCTATCCACTCTGCCAGCCATACTTTAGATGATGTCTAGTGCAACTATACAGTGACAGAGAAAGAGATGTTGGCAGTGGTATTCTCTTTAAATAAATTCAGATCTTATCTTCATGGCTCTAAAATCACAGTTTATACTGATCATTCAGCTATCTGATTTTTGATGGAAAAGGACGATGCTAAGGCACACCTTCTTTATGGATTCTCTTACTCCAGGAGTTTGATTTAGGCATTAGAGATAATCTTGGGTTAAAAAATGTGGTAGCTGATTACCTCTCCCGACTACAGATAGAACTGCCTTCAGATGAGTACATACTGGAGATTTCAGAGAGATTCCCATACGAGAGTATCTTTGCAGTTACAGAGCTTCCATGGTTTGCAGACATAGTGAACTTTCTAGTTGCATAGAAGAGTCCATAGGGTAGGCTGAAATATCGAGTCAACAGGCTAGTGTCCGAGGCACGATACTACCACTGGGAGGATCCAATTCTTTTTTGTGAGGGATCGGATTGTGATTACATGCGATGTATTCCTCAGGAGGAGTACAATAGTGTCCTAACTCTATGCCATTCTTTAGAAGCAGGAGGATATCATTAGGGGAAGAGGACATTGTAGAAGGTACTTCAGAGCGGATTTTGGTGGCCGACTCTTACTAGAGATGCTTACACCTTTGTGAAAAGTTTCCCAGATTGTCAGAGAGCCGTAGGGCTAGTCAGTGTTAGAGATGCAATTCCTATGCGGTCTATTATCATTTGCGAGATCTTTGACGCACGGGGCATAGATTTTATGGGACCGTTTTCCTCCAGCAATAGCTCTGAGTACATTCTTCTCACTGTAGATTATGTTAGTAGATGGGTGGAGGCTATACCCGCACGAATTGCTAACATCAAAACAATATGCTGGTTCCTAAGAGAACATAGTATTTCATGGTTTAGGATTCCACATATTCTCATTTCAGATGGGGTAGACACTTCATTAATAAGGAGGTGAAAAATCTAGTGAAGACTTATTGCATTGATCATAGAGTAGCTTCTCCTTACAACCCGCAGGCGAACACCATGGCTGAAGTCTCAAATAGTGAGGTGAAATCCATTCTTCAGAAATTAGTATGATCGGATAGGAAGAATTGGTCACAGCTTCTAGACCAGTTTCTTTGGGCATATCATACTGCATATAAGACTGTCTTAGGTACTTCACCGTTTAGATTAATATACGGGAAGCCATGCCATTTGCCCATAGAGATCATGCATAAATCCTAACAGGCCATTAGAGAGATTTCCTTAGAGATATAGAAAGCGAGAGACAAGAGGAACCTAAATCTGAATGCGCTAGTGGAGATTCGAAATCAGGCATATGAGAACACCCTCATTTATAAGGACAAAGTGAAGAGATGGCATGATAGACATATTCAGCAAAAAACCTTTGTTCCTGGGCAGAAAGTATGGTTGTTCAATGCACAATTGCGAATTTTTCCTGACAAATGGAAGAGCAAGTGGGAAGGACCATACATAGTCAGAACGGTGCATGACAATGGTAGTATTGCTATATCAGTTGTTTCACCTGGCGTAGAGTCGTTTGTAGTGAATGGTCATATGCTAAAGCACTTTGTGGAGACTACTGATCATCTAGCCTGAGTTGAAGTGATCTACTTTGTACATGATGCTTGACTACTCTTCCACTTCATTTCATCTTATACAGAGACCTATGAAGCCGTTCTGTTTTTCCAGGAGTACACACCTGTATATCCTTTGTAGACCACAATCTTCCCTAATTTTGTTTGTCATATATGCATACGATACCAGATCCTAAGTATAGGGGGGACCGATTGCCCACTGATTCTCGACTTTCGATTTTGTTCTTTTTACCTTTTTTGTATATCCTTTCTTTTACACTAATCACTGGTCCCTAATTTTGGCCACACTCTTTTCTATACTCAAGATGACTTATCCTATGTATAGGGGGGACCGAGTGATTTTGTTGATTTCATTTTTAATTCTCCTTTTGTTTCTTCGTTAGTATACTACTTTTCCACATTCACCTCATTTTTTCCACTATACTTACAATGACTTGATCGTAAGTATAGAGGGTCGATTGACTTCTATTCTTTCGTTCTTTTTCACCCCCTTTTTGCTTAGCATGAGTTATGTCCTTCTTTTTCTCTTTTGATGCTATGAGGACATAACACAAGCTAAGTATAGGGGGTGTGTGTAATATACATATACATATATATATATATATACATATATTTGTCCACAACTACTTTTATGAATTTTCTAAATCTATAAAATCCATTAAACGTGGGTGAGGGTTAATTTAAAATCCACCTATTTATTTTTATAAAGTCCTTATAAATAAATAAAATATGCGTAAAATATTTATTTAAAATTTGTATTTAAAATATGCATTTAAAATTTGTATAATACTTATTTAAAATTTTATTTATTAAAATATGTTTAAAATTCATTTAATCTTTGTAAATTCTTTATATATAGAAATTGTAAAATACATTAATCATTTTAATCCAAATAAAATATGGGTATTTTATCTTGTAAAAACTCTTGTATTTAACCTTATTTTTAAAAATTACAAAATCCATAAAAATTGTAAAGTTGAAAATCCATAAAAATTATAAAATTCTTTAAAATTCATAGAAATGAGTAAAATTCAGAAAATTTACTGCACAAAACATGGTTTTATTTCCATTAGCATTTTTCATAATAAGTTTGGTTTCTAAAACTAAAAATTGGGAAAAGTATAATGGATGGAGCTTGATTATGTTCTTTCACTTTCATTGTAAGGAGCCTATCTAGGAACTGGAATTTAGACTCCTTAGGTCTTTGACTTAAATCTTTGGGTTCCATGAGGCCATGTTTGAGAAGTCAACTCGAAAGTACCTAAGTAGAACACTTGATGTCATCCGTTGAACTCTTCATCAGTGAACCAATTTTTGACACTTGCACTTTGCACTTAGCTTGACTTGCATGAGGCTACGAAGGGCAATCCATTTTAGTAGTGCATTTTCATTCTTGTCTAGTGGCGTTGACATCTAAATACTGGAGATATTTGGGTTGCAATAATCGCTTCGAATGAGGGAAGGATCTACTGACATAATTTTTCCAAGGCCTCAAAAAATGGATGGAATGAAAAGATGCTATATCCATGGAGGCACAAAAAGATTGATGCATTGCAAGCAACATTTCAAAGCAAATTCTAGAATAAGCCACCAAATAAAAATAGGAACACAATGGTCTGAGCTTCCACCAAAAAGCCTGCACATCTTAGTGGAGACAGCTACACCGGTTGGGCTTCACAAGGAGATGTGTCTACACTAGTCGCACTCCAGTTTTTTTCTCATTCTTCTACTTTCTCTCTATATTCAATTGTGGACACAACACTAACTGACATTACAAGGGAATACCCCCTCCTCGAGGAAATAGTAGCTGGATGAGGAACCAATTTGAGTGTATAACTTGGATGGGTGGTTTCTTTGCTTCTTTCAAAGAGGAAAGAGCTAAAACAACTCACACACTATACAAATTGATTTCAAGGTTGACAGAGTTTGCAATATGAATGAGTAGATCTGAACTGGCTGTTGAGGTGAACCTAGATAAGGATTTGGGGAACTTGAGGACTGTCAAGATTAAAATCCTAATCCTAGTTAAGGCTATGAGAAAATGCTTGTTTCAGGCCCGATCAAGCTCTGTCTTTTATTTTTCTCATGAATTGGTTTAGGAAAATAAATTCATTCTAACTTTCTTTCTTTTTCCCTTTATTTTAAATAAGTGTTTAATAACAGACTAGCAAAGTTTATGTATAGGGGATTGATGAATCCATCATTCATAATATTATGTATGCATTTTATCTTAAAAACCCTTAACAAATACATGTAAATATCCACTAATTTCCACTTTTAATAAAACCCTACTCATGAATAAAAATGCACTTTTATGTATTAAAATCATGTAAATAAATAAAAGAATAAAAATAATGAAAAAAATAATGGCAAATTATAGATATGTATATATGTACAATATGACTAATTAAATAAATATAGCTGAAAGGTATATTTATAGTTTAATCCCAGAGACCAAGTCAGCATGGATTGGTCGACAAATAAATAAGTAGGAGGGATAAATAAGAAAACATATAAAAATAATTAATTTCACATATTATGCATTCTTCATTATTTATCCAATAAATACCAAAACATCAATGATTTTTAATTAATTCATATGAACATCTTTTTCACCAAATTCTTTTCCTAATTATTTCTAGAAATGTATACAAATATAAAAATAACTAAAAATAATACCTTGTATATATGCCAAGAAATCCAACTTGTAAATTGTCAAAATCTCAACTTCCAAACATCATAACTTTCTCATACAAACTCCAATTTCACCATACTCACCTTTAAATCATAAAATAATATTATCTAATTAATGAAGGAGATTCCACTAAAATAAGAGTCCATTTGACAAGAGTTGGTTTTGGGATGTAACCACAACTAGGTTTCTGGGCTATTTATATTATGTAAAACACAATATTTATTGTTTTAATGATTTTTTAATTTCTAATTATTTTATTGATCTTGTATTTTAACCCCAATTTATTTCATAATTTTTTAAGCTTATTTATTATTTTAAATAAATCAAAAATCCTAATTTATAGGTATAAATGAAATGTATCACTTATATCTAAATTTATGAATATACTTAAATTTATTTATTAAAATATAAAAAAATTCATACATGCTTTATTTATTAAACTAATAATTAATAATTTATAAAAAAAATATAGTATTTATTAATTTACTAAATTAAAAATCCAAACCCTACTTATTAATAATATTTATATTTATTTATTTATTAATATAATATTTATATTTTGTAAAATATTTATTTTTTATTAAAACTAATTATACAAAAATTTAGATAATTTAACTATCTATACTTTTCATTTCATACCTATTTAAAATTCCATTGCTTATTATTTATATCCTATTTATTACAATATTGCATCATCTGGCCAATAAGGTGCTGACAGGTGTCAGCACTTGGTGTTTTCTTCCAAGAACTCAGGCCGTTTAAGATGTTCAAACCACCAGACTTCTCCTAATTCTACCCGTCACCTTCTTCCTCCTAACTTCGATCTCCATAGTCCATCTTCTTCTCCTAACCACCTAGATCCATGCTAGGCACTCATCTACAACTAACTCTTCATCAATCGCTCAATAAAAGCCCATCAAATCAGCCATTTCCAACCAAGTAGCTCCTAGCTAACTCCAGTTCCAGAAACTACTAGTTTACAACCAATCTTCCAAGCCTCGCTCCACCACACTCCGGCCGTGACAGGGTCCGAGGTCAACCCTGCGTAGAAGAAGGTAGATTGGAGGAGAGGTTCCAAGGCTGAAGCTCCGCCTAGCATCGTGCCGCCATCGCATCCAGCTTCGAGAAGGCCGCCTCGTCGAGCAACCAACAGAGAATCATATACCCTGATACCCCAGGTCATTCCTCCATATTTTGCATTTTTATTTCTCAATCTCTGTGCCATGATTAGCGTCTTTAAGCACGTAATCAGGATCCTTGATCATCCATCTTAGACATACATATAATAAACCATTCAAATTCTCTTCAGATTATTTCTAAATTACTACCCATTCTTCTTTCTTTCTCACAATTTTTCACAATTCTTGAAACAATTTATAGCTTGCAAAATCTTGATTTCTTTATCCGATTCAATTGCGAATCGAGTAGCAACCATTCACTTGCAGGAATTTTTCATAGCTGGAGTTTAATAATTATTATATGGAGCTATAAATCTCGAAAAAATTCAATCTAAGATTTATATCCTTCCAACCGATTATCGAAGCTCGACCTCTACATTCGACGACGAGACGTCACTACAGCTCTCCGCCTCGAAGCCACTCGCTTGCAGGCGAGATCGAGGGGTGTAGGAGACACCCTCTAGCCCTACAAGAGGCCAATGCTTCTAGCTAATCGTCGGGAAGAATTCGGAGAAGACGTCGCCGCCAACAGCTGCGCAAGGAGAGTGAAGAAGACCAAGAAAAGCCTAGGTGCACAATAACACTAAATGTGTCCCCTACGGACGGCTCAGATTGCCGTCCACTACTAATCCCGGTCGTTGGTTGTGAACCGGAGGAAAAATTGCACCTTAAACCCATCAAAGTTCCAGACATTTCAATCTTCTCTAAGAATTTTCAAAAATTACATTTAGGTCCACGTGTAGGGACCTAAATGTAAAAACTTTAGTTTTCATTTCATTTCAGTCCCTGTTAGGGACCAATTTGTAACAGAATGAATTTCTTTTTCTTGCGCTTATACCCATAAACTAGAGGGTAGTTTTGGACGTTGATTTTATTGTATTTTTCATCAAATCTTCTAGGGTAGTTACACAACTACCCTATCATCGATTCTTGTTGTTTTTCGTTATTTTTCATCGCATAGTTTTGGCACTTTTATTTTTGTATAAACATGCTAGTTATGAGTGCTTTCTTGAGCTCTGTTATAATTTCAAGAAGAAGAATAAATTCTCGAAATTCTTTTATTCCTCAAAAACTATAATACGGTTATCCTGCCTCCTCGAGTTCGACCCATGGGAACTTACCTGGATAAAAATTAGTTTAAAGGATTAAAATAGGAGAGAATCTTACTTGTTCATCTTTCTCTATCTCTCTATCTTCTATTTTTCTCCGTATTTTATTTGATCAACCCGACTTTTGTTTGGTGGTTTACTACAACCGACATCCCTTCTGCTAGCAAAAGCCATGTTATCATATGTACATGTTTTTCAAAGTATTTTTGCAACGATTTTTCAAAATTATTTACAAATAGATTTTCAAAACATTTTTATTCAGATAAATAAAAGAAGTTTTTTCAAACAAAACATTTTTACAAAGGTTGAAAATATTTAACAAAACGGTCTCCAAAAAGTTTTCAAAAGATTTTTCAAAGAGATTTTCAACCATTTTTCAAATATTTTTCAAAATATTTTTGACCAATTTATTAAAATCAATATATACAAAGAATTGGTTGTGTGTCTTAAATTTTTATTAATTTGCCATATTATTTGAAAGTACGAAAGCACGAGTTATGGCTAAATTATATACAACTTATATATAATCCCATATACTAGCTCGAGCTATGTCCTCATTGATCAAAGAGAAAAGGAAGACATAAATCGTACTCAGTGTAGGAAAATAAATACTACAATGACTGAATAATTAATCAGAAGTCGACCATCCCCCTATACATAGGATCAAATAATCATAAGTAAAGTGGATTTTACACAAGAAAGGGTGGATCGAGGGTGGGAATAATCAAATCAGTAGCTCGGCATGTCTCCTCCTATACCTACGGTAAAATATCTTGAAGTATAGAAAGGATGTCAAAAGTTGAGGAGACATGCAAGGGGATTGAAGAACGAACACTCATATACACTCGTCCTCCTTATACATAAGATGGAGTATATCCTAAGTATAACAGTGATGAATGGGTTGAGTGAAGCTTTCGGAAAAATGAAAGAACTAAAAATGAAAAGAAGAGAAGAAGAAAGTGATTAACTACTCAACAATAGTTTTGATCACTTTGTCTGAATCTATAGATGATGTGGCCTGAAGTTTTGTTCATTGGCCCCCTGAATGGAATCAACCACTGACAGGAAGGTATCATGCTCAAGGTAAGGTATCAGAAGCTGCCTATTGATGACGAAAGGTTGTACCTCAGCTAACAATCCAGATATGACTATGCTTCCATTGCCACAAACATGCTTCACTACAAATGCCCATGTCCACTTTCTTTTCAACTTCCATGGGAAAAGTTTTAACTTTGCATCAAACAATCAGACTTTCTGACCTGGCTCAAAGGTCTTGCAGCAGATGTGCTTGTCGTGCCACTTCTTGACCTTCTCCATAAGAGTGTTGTCATATGCATAGTAACAAAATTCGTGAAGTCTGTTCATATTTAACTTTTTATTCTTAACTAATTTGTTATGATCCAAATTGCATATATTGATTGCACATAATGATTTATGAATTAACTCAATAGGCAAATGGCATGGCTTACCGTAAACTAGGCGGTAGGGAGACATTCACAGAGGATACTTACATGCAGTCAGATAGGCCCAGACAACTGAGTCAAGCAGTTGAGACCAGTTCTTTCTGTATGGACATACAAGTTTTTGAAGAATCATGTTGACTTCCATATTCGAACATTCTGCCAAGCTATTAGACTGTGGGTGGTATGGAGAGGTTACTCGATGTTCTATGCATTACTCTTGAGTCAGCTTTTTTACCTCTCTGTTGGTGAAATGGATAGATGAGAATTTTGGGGATCCCAAACCATGAAATTATGTTTTACTTCAGAATCTGGAAGACTGTGTGATTGTCAACGACTCGGGTTTGGATAGCCTCTACCTAACAACTTATGTAATCAATAGTAAGCATAATATATTCATAGCCTTGACTATTGAGAAATGGGCCCATGAAGTCAATGCCCCGCATATCGAATACATCTGAAATATGAATATATTTTAAGGTTACTATATCTCACATTTAAATAGTGCCACCCATCTTCTGATAGTTAGTTGCACTGCTTCATGAAATCCTTTGCATCTTTGAATAAAGTCGGCCGCCAGAGGCTACATAGTAATACTTTTATTACTGTACATCTTCTAGATGTCCTCCTGATTCTCAGTCTTGGCAATGCTCGAGGACACTATGAACTTCCTCCTGAGGAATGCACCTCCTCTAGATGCAATTTGCCCGCTCACGAAAGAGATATGGATCCTACCAATGATTGAAATGGATATCTGACAGTAATTTATCATCCTTCAGCTTTGATCAATCTTGTGGAGTTCTCTTGGACACAAGATAGTTCACAATATCAGAAAACCTGGGGAGCGAGGTGACTGACAAAATAGCTTTGTCTGGAAAGGTTTCACTGATCGATATTAGGATCTGCTCAAGAGTGTTTGGCACTAGATATCTTAACAAGTGGCCTTCCACTACATTTTTAACACCTGGATTACCATGGATTTCAAGATCGAATTCCTTGAGTAGAAGGATCCATCTGATCAACCTTGCTTTGACATCCTTCTTAGCTTGCAAGTACTTGATGGCATAATTGTCTGTGTACACAATTACGTTGGACCTAAGCAAATGAGATATGAACTTCTCCGGGGCAAAAGTGACTACTTGCAACACTTTCTCTATGACGGTGTAATTCCTCTGAGCTTTATCAAGAGTTCTTCTAGCATAATGAATAGCAAATGGACTATGATCTCTCTGTTGTCCTAGAGCCGCTCCAATTACATAGTATGAAGCATCCATCATGATCTCAAATGTAAGAGACCAATCTAGTAGTTGAAGGACATGGGACTGAGTGATTATGTCTTTCAACTGATTAAAGGATTGGAGGATTCTGACATCTACAAAAAAATATGTCACCTTGCCAATTTCTAGAAACATCACCTTTAGTAGATTCATCTTGCACAATTTATAAGATAACGTGATGGCAAGGAAACATTACCTTCTTTTTTCGGAAACCAAAGTCAAATTATTTTATTTGTGCTGTCTGCATCTGGGCACTAAAAAACCATAAATTCATGTAATTATTTTATCAATACGTCTTCAATATGCATAAGAAATGTTTGGAAAGAGATCTTGACGGGATTTGTATTTTCTGAATAACGTCTATATTTGCCAAAAAAAGCCGAGTAAAGCTAGATTGTGTCTAAACATTGGCATTATTTTCTTGAGCTGGAATTTTTGTAGACATGTTTATTTTGACAATCAGCGGATTAAAAATATGGGCTTGTACTCAATAGTACTTGAAACTTTGATTCCTGTGATCTTCGAATGGTGAGCATTCATGTAATATTCATATTTAGAGGAATTGACATTATATAATCATTTAGCCAGTAAAGAAAATATAATATTAAAGCCCTCAATCTCGGGAATTCATCAGAAAAAAACAAAAGCAAGGTTGAACCATGAAACACGACCTTATAAGGATGCAAAAAATAGAAAAGGACCGTGAGGAAAATATCGAAATGGATCTCCAATTACAATTGAGCAATTGCAATGAAAAGCAAAACATAATAAGACTAGCCAGGAGTATCACTTGATTCAGGGGCGAGTATTTATCATCTTCCTTTTGGAAGAAAGGTTGAAAGCAAAAGAGTCAAAGAATGGATTAATCATTATTAAGAAATCATATAACAATACCAAAAAGAGTTTGAGCATTAACACTCTTATTGTCTCTATATCTAGATTATCTTTATATAATTTGACTACGAAGCAACTAGCAAAACATTTAATAAGTATATCACTAGCCACATTATTTTTAACTTGGAGGAGAGCATATCTTATCAAACAAATGCCCCAACATGAATGTTGTTGAATAGTTGAGAAAAGAAAGTGCATTCCAAGAAGAATTACTTGATAAAGTCCTCTCTAAGAAAAACAAAGATGGCATCAGGTAACTAGGATCTGCCCTCTTTTGCATGTTTACTTGAGTTGAGAGCTGATATTGACACATGTTTTATCTACCTTACAAATGAAAATTGAGCTAAATTCCTCAACTAATGCATCCAGCTATCTTGACATGGTATTTTTTTTATGTGAAAGTATAAGCAAGAATGAAATACATAAAAATATGCAAGAAAACAAAGAAAGGAAATAAAAAAGGACATGATGCAAGAATTCACATGTGTGTAGACTATCCAATAAACTAGAGTAAATTAGACAATCATGTTTACAACCTTCACCTGAGAGATCAAAATCTAGGTCACAGTCGACTTAATAACAAGGTAAAAAAAGGAAACATACAACAAAATATAACAAACACTAAGACACAAAATTTGCACAAATGTCTAGGATTTTTATTTTTGTATTTGTAACTTAATATTGTTTCCTTTAGTACAATAAATTTGTTTAGCAAAATAAAAAATAAAAAAATCCTCACATTGCACATTTGTCCAGTGAACTCAAACCCTTACCCTAGATATAGAAGCAATCGAGATTTTATATCTAGAGCGTATAAACTTCAAATCAGTTAAATTAATCTCTACATTTCATAAAATTAAAAAGTTTCCATTCCTACAGATACTTCTTCACTGGAGCCAAGTCCATCGTGGAAAGTTGGTTTTGGGTACCATTGTAAAGTTGTGCTTATGTTATAGAATTTACAAAAAAAATCCACTCTCGACTTTCGTTGATTTCAATTTTATTATTTATTTGTATATTCCATTATACCCTCTAAAATAAAATAAAAGTCACAAAAATAAAAAGACAGTAAAATATTGACATTGTTGTACACGTATAATTGACTTAGAAGAAAAATACTCTTATATTTACTAATATTGCATCAAAAAAATGATTATATATTATTGAAGAAAAATATAAAATTAGATCTCTTTAATAAGAAAACAATATAAATAATAAAGACAAAAATTAGGTCATATACATATGTATCGTACTATTTTTGTGTCCATCACAAATGGTCGAATTTACGAAAAAACCTTCTAAGAAATTTTAGATCTCAATTTTGTTAACAACCTTCATATGTCAAGTTTTTTTAGTTAATATCACTTGTTAATCATTTCTTAATTTAAATGTTCTAAGTTTTTTTACTTTTGTGGACACAACACTTGACGTGACCTAATTCTTCTTCTTCCTCATGAACTGATGAGTTTTCCCTTCATCACCTATATTCCATTATTTTGGCCTTAAATCCCTAGTTAAATGCATGCATATAACATTAACTTGTGAAAAATAACAAGCAATAATAGACACATAAATATGGTATAAAATATTGTATTTATTGCTAAAATAAAAGAATAAAGAAACAGAAAAAAAAGAAGGAAGTGTCAAAGGTGCTGAGTGATTTTAGACCCTGAGACCCAATCATCAAGTTGACTTGGTCAACAAAGAATAAAGTAGGGGATATAAGGTCCAACAATTGTACAAAAACATAATTTTATATCTCAATAATAGGCCTCTTTGGGACCTACTTTATTTTCCTATTTTTACATCTCAAAACAATACGAACTCTATATGAAACTTTTACATAAAAATACAGAAAACATTTACTTCATTCAAAAATAATGCACAATGTGCATGGGAACAAAGAATAAAAAGCCACAAAGAAAACTTTCCAGACTCATGTATTCTCCATACAAACTCGAAATTCACCAAAATCACTTTATTGTTCATAAAATTAATTTATCTATTTAATGAAGGTGGTTACATTCGATTTGAAGTTAAGATGCAAAAGTTGGCTTTTGGGTCCTCATTGTGCAATAGACATGTATAAAATAATCAATATATTTATTTTTTATATTTTTCACTTGCTCATATTTTTATAAATTTATAAATATTATTCAAAATACATATACATAATTAAAATAAAATAAAATAAAATCGTGAAAAATGAAACAAATACATAATATACTTTAATGTATAGGTAAAGTATGCTTATAATATACCTATATATTACATATAATTATTATTTAATTAACTAAATAATATCAAAAAATATGCTCATATATATTTAAATATGTCATAAATTTAAAAAAAATTGTATATAAAATAATAAAATATAAAATATAAAATAAACATACATCATATATAGGTCTATATAAAAGATTGTACAAAATACAATATTTATGCCAAACTAAAAGAATAAAGAAAAGAAAATAAAAAGAATGAGATGTGAAATACACTGAGTAACCGTAGCCCTCAAGATCCAATCATCATGTTAGTTGGTCGATATGGAATAAGGTACGAGGAGAAAAGGTTGCCAATTGTACAGAGAATGCACCTAAAACCCCTAATTTTATAGGTCAATAATTATATTTCGGGACCTATTTTATTTTCTCATTTTTACACATCAAATAAATAAATTTTGAACAACAATATTTTACATGAAAATTACAAAAAAATAAAAAAATTATTTCACTCAAAATAATGTATAGTGTGCCTGGGACACAAAAAAAGTCGTAATGAAAACTTTACAGACCCGTATCTTCTCCATATTATATCAAAATTGACTAAGCACATCTTTATTATTCATAAAATTGAATAATATACTTAATGAAGGTGATTTCATTCAATTTGGAGTCAAGATGTAAAAGTTAGGTTGGAGCCCCTATTATGAACTATACTTATATATAATATTCAAAATAATTAATCTTTATATTGTCATTTTTTTTATTTTTAAAAACTTATCAATATATTTAAAACAAATGTCCTTGAGTAAACTAAAATAAAAGCATTAAAAGTAAAATAAAATAAATATACCTTGATATATAGATAAAGTATACGTGAATATATCTATAAGATATATGCATATTATTAACTAAGTATATAAATTAACTAGAAAAATGCAATAAAAATATCTAAATGTGTGATTAAATAAGTTATAAATATAAGAAATACTAGTATATATTAATAAAATAAAAAACTAAATAAATTAAATTTCACGGAATACATGTATAAATACATATATATATATACGCATGTAAAAATTATCACATATTAGATGGCCTTGTATAAATAAATAAAAATCATAATTAAATATTACAGAAAATTAGAAATATTTTTTTATGTCTATAAACCGTTTCCCATTCTTTTTTCATGTTGGTCCACGTGAACCAACTGGGACCCTTTGTTTGTTGATCAGCGGGTCAATTATTCTTCTCCAACCGCTCGTCTGTAACAGTCACCTACCCCTGCTACTTCTCCCATTTATCATGCCTCACCTCTATCATCCTCAATACCTTCTCCAATCCATGGCCTCTTCGTCCTCGACCCTCTCCCATGTGAGAATATCCAGATGCCACCTTCGATCACCTCACAATCTCTCCAGACTTTGGCCAGAGAACCCCTGTATAAATATACCCCTCCCGCCTTCTTTTCCTTTTTGATCCATCTTCGACCATCGTACCTCCACTTGACATCATAGTTGATAACCTGGTGACATCGTGAAGGAATCTGACCATTTGTGGCACAAATAAGGTGGAGAAGAGAAAGATTCAGGTTAAACGGGCCTCCCCTCCGGTGACCCTTCCCACTCCGAGCTCTAAAGCTCGTCGAGCTTCTAGGTAACTCTTTACTTCTAAGATTTAGTTCCCTTAGCAAAAAATATGCTTTAATTTAGTCTTTTAATCACACATATAATGTACTTTTGAAAATTAAAATCTTCGTAGCTGGCAGCTCTGACACCAAATTCGTTGTATCAATCAACTGTGTCCACTCCCCTCCACCTCCATCATCTCCATCTAATATTTCTCTGCAAAAGCCCTATGTTTCCCCTTTGATTCCTGTACAGAATGGTCTCACTGGAGCTCCCTCCTTCGGCTTCGCTAGAGCTCCTATTGTCCAATCCACCTCATGCTTTTGCAGCTTCAGTATAGGATTGAGATGATAGCCCTCGACTCCCTTAATAATTTGGTGCAAGTCCACGATCACCAAGTCCACTCCAAGCTTTGAGGAGGAACTATAGGTCAGCTGACCTCCAAAGCTCTTCTAGTGAGCCTCGGATTTCATGAAAGTACCCGTCGGACGTTCTATGCTCCCGAGAAGCCGAGGAGCGAATCAGACTAGAAGGAGGAGGCTAAATGAAGGAAATATCGAAATCAAAGCTCGGCTAAGCTTAGTTTGTGAGGTGTTCTTCAGGAACCCTCGAGAACCATCGGATGAGAGCCTCGGCCCAGATCTATTTTGGGACGTTGAATCAAAGGTGAAGCATCGTCCCCAATGACCATCGAGATCACCATATGGAAGACCCAAGGACCATCGATGGCGTACAGGTAAAGGGGTAAATTAATAAGTAATCACCGCCATTTATATAATTTTATAGTTTAATCTTGTAATAAATTTATGATGTTATAAATTTTATGTAAAAATTGCAACTAGGGCCCAATGTTTCCTCTATATTGGTCATAGGTCCAGTGCCACATCGACACATGTTGCGCCCCATGTGAGTTGACCATTTTGAATCCAAGCCCCTTTAACTTTGGATATTTATCTTTAGTCTCAGATTTTGTAATAAGCATTCAAATCTTTAAGGTATTTTGCATGTAACCACTGACTTTATTTGTAATTACAAAAATACCCCCCGCCAGGCCTGTCTAATTTATTCTATGTGTTTCAATTTGGATTAAATGGTTACATTTCTCCAAAAGTTGTGCAAAAATCATTGAATGTACTTTGAATGATGCTTATTCACTTTGTAATTTTAATTTGTTATTTCATTGCATCTTCAATTTATTATAAATCAATATTGTGTTATTTATTCCCTATGTGGATATAAAATATTAGTAAAAACACTTTTAAAAATTCCAAAAAAATTATATATCATATATTATTTTATAATATAGCTACAAACCAAAAACCACAAAAAATAACAAAAGAAAAATCTGAAAAATGAAAACCCTCTCTAACTGGAAAAATTAGAAATTATTTTCAAAAATAAAAAATCTAGTTTTCTGCTTTATATGTTTATATATACATATTACTATCTATTCAAAATAGTTTCAGGGAATTTTGGAAGATTTATATATATTTTAAAACCTTAAAACTTTCGGCCTATTTACAAACTCTCTATTTGGAGTACTTTGAATTTAAAAAATAGCCTATATTTGTAAACAATAATTAAAAATGAAAAGAAATCAGTTTTAATTTCTGGCTACATATAGCTCTATTTATAAATAAAATACCCTATATTTTATTATAACTTATATAGAGTTATAGAGTTTCTATTATCATTAATTATTATAAGGATTCAATGGGGCTGCCCCACCCAATTTTTTGATGTTTTTTTTCAAGGTTTAATGTTTTGGAAACCTTAAAACTTCACCAGAAACAGAGACTCCTAAAGTCAGAAAAAGGAATTACCTATTTTTCGGCATTTTTGATGAAGTTTTTAAAGATATACCTATGTTTAAAACAATATTTTAAAACCTTAAAACTTATTATATCTTAAAGAGAAAAAAGAATTAAAAATCGAAAAATTTAAAAATATAAAAATTATAAAAATAAAAATAAAAAATAAAAAATAATATTAAAATAAAAATCCATAAAACTTGAATATCATTAAAAACCCATAAAATTTCAAAAAACCAAAAATATAAAAAAAGTTGTTGTTTCTTCTTTGTATACAATAATTATTTGCCTATCCCCCCTAACTCTCACAGGTTCGACACCATGAATACTTGTACCTACACAGAATTTTATCTGGACTATAATAAGATTTGACCCATCTTATATTTTGTTGCTTGATTCTCTTAATGTCGGTTGATTTTGTTTTATTCACTGAGCTTCGTGTCAGCCACATCGACGATTGAGATTTGCTTTGTCACGACTGCTCCGCTTGCTACTATGGATACATCAAATGGCAACATTATCGGGGAGCAATGCCTAGGATAGGTTTATTGTACATATTTTATTGCATAATAATCTCTAATTTATTTCTTTGTATAAATTAATTGTTTGAGCTGCTTATGACATATCTCTTTGTTTAATTTCTTGGGAGGGACTGCGTGTCGAAGGCAACTTCTTAGGAAGTCGAAGCATATAAGCGACAAGGATATCAACCTTTTCTGCATAAGCTGATTGGAGAGGGCAAGAGAGAGAAAGAGAGATAGAGATTTTCTATTATTTGTGAGAGAGTGTTTATTTTATTTTGTAATAATTCATGACACTTTAGACACAACTTTACGTGGTTCACTGCCCGAGTGATTGTTCACACAAGGGCCTCGTCGATTTTTCATGGTTTTCATCGCCTTTCTTTTTATTTAGCGTTTTAAATTTTATGCCTTCTTTTTCTTTATTTTTTGTGATTGAGCCCATAGATATTAGGGTTGCTTGACTCAGTAGCTAGGTCCACAACCTAATCAATAAGCTTTCACCTATAGATACTTACGCTTGGACTAAGTAAACTAAAAAATGCTAATTGTTTGGAATTGAGACTGAGCACCATGAGAGGCTCCATATAATGCTAGCATGACCTGTTGTGGTAGACATTGAAGAGTCTCCAAGACCTGAATTTTGGGTCTTTTTTCTAAATAATTAGCAATTTGTTCTTTACATCTAATAAAAATTCATGTTTAGGGTGATTTCAATATTTTTTTGCATATCGTGCATGTAATGTAAATATTTTAATATTGTTTTGTATCTCATGAAGAGAGCTGGGAAGTGTTGTAAGTCCTTCTAACTTTGCATGCATCATTTGATACGAATGTGTGGTTTCCACCTTAGTGTCAACATGCATGATTTTTCTGACTCCTCTCCTAGTTTTGTATCACCTACGATTAAAAAAGAAAATGTAAAAAATCATTACGTGGATTATTTTGAAAAATACTACAAAAAGCGAAAAATAATAATTAAAATAAGGGGATTGTAAATAAACTTTGTCCTAATTAAAATTTCTAATGAGCATTCAATATTTGCAGTTCATAATGTCCACAACGTTTCCAGATTTATTCCAAATTGAGTTTGGATAAGGATTAAAACACAAAAACTGATATGTAGCCGCCTTGATAATCACCTGGGATGGCGAAGTATTGGCGCTTATATTGTACGTAGGCGAGTAGGGCCTTATCTACAAAGATGTTCCCGTCTTGTGCGGAGCATCTGTCTTGCTCTGAAGTACTGAGATAGGCCACGCCTTTACGGGTGTGTCTATCACATTACACTACGTCCGAATACCTCACTTGTGGGGGAAGCATAGATTTTGCCTATTGGTTTCCTCTCTTATTGTTTGTCCAAGTAGCCCCCTAGGAACGATTTCAAGGACCTCAAAGAGCACATATCACATGTTACAAAGGAGATGGAACTAGCACGGGGAACTTTTCTGGTAGTACACACTCTCCTATAAGGTTAGCCCTTAAGGACTTATTATAAGATTGTCTGAAAATAACAATAAATTGAGAAGATAAAAATAGTCGAACTCTTACATTTTCACATTATGTTGGATTGGTGAATCCACATTTTTATTATATTTGTTTGAATTTGATTTAGTCTAAGATCCAGTTCTGCGCACTTGTGTCATTTTTTCATTTATTTTCTATTTTTCTTTTTCCCTACTCATTTTGATCCAGCTTCTCTCTAAGATGTTGTCTCATGGAAGGTTTATTCGTGACCCCTCCGACACCCGCATCGATTCCATGACATCTTTAATAATCCGAGGAGTTTCCCGAGAACCTGGTTTGGATCTTGCGAACTAATCTCCAGACTCCTCGACTTCTTCCTTCATTCCAATAAATCAGGATCACTCTTGTCCCGCCTTCCGCCCCTTGTGTCCGGAGATCAATTTCAGACAATATCAAATGCTCCATTCACATACATTTGGAAATGTCCCTATTTCCATATCATCCACTCCATCTAGTGATGAGGATTTTCAGTCTAGAGGAATACATCTTCATGTGTAGAAACCATATTGGACCCCGTAATGATCATATCCTCTGAGTCTGATTTATAGAAGACTCCTTAAGGGAAAGGAAAGGGACAAACACTGCCAGATCAAGGACAACCCGATAAAAACACTATGAAGGCACATGTGCTTGCTTCCATCCAGGCCTTCAAGAGTTAGCCGAGGTTGCTTTACAGGAAATGGTGAATGACTTGAGGAGAGAGACATAACATAGGAGGAGAATATGAAGAACTAGAAGATGGACTCCGTAGAGGGCCTGCGGACGAGCCACGAGGAGAGAGGCCCAAGCATACTCAGATTTAGGTTATCCACCCTCATATAGTCTGACCCGCGATTCTTCTTGTGCATATTTCTCCGCTTAAGTTTATTCATTTATTTTTTATTTATTTTTGTTCTCTTTATTTTATTTTATTTTATTGAGTCTATCTCTCTAGCCACCATCTTGTTTTTGTGCGAAGGACCATGACGTGACCAAACTACCGCTTAGGTGGCAGAACGACTCAAGAGCTTCGGAGGTTGACATTTTATTGGAAAATAACTGATTAAAGGAATCACATAAATTTAAGATCGAATCGAGTCATGAGAGAGTGTTGAGTCCTTAGTATTTTATTTTTCTGTATTCATTTCATTCCAATAGTTGCACATTTCCAACAGACTCCATTTGGAATCTCGCGAGTGTATCAGGACTATACATTGTACCCTTCGTGGTCGTGTGGTTGCTTAAATGTTGACTAAGACCTGTACTCGTAGCTCTCAGAGCAAATTTTTTTTACTTGTGCTCATACTCTATAGGACCACATATCACATTAACGAGACGCACTTAGACAGCCGAGTTATTAGTCAAAATTAAATTGTTCATCACTCGCTAATAGAACTGCCTGTTTAGGAAATGTTTTCTCATCTGCATTTAATATTGTGTAAAATTCAATTCTTTATTGCATCTCGCATGTAAAGAGCTGGAGGCACTGTAACTCTTCTTACTCAAGCATTCATCATTGTTTTCTCGATCGCATCGACTTTTTCCGATTCCCTCTCTTAGTTTTTCTAACATAGGGTAAAGGAATTGGGACTGGACGATAGATGTGATTGCTTTTGTGTATTAATTACAATGACAACTAATCTCTAAAATAGGAACTACTAATTGAATTGGACCAAAAATTTTTCTTCTAAAATTAACCATTGTTTGTGGGAGAGTTACCCTGTCATTGTCTGAATTTATTTGCAACTGAGAGAGAGAGACGACACTAGGATAAAGACATGCCAGGATTTTCATATACACTACTGGTTCTACCAAAAATGATTAGCCAATTTCCATTGAGGATCTACGGGTAGCCGGTAAATGGTTCGAATTTCCTTAGCAGAGTGGGAGGTTTAGAGGACATCGTGTAAGGATCCATTCACAAGTAATGGTTAGATGCATTTATACGATCTACACTTACTCCTATATTGGAAGTCGTAAGAATCGGGACTGTCTGTAGGGAAGTACAAGCACCTAACAACTCGTTAATTTTTCAAGACTTGCGTTTATCACTAACTAAAATTGACAAGATAATTCGACCAAACCTTTATGACCCTCACATGTAGAGTCAGTGAATTTTGGGTTTGCTCTTGCCTTTGTTTTATATCTTCAGTGTGGGTTATTATGTGTACTTGCACGTTTTCTACCTCTATCCACTTACATTCATTCATTCCTCTTCGAGATGTCGGGATATTGGTCTCCATACCCCTGACCTCTCTTGTGACTCCTCTTCGACCATATACCATTCATCTTCACCTTCTCCTTCTTTCACGTATCCTCCACCATCCACGGGAGACCATTACTCGTGGTCGGTTCCACCTCGACCCGATTATGAAGTCAGATCTTCAAATGACTTTTCGACTTCTTCACATTTCTCACCTACCCCACCTTCTTTTACTTTGGACCCACTTCCAACCTGGGCTAACTCACTTTATAGTCGGTCTCTTGTTGGAATCAAGGAACAATTGTAAGAGCCTGAGATAAATGATTGGCAGAATTATGTGCCCCCACATACCTCATTCTTATCTTAAGTTGGGACCGGACAACAATTCACATATACACATCCTGACTTGACCTTAGGGCATAACATGGTCGATAGAATAAACCGAATGGAGAGGCTTGCATCATATGATCATCCTGACTTGATTGAACCTAGTAATCAAGCCTACGTTGAATAGCCTTCATACCACCCATTCAGGGAGCCTACACATGCATGGTCTTGGACTCATGAGATAGACTTACAAGCCCCTTGTTCATTGACTCCATTATTCGAGACTCCGATCAACATCCACCATTCGGATGGTCCATACTCAACCAAGTATTACATGCCAGAGTCTGGACATGTTGAGTATGAGACTTCAAGATCCCAACAATATCCTCAGAGTAAACATGCTGCTTCGATGATTTGCTGTGAGGACTCTTTGGATGATAAAATTTCTATGATTGTGAAGAGATATGAATTAATTGAGGATAAACATAGAAATGTCATCGACCAAATCATTTCAATTTATTCCAGCTCAGGTATGGAAGTGGAGAATGGAATAAACACATTCAATGTTGAAAACTTAGAGGATACAAAGAAACACACATACTTTGTACTGCTAGAGTCCATTCTACTTCCCTATTCTACTAACAACTTACCTTCCCCTCTAGAGTTTGTACATCCTCCCACTCCATCACCTATCAAAAAGACCAAAAAAATCAAAAAAAAATAGGAAAACTCATAAATTTTTAAAATGAAAAAGATCTAAAAAAATGGGATCCTACCCTAAGGGAAGCACTAGATGAGGAAATGATTTTTAAGCTTACCTTAATAAAGATAATAGTTCACTTCCCTGACCTCAAGTGATTTGTATGAAGTAAATTTATGCCTAAGAGGTCGGGCAATAAGAGGACAAGGACTGAGAAACATCTAGTATCTATGGACACCTCCTTGGTGATGGGGAAAAAGACCAAGTGCTGTAGAGTGAAGCAATTGCCTAGTGTTGAATATAAAATCAAAGACACTACCTTTACCCATGCAAGAATCGATGATGACTCACATCCTCCCGACCTCCGTGTTTGACAAGCTCAAACTCAGGCCAATCAGAAAGTCAAGAGAGTTTGTTCAGCTGGCTGATCGATCTATAAAATGGTCGAGAGGAACCATATCAGTCATCATTACTTTCCAAGGTGCTCTTCTCCAGGTAGACTTCACAGTCATGGACATTGAGCTTCGAGGAGAGTTTAACCAGTCTCCTATTATTCTCGGGATGTTGTTCTTAGCCTTGGCTAAGGCGACTATAGATTGTGAGACTTGGGATATAGATTCCGCAACAATGGTAGCATTCCGACCTCACCCATTCTTTGACACACTATGATCTAAGGTAACCTACAAGGCTATTGACAATCGATAGGTAGACGAGTCACACCTCTCCATTACACCTGAGATACCGATTGTCACGCCAACCATTGGATCAGAGACTCCCCATACTTCATTGACACCCACTGCAAGCTTCACTCCAAATGCCAAGCCTACTGAGATCAGTAACACCTCCCTGAGACGTGTGCTGACCTTTCAGGAATATTACAATCTATATGGTGACTCGTCTGATGAGGAACCCATAGTCACCACCACACCACATCCTAGACCTTCAAATAAGACAACCAGTACTAAATTGAACCCACCCAAAATCATGGTTGCTCCTTCCTCTAGTTGATTATTTAGTGAGAGGAAGTCAAGAATTGATTCCTTTAGGTGTTCCCCGAACCCATCAAGGCGCATCACTCTCCTCTCCCTTACAATTACTCATGTTATAGAAAATGGACTAAGAAAGATTCCTTCAACATGACAGAGAAGAAATTTTCGAAGGAATCCTCATTGGGTCCTGATGTGTTTACTTATATCAATGAGCTCAGGATGTTCTTAAACCACATTTGAGCAAGCAGTCATGTATTTACCCTCGTTGAATGATCCCTTCACCTCGCTATTATTCATATGAGGACGATTTTGACTGCGACACATATGTATATTACCCACCTCCTCGATCCTGGAAGAAGGTTCGTCACAAACTTTCTTGATCCTTGTATATTCTCAGCCCTCCTTGTATAGAATTTCTTTCTTTTGTTTCCCTCCCTCCCAAGTGATTCATATCACTTACCCCAGCTCCATATCATTTCATTTTATGACTATACTTAGGATGACCAGATCCTATGTATAGGGGGGAGAGTGACCCGATCTCTTCACCATTCTTTGTATATTATCCAGATCTCATCGGTTCTCACACTCACACATGTCCTAGACTTAGGCTGACTAGATCCAAAGTATAGGGGGACAGATGCCTGCCTGTATATATATTCATCAAATTTTCCTCCTGACCTCGATCGCCCCATTTTTCATCGTCTTCTACACTTACGCTGCTAGAGCCTAAGTAGGGGGGTGGGCCAACTTCTATATTTTTTGTTATTTTAACTCTCGTACGCCTAGCACGAGCTATGTCTTTTCCTCACTTCTCATGCTCTAAGGACATAATACACGCTAAGTATAGGAGGGCGTGTATACATTACATATATACTTTACCCATAACTCATACTTACATATTTTTATGTATATATTATGCAATAATTACAGGGTGGGTAAAATTGTGAAAAAACTTTTTGTATACTTGTATATTGTATAAAGCTTTTATAATTTTTAAAAATTTGTGTAAATAATACTTTTGTAAAATTTTGGTAAAATAGGAGGTATACCAGAAAATTGAAAAATAATTGATATAACTATAGCCTTCTTATTTACTCTTGCGTATCATCCTTGCATTCAAAATATGTCTTGCACTTCATTCATCTATAATGCATGTCATATGCATTTCATCAGCATATCTAGCATATGCAATGTGAAAAATTAATGTGTTCTGAACGGTGTAATGACAAGATGTTGAGGATGGATTTGATTTAACCTTAATCTACCTAATTTCAGAGGAACCTTATAGGATCTGGAATTAAGATTTTTCTTGTCAAGTGACTTAATTATTTAAGTCCGCAAGTCTATGTTCAGATGTCATCTTGATTGGTCTAAGTATAATATTTCATACACATGCGCGATTATTTTAGACAGTGACCTAACTTGGACAAGCACCATGCACATATCTCTTCACTGATGTGGGGTGAGAAGATAGAATCCTTTGGATTGGAGTAGCACACAGGTGGAAACACCCGTCCTCCTCTAGGGAGGATAGTGCATCTCAACCTATTCTAGTGATGTCGACGTCCAATGATGAAATGCTCTGTGTTGCAATAATGCTTCAAAAGAGGGATAATTTACAAGATCAAGAAGAAAAACTCCTTATGTACATGATGTACCTTGTATATCATTTAAAAATAGGAAAAAAAAGAGAAAAAAAGAAGAACTCAAAAAATGGGACATGCCTGATTGAAAATAAAATGCCTACCAGAGTGTGTACATTTGCAAGGCATATTCTCCGATGTCTCATACCATGGAAGCCTGCAGCAGGAGACTTATAAACTCTGATCAAGCTCCACAAATTTGTGACTACACTGGCCACAGTCAATTCTCTTCTCTACCCCTCTTCTTGAGACAGTTGCATATGAACTTAGAAGGGAATACCCTGCTACTCGAGGAAAGAGTTCGTAGACTGGGGACTTAGAGTTACCTTGTTAGATGAGGATGTTTCTTTGCCACTTCTGATGTGGAGAGCTACATTTCACTTACATAGTAAAATTAAGATTCATTGTCATCAGAATTTGCGTATGAGGATCTGTTCTGACCTGACTGTTGAGGCGACTTGAATATAGACTTGCGGAACATAAATGTTGTTAGGTTTTAAATTCAGATCCTAATAAGATTCTGCCACATTATTAATCCAAAGGTCGAGTCAGGCTCCCATTTCACCTTTTGTTCAAGACCTTGGTATGGAACCCAAACTCATTATTTCACTATTACATTTCATTTTAGTTGCTCGGGGATGAGAAAGGTTTTAGTATATAGGGTTGATGAATATGTGATTCATCACACTAAAAATAAAAAATAAAGCTTTATTCCCGAGTAATTACATAAATATCTCCATTTATTGTGCATTGTTCACAATCATGCATTTAGAATTAATGTTCGCATTTTAGCATGCATATTCTCATTATAAGTAGCCAAATTCACTTGTACTTATTCACATGTATAATAGATAGCTTTACCTATTTGTATTTATTTTATACTAACTCCAAATCAAATAAAGTCAACTCTATTGTATATATATTACTAACACTAATAAAGGAAAAATATCAAAAGAAATACTAACTTGTAAAATTGACCAAAATCCAGAAACTAGTTTGAGACTAAGAACTTTAAATGTAAATATCCCTCTCATACGATCTCCTATAAACTCCTACTCACTTTTGAATTAATGTACATTTAATTACATTCAAAACAAGACCAAATTCAAAAGAATCGGAGTTCGTATGTGAAACTTGGTTTTTGCCCCCCTTTGTATATTGTACATATTGACCAAACTACCCTTTATTTTATCTTTTTATTTTGTTAATTGTTAAAACCAAAAAAAGATTATGTTGTAAATATTCCTTTCATATTTTTTTTCTAATTTTTGTTTTATTTTTCTATAATTTAAAAATGACAAAAAATCTGCAAAAGATAAAAATGCGGTATTTTATACATATAAGGTACCCCAAAAATACTTTTTATACAGATGACTTCTTTTGATTTTCGGTCCTTCACAAAAGTTGTAGCTCATCGAGACGAGCAACTTTTACAGTGATCACTTTTTGATTTGAGCCCTTTTATTATTTCCTTTGTATTTTTCTTTTGATTTAATTTTCGATTTTTCTAGAGCAACATGTGGCACCTCCTAAAGCCGCGACGTGTCACCCCCATTTATTTTGATTATTTATTACATTATTTACTTATTTATTACTTTTCTTATTTATGTTAATCTAATTATTCTTATTTATTGATTTTATCTTATTTATATTATTATTCATTATTTTAATTATTTAAGTTAATTATTCTTATTTTAGTTTTTTAAAACCCCACCACATGGTTGCACACCTGTGTGCCACGTGGCCACTTCACCTATGCACATAGCCCATGCACGTATCCCCTTTCTCCCCTTCCCTCTCATTTCTCTCTCTTCCCTCTTATTCTCTCTCCCCCTTATGTACCCATGCATGTACTCCCTGCAAACCCCACTATTTCAGCAACTTCCTCCTCCCTTCTTTCCCACGTAACCGTCTCTCGCCCCTCTTCTCTCTCTCTTTCTCCATCTATCTCTTCCTGCCCATAACCTCCCATTCTCCATCTTTAACCTAGCCTCTCCAACCCAACTGCCATCTCATCTCTCTCCTGCTCGATCATGCACGTCTCGAGCCCATGCAGCTGTACCTCTCTCATTTTCTTATCTCTCTTTCTAGCTATATCTCTCTCCATCCACCAACCATCTCCCCTCTTCCCGTGCATAACCACCCCGTCTCCCACATCCACTTATCTCTCAACGAACAACCACCCATAAAAGCATAGCCAACACCCCCTTCTACTGGCATCTGCCATTCTCCTATAGAAGAGGCTACCAGCCATCAACTCCCTCCTGGTGACAGCATGAGGGTGTCTTGATCGAGCGACGATGGACACTCCCCACGGTGAGATCTAGTGGGTTTCAACCCACTGTTGCAGCAGGCTTCGAGCTCTGTTTCAAAGCTTCGAGCTGCATCTTCGCCACAACTCTTGAGCCACGATCGGGGTCGAGCGTAGCTCCCCCCCCCCCCCCCACCTCCGGCGAGGAACGTATCTTCTTCATGTTTCTTCTGCTTCGTTCTCTTCTTATTTCTTTCCTCCATTTCTTATTTTGCTTCCCCGATCCATCTACAAGTCAACTACCACCCACTTCACTATCTGCCTTTCGTTGACCTGACATCACCGATTATCGAACATGCGACTCAATTCACCGTTCAACCATCTGCACGATCCAGCCTGATCACCATCGCGTGAAACCCATCTAGCCACCACCTTCACCCCTTCACGTCAACAGAGGAACCCCCGCTCATTTCGCCATCACATCGTGTCTGCCCTCGCGACTCCCCCCTCGACCTGGTCCATCCACAACACCACAACTGTGCCATGAGCGCTTTGACTCCTCCACGCCTCCACCCTCGACCTGGTCCATCTGTCGTGACAACATGCATCTCTTCGATGCCGAGAAGCTTCACCACCTCCAGTCGCCTGTCAATGGAGGTGGCCACCAGCCCGCGTCTGCTTCCAGCAGATCCGTAGTCGCACCACCCCTCCTGGACGAATCCTCCAGCGCTCCCCCACGTCATGTGTCGACCGAGTCCGCCAACGGCCGGCTGTGGACACCGTGGTCGTGATGTCAGTGCATCTACCTTCAAGCAACTTTCCAACCACCATCGTTGTGGCCACACCCTCCCGCACGCAACAGGCCACCACCTGCGGCTGCAGCCTCCGCCATTGATTTTGACTGTCGTCGCGTGCCTCCTCCTGCGCTTCTCCACCCGGCAGGCAGCTTCGTGCCTCCCAGTAGGCCGCCAGCATGAGGTGTCACCCCTCGCAACCAGTCCATGCCAGTTGTCGACCACTACAAATGGGCACCTCCTCCGTGTAGTGCCAACACCGTCGGTCGCTTCCACCCTCGCCCAGATGTTTCTGTACTCCGCGTACAGAAGCATCTGCAGTTCATTTATACCTCACGTGCCCAGCACGTGGGGCGAGGGTCAATTGCAGATTGCCCACCAAATTCCTTAGGAATTACACCTCCATCCAATCCCTTTTCAAGCAGGTATATGCTTTGCAAGTGCCCCGATGGAAAAATTACGCACGTATCCTCTGAGGATCTGGTAATTAAAGAAGCACCCCTATGCAATATTTTTTATTTATTTTTTATTTTCTATATTTCATTCATACCCGTTTGTTTGGACATTCATTTAAATCATTTCATATCATTTTGTAATCTAAAAGTAACATGTTTTAGAGCAAATGATTCTCTTTTTAGTGAGCATTTATTTACATTTTAGATCAGTGGATTATTTATTAAAATTTATTGAAAACTTGCGTCATTTACCCATTTATGATATGAAGTTATAGGAAGATTTTAGTTTTTTTATACTGCATACAAATTTCATCTCATTCGCACATATATCGAGGTCAAAATACATAAAAATGTGAATTTAGTAACTGATTTTTAATTAATTCCTCGCTTACTATTTTTAGGAACTAAAATTTGTTTTGGATATCTCTCACATAGACTTATCTTGGATAAAATAATTTCTGGAAAATACTTTTTGTATTTATTTAAATTAATTAACTCAAAATCACCTAGTATGTATTATTTTATTCATAATTAATTCATTTTGCATCCAAAAATTCCAAAAACATTACAGTTTTCTAATTTTATCATTTTTCACATTCTGACCAAGTTTAAGGTTTTTTGGACTTAATTTGATTGTAATTTGTGTTTAGTCCTCAAACTTTGTCAAAATTGCATTCCACTCACTTATTGCATTTAAAAATACAAAAAAAAATCTCTTTGAAAACCTAATCTTTAGATAGATTAAAAACCAATCTATGGAGACAGTGGCCTCTTTGAGTCTGATCTTGGGCTTGCCTAAGAAAAAAGATTTTTTGATTGCTCGCTTTAATTTGGAAAATAATTAATTTTTCTCCAGAAGTACTATCCATTGCGTTGTCTGAATCAGATGTGAGCTCGAATCAATAATTTCTCCCAAGGACCCTAAGAATCCATCCATGAAGTTTGGGAGAGATTCTAGGATTTGCAGAAGTATCCCCACCATGACATCCCGCAGACCATCTTGGTCCAACATCTCTTCGAGGGCCTCAGTTATGAAAGTTAGAGGTAGTAGATGCCACATGTGGTGGCTCATACTTCAATAATGATGAGTATGTTGTCTGGTAGATTTTCAAAGAGTTGGTCGAAGGATAGGTCGCTCTATCCTTATTCCGAGCCTACCAGTGACAGTTGCAAGTCTGCCACAAGCCCGTCAATATGGAGACATCCAATCAACATGATAGGGATGAGAGCTCCAATCTCTACATCATCGAGAGCCACCTATCCAAAGTTTATATTATTGAAAAGTGATCACATGACTTGGAAAAGTAGTTTGTGATCGAACAGAGGACCCAATACATGGACAAGCTGGATTAGAGTAAAAAGGAGATGGATCTTCTTGTTAGCACATCAATGTAGTACAATATGTGATCCTGGTCGCAAGAACTCCTACTTTGTCGAAGGAACCATGATCTCCACAGCAGCCTCTGCCAGGTGCAAGTCATCCTCAGGTCCAACATGTATATTATGGGAAGGCACATGACCAGTCACCATCGCCGTCTCAGCAGATAGTCTTATACTAACATGAGCTCCAACCTCCTTCCTATTATACATTCTCACCACCACCACCACGAATCATCTAAGAGGTGAACTACATCTATAATAACGATGTACAATTGGCCCGTCCAGGCGAACAATAGCAGGTCCAATCCTCTGCCATTTGACCGCATCACCAGCATCACAATGTGAGGTTTTTCCAACCCAACCAGCCTCAACAGCACCAGCATTCACAGTATCAAAACAACTAGAGGCAGAATCAACAATACATCAACCCTCATACTACCACTATCAGCTGTACCACCCGTATGCGGGTGCTTCTTATAATCAATATCCTCCTCTGCAATTTCATCAGTAGTAACTCCCGCCTCCTTACCATGATTCCCAAAATTCCCAACCTCAGCAGTACCACTCTTAGTGTGGACAACACGTTGAATCATCCAAGACTGCTCTGGTGAACCCAGTGCTCGAATGCTTGGCCCAACTCATCACTGACCTAACAGAGATGTCCCCGAAGCTCGACGACCTCACTACCACCAAAACTTCTAGCACAGGTTGAGGAGAACCTTAATAATTTCAAATGCAAAGAGTAGGTAGTTTGTGATGTTTCAACCTGTCCATCAGAGCTAGATATTTCATATTATACGTTGTCTCATGTTGTAATCTGATGAATACCCATTCATCACTCTTTATTCTTATATTTTAGCTACAAAAACCTATGCAAATGCATGTAGATACTTGTAAATAGGAATAATTAGCAAAAGCATGCATTTTGTAAAAACCTATAATTAGCATGTTTTTGTGCAAAAATAAAAGAATAAAGATGAAAAAGAAAAAGAGGGAAATATTTAGAATAAATATTGAGCAACCTAACCCAAGGGAGGGCTCAGCATGGGCCTGACCGCATAAAAGCCAAGTAGAGGGAGATAGGGGCTCATGTGTAAATATCTATGTAAATAAATAAAATTATATTTTCCTCACCCAAAAATATGCTTGTACATATTTTGTATATATCTAGAAACTATTAAAAACAAAACAAAAAGCTAAAAAAAAAAAATTCAAAAATATCCCTTCACCATGTACATAGACCATGCCTCCTTATTTATTTAACCTTATAAATAAATAAATTTATTTATTTTCAAAACTTTTTGTAAATATCCTATATTATATATTGTAAATAAATAAAATGAAAAGAATCAAAACAAAAATCAAATAAAAATTACAAAATTAAAAATACAAAAATACATTGTATATATACCATGTATATAGTTGTACATAACTATTTATTTCACCTATGTATATAAATAATAAAAATAAAATAAAAATATCCTTTTATTCCTCATTTTATTCTATAAATAAATAAAATATAAAATAGGAATAAAAATGTATAAAAATAACTAATTAAAAATCAAAATTAAAAACCCTATAGTGTACATATACCTATATATAGCCCTATTATATAAATACCTTATTTTAATTTTGAAAAATTAATTAAAAATCACCAAAAAATAGAGAAAAATAAAATAAATATTTTTCATGTTTTAAGTTTTTCGAAATTTGGCCATTTTCTAACTCAAAAAAATAGATCAAAATAAATAAGCGTGGCCTCTCCTGATTGGTCCACGGGGGATGTTGACCCCCCGGTCAACTCCCCCCCTTGGACCACAGAGTTGCGGATCTGATTCCCGACCCGATTTCTCAACCTTTCCGCGAACAGATCCGATCTCCATTAACCCAAACCCCGGGCTCCATTTGTTCCTTAATCATCCCTGATCCACGCCCGACTGATAGCCTTGGGATCCGCGCTCCGAGCTTCACGCCCGACTCCCATCTAGCCAGACCCCTAGCTGTATATAGTCTGAGCTCCGCCCCCGTTTTCACGCATCTTTGGCTCTCCACCCTTCATCCCGTGACCTCCACAGCATCCCTTGAGGTGACAGCTCTCGATTGCCCGTGTCGCAGTGAGGAGGGGGTGACCGGACCACTGATCCGGCGACGTAGCGCCGCCGTGCTCTGCCCAGTGCAGGAGCTCGAGCCTCAGGACCAGACGACCTTCGAGGCCACGACCGGGAGCTACCTCAGCTCTAGCCTAGTCTACTTCGCCACCCAGGTAACCTTCTAGCTTTCCTATTTCGCCTAATTTCGAGTTTGCCCCAAATCGTAGCTCCGCCGAGTTCCGTCGATTCCGGCTATCTCGCATAATCTTTCGATCATCGGAACCCACGTTCACCATCGCCTTCCCTCCACGCACCTTCTCCGCCCCTTCGTTCAACCCAGCTCGCACAGGAGCTGGGGTTCGAGCTCCACCGTCCGTCGCTCGCCGGAGCTCGCTCATCCCGACGCACAAACCACCTTCACGCCGCCTCATCGGGTCGAGGCACTTTGCCCTCGACCCGCGAAGCTTCTGACCCACTTTGCAGGTCCGGAGGAGGCCATCTGAGGCTTCCCTACATCCAGGCCAGGAGCTTCCCTCCGCCGACCTCGCCGGAGCCCCTCCAGGGCTCGGCTGGGCCATCGGAGGCTACCAACAGCTGCGGAACTTCATCGCCAACCTTCTCCGATCTTCAGAGGCAACCGAGGAGGACCACATCACTCGCATGAGGCCGGCGAAACTCGCCGGCCAACTGTTCTTCCAGGGTCCTCGAGCACCGTCCGATCGCCCTCAGCTCCCCAGTTCGCATCACGTCCATCCATTCAGGAGGAGCAGCCACCGCTTGATCCGTCAGAGGAACGATCTGGACCGTTAGCGCAGAGAGAGAGGCACCAGCACCTGAGGCCGTTAGATCCTCCACGTGCCCTCCTCCGAGACGTCGATCAGGCCCACGTGCGGAAGGAGAGAGGCGCCCGTCGTCCAGGACCGTTAGATCAGCCACGCGTCCATCATCCAGCCGTCGACGTAATAAAGGGGTAAATTACCGTAGGCCCCCTCTTAGTTTATGCTTTACGTCTCAGTCCTGTAAATATTTTGCATACTTTATTTACGTTGGGTTATTTGCACATTGGACCTGGTACTTGAGTTTTTTTGCATTTGTGCCCCTGTTTGTGTGAGCCAAGTGCGTCGTCACGTGTATATTGGGTGTAATTGCAACTTTAGTCCTGTAGTTCTGGATGATTGCTCATGAATGAAATATTTTCAGTAATTGCATATATGCCCCTGTGAGTGTTTTATTTGCACATGTGCGTCTTTTAGTGGGATATTTGCATAACAACCCCTGAACTTTTTGGTACGAGTTACCAAAAGGTCCTAGGACTTGTTTTTATTACACAGAGGTCCCTGAGTGCCCCAGGCACGCGCCACGCGCGTGACTTGCTGGAAAAATTGCACCTGGACCCCTAGAACTTCGGGTATTTGCACTTTAGTCCCTGTGCACAGTGCCCTCTTTTGATTTTTGAATAAAATATCAAATTACCTCCAAATTCGATGAAAATTTGACACATGTCTCCTGCCATGTTGTAGAATTTTTGAGAATTTTTGAGGACATTTTTGATTTTATTTGTTATTTTTAAAAGTTCGAAAACCTCTATTTTAGCTACTGTCTAGAATTAAAAATCCCAAAAAAATATAAAAACCCCCTCAAAAATTCTATAAAAATTAGGTACTGTTTCTTTTGTGTTTCTTGATTTTCTAGCCAATTTTGGCTATTTTTCACTGATTAAAAACCCTAAAAATTCAAAAATACCTAAAAACTCATAAAAATCATAATAATTAATCGAAAAACCCAAAAACAATAATTTTGGTGCTCAAATTTTCCTTATTTTCTCTAGTATACAGGAAATTACCTCCAGGTCCCTCTGAGATCCTTAGATATTTTATCTTTGGATTTTGGGCCTGGCTGGACAGTACCTTGCATTTTTAGTACTGTTTGATTTTTAGGAAATAAAATACACCTTATAAAAATCCCAAAAATTCACCAAAAACACTAGAAAACCTAAAAAACATAAAAACATTTTTTCTTGAATTTTTGCTTGATTTTTGATGCTTTAAATAAATTGTGAAAGTGTGCTTGTCTTTGTTTTCTTTTGTTTTCTCAATATATTAAAATTCCAAAAAAATATAAAAATTATTAAAAACCACTAAAAATATTTGTCTTCTATTTTATTTTATTTTTACTACTTCGTAGGCCTTCGGCCAACCCGTGCTCCTTGTGTTCGACCCTGGGTGCTATACCAGGTTAATCTCATAGCTGGACCGCTACTTTTGAGCTTGATTGATTTTACGTGTTTCGAGTGGTCTGATTTTTCTTGATTGATACGGCTTGATCGCTTGGGTCACAACGACCCTATTTCTGTACCTCATACCCTAGTGATCAGGTCGGTCATCAGAATGGCGCCGTTGTCGGGGAGCACGGCTTAGTAGTTCATCTTGTTTTTATTTTCGTTTTTGTTTTCGCGGCTTTTCGCGGCTTTTGTATCTATTTTCTTTTTGTTTTATTTTGATTTATTTTTCATTTTCTTTTATTTTATTTTTGTTTTATTTTGTGTGTTTATTTTATTTTCCATTTTTGCATATATACCCTCACTTTTATTTTCCTTTCTTTTCTGTATTATTTGATTATTTTTGCCGGTCTGACCACTCTTCTCTTTGTCTTGCGAGGGCCCGAGGACCGCGGAGGCGACTTTCAAGGAGCCGGTGCAGCCGAGGAACTTGGAGGCGGCTTCCTTCTGTACGAAGCCGTAGGAGAGAGCGAGAGAGAGAGAGAGTTGAGTGGGTGAGGTTTGATTAGGATTTTATTTTTTATTCTATTATTATTGTAATAATACAAGGACTTGGACTGTTTGGACTTGGACACTTCTACTGTAGCGGGTCTGTTTCGCCGAGCACCGGTGTGCTCGGGGGACCCTTTAGGACTTGCGCGGTTTTTCGCAGTTTTCTTCGCGGCTTTCTTTTTCTTTCTTACTGTCTTTTCCGGTTTTTCGCGGTTTTTGCTCGAGCCCCTAGACTTAGGATTTTCTGGTGAATGTGCCGTAATTAGTAGGATCCACACACCTAATTGCATATCTGTTCCTATAGATCGTAATTGGACCTACTTAAAATCAATAATAAAAATAACCGACTCGCTAGCCTCCGTAGCCTACGTGCCGTAGCCCGTCCTGTAAAGCGCTTACTCCTACCCCCGATTTGTCGGGCAGGGGAGGGACGGGCCAAGACCGGACTCTTTGGCTTGGAGGTCGGTGACCGGTTAGACGGTTCTTCGCTAGAAGTTGCTCGTCTAGGATTCGGCTTTACCGCTGCATCATTTAGGTTAGTTTTATTTCTGTCTTTTATTTTATGCGCGGATCATATTGCATGTAGAGAGCTGGAGCAAGGTACGCATTTCTGACTTTGCATGCATCATTGATTTCTCGTGCATCGGCTTTTTCGACTTCTCCCCCCTGTTTTTGACTTAATAATCAGGAGAACCGAAAAATTCGTTAGGCGATTTGTTTGCTTTGAAAAATATTAAAAAAAGTGAAA
The DNA here is from genome assembly GCA_037367405.1 of Ottelia alismoides. NCBI lineage: Eukaryota > Viridiplantae > Streptophyta > Magnoliopsida > Alismatales > Hydrocharitaceae > Ottelia > Ottelia alismoides. The sequence goes on along the minus strand of JAZKJV010005696.1, from coordinate 191,794 downwards.
CCATAAAATTGGGACTGCTAAAATTATTGACCTTAAAACTCGCTCACCCTAAAAATTTTGTCTTGGGGAGAGCAACCCCCTCATTGTTTGGTTTGGATGCGCGAGAGAGTGACCCGCACACTAGGTAGAGCCCCCCGTTGCTAAACCCGACTGATTACCGACTCTTCCGTGCGGGCCAGTCGGTTGGGTTAGCAGCGGATATCCCAACAGGTCACGTAAGCGCTCTGATATTTGTGTGTTCACCAAAATAAAATTGACAAGATAATTTGACCGAACTTTTACGGTCTTCAGCTTGCGTTGCGTTGGTGAACCGGGGGTTTGTTTTTAGATCATAATTTTTCCAGATCTCATCCGCCCTACTCGCCAGATCAAGATGATGGGTAGACGATCTCTTAGGCAGCCTCTGGTTGCACCGCTTTCGGGCGTGTCTACCTCCTCATCTAGGTTGGCTCGTGAGAGCTCAGACCCGCTCTCCGAGCCCAAGTACGACTCCACCCTGTTCCCCCTCGACCCCCTTTCTGACCTTCCTGAGAGACACGAGCCCGAGGAGAGACTGATACATTTGACAGCACCTGAGTTGGGCTCGTTTGATTTTGCAGACGTCGACATGGCCGGAGCCGGCAGTTCAGACGATCACTCCCGTCAGCCAGAGCATATTGTACTAGACCAGGGAGCGATCAACTCCACCCTGATCGCGTCACTCGATACAGTCCAGCAGCAGCTCCGCGATCAGGGGGCATTTATGATTGAGATGAGGAGAGAGTTGGAGAGGCTCAGAGCAGAGCGAGACCGACAGAGCGAGCCCGATGAGCCCGATGATGCAGATGCACGTGCAGCAGTAGCCGCAGCAGCAGCCGCAGCAGCAGCCGCGGCTGCCGCAGCGGCAGCCGCCGCGGCAGGAGGACCACCGAGACCGATGCGGGAGTTGCACAACCCCGGATCTACACTGATGCACCATTGGGTGGTGGTTCCAGCTATCGTGGGGGACTTCAAGTTCCCTCCGAACACCTTGCAGATGCTTCCTCGGTTCCATGGACTTGCTACAGAGGAGCCCCACCTCCACCTCCAGGAGTTTCTGATGATTTGCAGCACTGTCCACGACCGGCATGTGGACCAGGACACGATCAGGATGATAGCCTTCCCGTTTTCACTGGCAGATAGAGCAGCCACCTGGCTGAAGCACCTTGGGAGGTTTGTCTATACCAGGGAGCAGCTCCGCATCGAGTACTTGAACAAGTACTATCCACTCGAGCGGACGAATGCAGCGAGGGCCCTGATCAGCAACTTCTCCATGTTCCCCAATGAGCAGTTTCACGAGGCATGGGAGAGGTTCCGAGAGCTTTTGGACAGATGCCCGCACCACGACATCACGAAGCCGAACCTTGTGCAGAGCTTCTTCAGCGGGTTGTCACCAGAGCTACAGGGCCTGGTGAATGCTTCTTGTGGCGGGTCCTACTTCGCCAAGGACCACGACCAGGTCTGGGCCATTTTTGAGGAGATGGCAGAGAACTATATGGTGATGTCCCAGACCCGGCTCTATACTCAGAAGACCCAGCCACATCAGCCAGGACCCGTGCAGTACCAGCGGATAGCACGGGTAGATGCAGGTCCATCCAGTTCGTCCGCAGCCGCAGGAGCACAGGCAGAGTCATCAGTTGCGGACATGGGTATCATCAGCGAGAAGTTGGACCGCATGGAGCTGATTGAGAAGAAGCAGTGCCAGAGTATCACGCAGATGGAGCAGATGGCACAGGTCTTGAGCGACATGAAGACACAGCTCATGTGTCTCCAGGAGGCACATACGGCTTCTCAGCCCCGTCTTCAGTCGCGAGGCGACGCCGGCAGCAGCAGCAGCTCGTCCCAGCGCTCCAGCACCCCAGTGCAGCCTAGACAGGTTCACCTTGTACAGGCGGAGCCGTACCAGCAGCCGCAGCCCACCTACCAGTCCCCACCATCTCCAGAGATGCAGATGGTGGTCTACCAGCCGGACCAGCCTCTGGCAGTACTCCCGCCAGCCCCCTATGATGCCGAGCCGTTGATGGATGTCAACGGGATTTGGTACGACCGCCCCCGGCTTGGGATCCGACGAGACCATCCCGGATTCAGGTGGGGGAGTGGTGGTGCCCAGCCCCAGCAACAGCCGTCAGGACAGGGAGGGCAGCATTCGCAGCAGAGAGACCAGCACCAGTCGCAGCAGCAGCCCCCGGCCTATCAGCAGCACCAGCAGCCATCCTACGGTCCGCGTCCCTATCAGCAGTAGGGACAGTCATGGAGACGTGAGCAGCAGGCTCACCAGGGATATCAGCAGCAGCAGCCTCCATCCTACCCCTCTTACCCGCAGCAGTTCCAGCAGCCTCACCTACAGAGAGGCCACCCGTCGGGCTCCCACGAGAGCCCCGCTTTGGATGACATCGCCCGCCTCCTCACGGACCAGCAGGCCACATTCAGACGGGAGATGGATGAGTTCCGCCAGGAGATGCGGGACCTGGTGAGAGGGAAGGCCGCCATACCAGCCCAGATAGAGCCGAACCCGAATAGCCTCAAGCGGAAATCTGAGCAGGTAGTACATACTGAGTTAGCCACTCCTAGTGATCCATTTGATGATACTTCTTCGGATCTATTTGATGCTGATTTTGTCACACTTAGGAGCGGTAGGACCCCAGGAGGCGGCGGTGCCTCATCTGAGCTTCATCCCGAGGCGCCACAGGAGGAGGAGGAGAGCGGTACTGAGGCCGCTCCAGACGATGACGGTGGTACTGAGGCCACCAAGGATGCTGATCCCACCGGCGGTACTGAGGCCGCCGCTTCACCAGATCTAGGAGGTGGTAATGATGCCACCCATTCAGCCGAGCCAGCCAGCGGTACTGATGCCGCACGACGTCTACCAGCAGCAGCAGCAGAGCAGCCAGCCCGTGGTGGTACTGAGGCCACCGGTGTTTGTACAGACAGTGATGTTGCTTTTCCTCGTGTTCATGTATCTCGGAACTCTGCTATGAATAAAGGAAAAGGTTTACTTTCTTCTGGTCCCACTGTGGTGCATGATGTATGTGTGGATCCGGTCCTTGAACCGTCTAGACCTTTTCCTAGTCCTTCATCTGAGAAGGACCCAGTGATCCCCTTCCCTAGAGCCCTTCAGATGGGGAAGGGGAAGAAAAAAGAAAATCCCAAAAAGAGAGAGCTTGAGGAGTTCATCCAGAGCATGATTGATCGATTCCATATCCAGCTGACTCTCCAGGAGGCTTTGCAGCACATCCCCCTTCTCCAGCGATCTTTGAGAGAGAGGACTACAGTCAGGAGGAGAAGGAGGAACCACACTTCAGAGATCCATGTGCTGACCAAAGCCACGTGCTTCGCGATCCAGAACCGACTGCCAGCCAAGAGGCCAGATTCAGGGGCCCCGTATGTCAGATGCCAGATCAGTGAGCAGAGGTTCGACCGTACTCTTCTAGATAGCGGATCGTCGATCAACCTTCTTCCGGCAGCCCTTCTCGACCGCTTCGAGTTGGGCACTCTTCGACAGAGCAGGACAGTCCTTCAATTTGCTGATCGATCTGTCAAGAGGCCGAAGGGGTTATTACGAGACGTTATCGTCACTATTCAGGGCCTGCAATTCCCCGTGGACTTCGTAGTGTTGGACATGGAGATCCCTGAGTCAGTGGCCGATACCCCCATCATCCTTGGTCGTCCGTTCTTGGCCACAACCAAGGCAGTGACTGATCATGATAGCGGGAAGGTGTACTTTCGCGTCCAGGGCGAGAGTATATAAATAGAGACGGTCGAGGACTATAGAGCCAGATTCAGATCCCGCTCAGATGCGAGTACAGACTCAGAGCAGCTGACAGATGCAGAGCCAGACATCCACCAGGACTGTGATTTTGTGATCACAGATGATGAGGCAGCTTGGGCAGACCTTGAGACACAGACCACCCTCTCACTTTCAGATGCAGCTGATGCAGAGACGACAGCAGAGGAGAGTCTGGAGAGCACATACCTGGTTCAGGATACTATTGAGGCAGCAGAACCGGTCCTCGATCGCAGCACGATGATTAGTGATGGTGGTGCTGAGGCCACCTTGTTTTCCGGTGGTACTGATGCCACCGATTCTGATGCAGATCCCTTGGATTCAGAGTCTGACTGGGCCGATTGCTATGATCAGATGCCAGACCTGAGTCCATCTGAGCCTACAGATGAGGAGGAGGTAGATGCAGAGCAGAGCAGAGACAGTGCAGTAGAGCAGCCTTCTCCCGATCCAGTTTGCGAGAGTATGCTTTCACTTTCCCAGGCAGATTTGGCCGACCTTGCAGCTTTCAATCAGTTTCTTCCGCAGCCATATTTGCCGGCACCCAGCATTCCAGAGCTGAAGCCGCTCCCTACTTCGCTGAAGTATAGATTCCTTGCGGGCGAGCCTGAGATGTACCCAGTCATCATCTCCGTCGAGTTGACTGGAGAGCAGGAATCCCGTTTGATGGGGGTTCTTGAAAAGAACCGCAAGGCGATCGGATGGAGCGTAGCAGATCTCCATGGGATTAGTCCATCAGTGTGCTCCCACCATATCTATCTCGAGGATGGGGCGAAGCCGTCGCGTGAGTTCCAGCGGCGTCTGAACCCCAACCTGAGAGAGGTTGTGATGAAGGAAATATCAAAATGGTGGGGTGCAGGTTTTATTTATCCCATTTCCGACTCCAAGTGGGTCAGCCCCTTGCATGTGGTGCCCAAGAAGACGGGCATCACGACTGTGATCAGTGAGTCGGGGGAGGAGATTGCTACACGAGTACCCACCTCTTGGAGGGTTTGTGTTGACTACAGGAGACTCAACCAAGCCACCAAGAAGGACCATTTCCCCCTGCCTTTTATTGACCAGATCATTGAGAGACTGGCAGGGAAGAGCCATTATTGCTTCCTGGATGGGTACTCGGGCTACAACCAAGTGGCCATCGCTCCTGAGGATCAGGAGAAGACCACCTTTACCTGTCCCTTCGGCACATACGCTTTTCGACGCATGCCATTTTGGCTATGCAATGCCCCTGCGACTTTTCAGAGGTGCATGCTGTCGATCTTCTCGGACATGGTAGGGGAGTGCTTAGAGGTCTTCATGGACGATTTCTCGGTCTACGGCGACGGATTTGATTCTTGTCTTGACTGCCTAGATCGAGTACTCCAGCGATGTATTGAGTATCACTTGGTGCTATCTTGGGAGAAGAGTCACTTCATGGTGACTCAAGGGACGGTGCTTGGCCACATCATCTCCAACAGGGGCATGGAGGTTGATCCGGCCAAGGTTGATGTCATTAGGAAACTCACACCGCCATCCAATCTGAGGCAGCTACGGTCATTTCTGGGGCACGTTGGATTTTATAGGAGATTCATTCAGGGCTTCAGCAGGATTGCCCGACCGTTGACTGACCTCTTGACGAAAGACACCGAGTTCCTTGTCGATGACAAGTGTCTTTCGTCGTTTGCTACTCTCCAGCAGTGCGTTATTGAGGCTCCTGTCCTCCAGCCGCCTGATTGGTCTCTCCCATTCGAGATCATGACGGACGCCTCCGACTTTGCCGTAGGGGCAGTGCTGGGACAGAGGAGGGATGGAGTGCCATTTGCTATACACTATGCTAGCCGCACATTGGATTCCGCCCAGCGGAATTATATAGTCACAGAGAAGGAGATGCTAGCCGTAGTGTTTGCCCTGGATAAGTTCAGATCGTATATCATTGGATCTAGAGTGACTTTGTTTACAGATCACACCGCCATCAGGTACCTCATGGCAAAGAAGGATGCCAAGGCCAGACTGACTAGATGGATCCTTCTACTCCAGGAGTTCGACATTGAGATTAAGGATAAGCCTGGAGTCAAGAATGTGGTGGCGGATCATCTCTCCCGATTAGAGCAGCCTGAGGAGACTGAGCAGACTGATCCTATCAGCGATACCTTCCCAGATGAGGCGATCCTTGCTATCGCCTCACTCCCATGGTACGCCGATATTGTGAACTTTCTCGTTGTTGGGAAAGTCCCACAAGATTGGCCCAGACAGAGGCTTGAGACCTTCCTAGCGAAGGCCAAGTCTTACCATTGGGAGGATCCCATCCTTTACCACGAAGGAGGGGATAGCGTCTGGCGTCGGTGTATTCCTCAGGAGGAACACCATAGCGTCCTCACTTACTGCCACAAGCTTGAGGCAGGAGGACATCATTCTGGGAGGAGAACGGCACAGAAAGTGCTCCAATCCGGCTTGTGGTGGCCTACCCTCTTCAAGGACTCAGATGAGTTCGTGAAGAGGTGTACTGACTGTCAGAGGATGGGCACTTGTGGACAGCGTGATATGATGCCGATGCAGCCCATTCACTTCTGTGAGGTTTTTGACGCATGGGGCATCGATTTCATGGGTCCATTCCCTAAGAGTCAGGGATTTGAGTACATTCTGTTGGCCGTTGATTATGTGAGTCGTTGGGTGGAGGCTATCCCCGCCCGAGCCGCTGATGCGAGGACAGTTTGCAGATTTTTGAGGAAGCATATCATCACGCGGTTCGGGGTTCCACGAGTTCTGATTTCTGATGGGGGATCTCACTTCATCAACGACCAGGTGAAGGCACTTGCTAGCGAGTTCGGCATAGATCATCGTGTAGCTACACCGTACCATCCACAGACGAATGGTCTAGCCGAAGTGTCGAATAGGGAGATCAAGACTATTCTGCAGAAAGTCGTCCGCCCTGACCGAAAGGATTGGTCACAGCTTTTGGACTCGGTCTTGTGGGCATATAGGACGTCTTTCAAGACACCTTTGGGCACATCTCCCTTTCGCCTCGTATATGGCAAGCCATGCCATTTACCTGTTGAGCTGAGGCACAAGTCACTTTGGGCAGTTACAGACATTATCATGGATCCAGATGGTATGGGAGACCAGAGGAGGGCAGAGCTAGCTGCCCTGGAGGAGCTTAGAGATGCAGCTTTCTCAAGAAGCCTACATTATAAGGAGAAAGTCAAGGAGTGGCATGATTCTCATATCAGCCACAAGCATTTTGAGATTGGACAGAGAGTATGGCTGTTTGATGCGAGGCTTAGATTATTTCCAGGGAAGCTACAGAGCAAATGGAAAGGACCTTATCTGGTTCGGAAGGTACACGACAACGGTAGCATAGATATATCTGAGTTGTCTTCTGAGAGTACCTTCCGAGTGAACGGCCAGCGACTCAAGCCATTTCTAGATCATGAGCCGCGGGTCGTTGATATTGCCCCTATTCATTTTGCGTGAGATGTGGTCTTTGACTCACATCTAATGCATCTCACGCCTGAGTTTCACTGATCTTCCGCTGTATATAGATCCAGATGTCCATATCACCACAATCCTTAGTCCCACATCCCTTTCTCCATCTTGTGATTATGCTATACTTAGGGTGCACTTTACCCTAAGTATAGGGGGGATGTGAGACCTTTCGGGTATTTCTTTTGTTTCTGTCTACCCCTGTTTTGCTGCCTATACTTAGGGATATTTCACCCTAAGTATAGGGGGGGTAGACCCTGTACATTCTCCACTCAGTTTTCCCTTAGTATACAGCCTGCTATACTTAGGATTACTTGATCCTAAGTATAGGGGGGAAACCGGAGTCCCTCTTGACTTTTCATTTTCCTTTTTGTATAGCCTTTCTTTTCACTTCCCTATACATAGCACGAGTTATGTCTTCTTCATCGCTCTTGACTCTGAGGACGTCGTTCGAGCTAAGTATAGGGGGGTGTGTATATATTTCATATATACTTTAGCCATAACTCGTACTTTGTGTGAGTGTGTTAATAAATAAAAATGGCTAAAAACCACAAAAATTTAAAAATTTTCATGTACATAATCTTCTTTTATTTGCACATACATAGCTAGTGTACAAACTATTTTTGTAAAAATGATTTCAAAAATCTTTTGTGTAAAGCTTGTGTAAATATTTTTTGTATCAAAATTATGTATATAGTACAAAATTTTTCCAAAATGTTTTGAAAATCAAAAAGTTTGCAAAAATCTTGTGTAAATGTGTGTAAATATCTTTTTGCAAAACTTGCACTTCATGCATCATCATTCATGATTTCAAAACATTTTTCAAAAATTTTGCATGATTGTAAAATATTGTGTAAATAAGCATCTTTCTGTACATATGTATATAGTTTTTCTTGGATGATAGTTGACATTTAAACTAGCCTGGAATCAAATTGAGAAATGGAGCTTGATTAAGATCTTAATCCACCTAATTCCAAGAGGAACCTTATAGGGCTTAGGTTTAAGGCTTTTCAGGTCCATGGTGACTTAATTCTTTGAGTCCACTAGGCTATGATCACATGTCATCTCAATGAGCCTAAGTAGAGCACTTAACAACAACACATGACTCATATAGATTATGGCTTTACTTGGACACCAGCACTATGCACCGAGCTCTCTACGGATGAGGTGGTGAGGAGGCAGTTTTCCTTGACTTGGGGTAGCATATGAGGGTAGTACTTCTAGGCGGAACCTCTCTTCTTCTTATAGTGAAGGAAGTGCGTCTCGACTTGGTCTGGTTGCTATGAGGTCTAACGACGGGAGTTGTGGGTTGCAATAAAGCTTCAAAAGAGGGATAGTCTACTGGCTCAAGAGGAAAAACTCCTTGTATATATGCTGCACATGTATATGTTGTATAGATGCACTCGAAAAAAAAAATGTGCAAAAAGAAAAGAACTCCAAAAAAGTGGTGGGTCTGAGAGAAAATGATAATCCCACCGGAGTATGTATATAAGTGCAATAAGCAAAGCTTGGTTTCATGTCCCACCTGTTGTAGCTTGCAGCAGGGAGACTTGGCTACACTGGTCAAGCTCCCAAGGGTACTTGGCTACACTGGCCTTGACCCATTCTCTTCTTCCCCCTCTTCTTGAGCTGGTTGTACTTGAACTTAGAAGGGAATACCCCGCTCCTCGAGGAAAGAGTGGCCAGATTAAGGTCATAGAGTTACCTTGTTGGGGAGGGTTGTCAAGTTGCCATTTCTGAGGTGGAGAGCTTAGACCTCACTTTCACAGGACAAGAAAAGATTCATGGTCTTCAGGGTTTGTGATTGATGACTTGTTCTGATCTGGAGCATTGAGGAGTCTTGATTATAGAGGAGTGGAACTTAGAGGCTGTTAGGTTTTAAGCTTAAGTCTAAATAAGGTTCCGACACATTAATAATCCAAAGATCTGACTAAGCTCCATACCTCAATTTAATGAAGGCACGTTTAATAATCAACCTTGATCCATGTACATCCTCTTTTTCTTTTTCTTTCTTTCTTTTTCACTTCTTTTTCAAATAAGTGTTTGCTAAGGGACTAGCAAAGTATAGTATAGGGGGGTGATGAATACCCATTCATCACTCTTTATTCTTATATTTTAGCTACAAAAACCTATGCAAATGCATGTAGATACTTATAAATAGGAATAATTAGCAAAAGCATGCATTTTGTAAAAACCTATAATTAGCATGTTTTTGTGCAAAAATAAAAGAATAAAGATGAAAAAGAAAAAGAGGGAAATATTTAGAATAAATATTGATCAACCTAACCCAAGGGAGGGCTCAGCATGGGCCTGACCGCATAAAAGCCAAGTAGAGGGAGATAGGGGCTCATGTGTAAATATCTATGTAAATAAATAAAATTATATTTTCCTCACCCAAAAATATGCTTGTACATATTTTGTATATATCTAGAAACTATTAAAAACAAAACAAAAAGCTAAAAATCAAAAATTCAAAAATATCCCTTCACCATGTACATAGACCATGCCTCCTTATTTATTTGACCTTATAAATAAATAAATTTATTTATTTTCAAAACTTTTTGTAAATATCCTATATTATATATTGTAAATAAATAAAATGAAAAGAATCAAAACAAAAATCAAATAAAAATTACAAAATTAAAAATACAAAAATACATTGTATATATACCATGTATATAGTTGTACATAACTATTTATTTCACCTATGTATATAAATAATAAAAATAAAATAAAAATATCCTTTTATTACTCATTTTATTCTATAAATAAATAAAATATAAAATAGGAATAAAAATGTATAAAAATAACTAATTAAAAATCAAAATTAAAAACCTTATAGTGTACATATACCTATATATAGCCCTATTATATAAATACCTAATTTTTATTTTGAAAAATTAATTAAAAATCACCAAAAATATAGAAAAATAAAATAAATATTTTTCATGTTTTAAGTTTTTCGAAATTCGGCCATTTTCTAACTCAAAAAAATAGATCAAAATAAATAAGCGTGGCCTCTCCTGATTGGTCCACGGGGGATGTTGACCCCCCGGTCAACTCCCCCCCTTGGACCACAGAGTTGCGGATCTGATTCCCGACCCGATTTCTCAACCTTTCTGCGAACAGATCCGATCTCCATTAACCCAAACCCTGGGCTCCATTTGTTCCTTAATCATCCCTGATCCACGCCCGACTGATAGCCTTGGTATCCGCGCTCCGAGCTTCACGCCCGACTCCCATCTAGCCGGACCCCTAGCTGTATATAGTCTGAGCTCCGCCCCCGTTTTCACGCATCTTTGGCTCTCCACCCTTCATCTCGTGACCTCCACAACATCCCTTGAGGTGACAGCTCTCGATTGCCCGTGTCGCAGTGAGGAGGGGGTGACCGGACCACTGATCCGGCGACGTAGCGCCGCCGTGCTCCACCCAGTGCAGGAGCTCGAGCCTCAGGACCAGACGACCTTCGAGGCCACGACCGAGAGCTACCTCAGCTCCAGCCTAGTCTACTTCGCCACCCAGGTAACCTTCTAGCTTTCCTATTTCGCCTAATTTCGAGTTTGCCCCAAATCGTAGCTCCGCCGAGTTCCGTCGATTCCGGCTATCTCGCATACTCTTTCGATCATCGGAACCCACGTTCACCATCGCCTTCCCTCCACGCACCTTCTCCGCCCCTTCGTTCAACCCAGCTCGCACAGGAGCTGGGGTTCGAGCTCCACCGTCCGTCGCTCGCCGGAGCTCGCTCATCCCGACGCACAGACCACCTTCACGCCGCCTCATCGGGTCGAGGCACTTTGCCCTCGACCCGCGAAGCTTCTGACCCACTTTGCAGGTCCGGAGGAGGCCATCTGAGGCTTCCCTACATCCAGGCCAGGAGCTTCCCTCCGCCGACCTCGCCGGAGCCCCTCCAGGGCTCGGCTGGGCCATCGGAGGCTACCAACAGCTGCGGAACTTCATCGCCAACCTTCTCCGATCTTCAGAGGCAGCTGAGGAGGACCACAGCACTCGCATGAGGCCGGCGAAACTCGCCGGCCAACTGTTCTTCCAGGGTCCTCGAGCACCGTCCGATCGCCCTCAGCTCCCCAGTTCGCATCACGTCCATCCATTCAGGAGGAGCAGCCACCGCTTGATCTGTCAGAGGAACGATCTGGACCGTTAGCGCAGAGAGAGAGGCACCAGCACCTGAGGCCGTTAGATCCTCCACGTGCCCTCCTCCGAGACGTCGATCAGGCCCACGTGCGAAAGGAGAGAGGCGCCCGTCGTCCAGGACCGTTAGATCAGCCACGCGTCCATCATCCAGCCGTCGACGTAATAAAGGGGTAAATTACCGTAGGCCCCCTCTTAGTTTATGCTTTACGTCTCAGTCCTGTAAATATTTTGCATACTTTATTTACGTTGGGTTATTTGCACATTGGACCTGGTACTTGAGTTTTTTTGCATTTGTGCCCCTGTTTGTGTGAGCCACGTGCGTCGTCACGTGTATATTGGGGTAATTGCAACTTTAGTCCTGTAGTTCTGGATGATTGCTCATGAATGAAATATTTTCAGTAATTGCATATATGCCCCTGTGAGTGTTTTATTTGCACATGTGCGTCTTTTAGTGGGATATTTGCATAACAGCCCCTAGACTTTTTGGTACGAGTTACCAAAAGGTCCTAGGACTTGTTTTTATTACACAGAGGTCCCTGAGTGCCCCAGGCACGTGCCGCGCGCGTGACTTGCTGGGAAAATTGCACCTGGACCCCCAGAACTTCGGGTATTTGCACTTTAGTCCCTGTGCATAGTGCCCTCTTTTGATTTTTGAATAAAATATCAAATTACCTCCAAATTCGATGAAAATTTGAAACATGGCTCCTGCCATGTTGTAGAATTTTTTAGAATTTTTGAGGACATTTTTGATTTTTATTGTTATTTTTAAAAATTCGAAAACCTCTATTTTAGCTACTGTCTAGAATTAAAAATCCCAAAAAAATATAAAAACCCCCTCAAAAATTCTATAAAAATTAGGTACTGTTTCTTTTGTGTTTCTTGATTTTCTAGCCAATTTTGGCTATTTTTCACTGATTAAAAACCCTAAAAATTCAAAAATATCTAAAAACTCATAAAAATCATAATAGTTAATCGAAAAATCCAAAAACAATAATTTTGGTGCTCAAATTTTCCTTATTTTCTCTAGTATACAGGAAAATTACCTCCAGGTCCCTCTGAGATCCTTAGATATTTTATCTTTGGATTTTGGGCCTGGCTGGACAATACCTTGCATTTTTAGTACTGTTTGATTTTTAGGAAATAAAATACACCTTATAAAAATCCCAAAAATTCACCAAAAACATAGAAAACCTAAAAAACATAAAAACATTTTTTCTTGAATTTTTGCTTGATTTTTGATGCTTTAAATAAATTGTGAAAGTGTGCTTGTCTTTGTTTTCTTTTGTTTTCTCATTATATTAAAATTCCAAAAAAATATAAAAATTATTAAAAACCACTAAAAATATTTGTCTTTTATTTTATTTTATTTTTACTACTTCGTAGGCCTTCGGCCAACCCGTGCTCCTTGTGTTCGACCCTGGGTGCTATACAAGGTTAATCTCATAGCTGGACCACTACTTTTGAGCTTGATTGATTTTACGTGTTTCGAGTGGTCTGATTTTTCTTGATTGATACGGCTTGATTGCTTGGGTCACAACGACCCTATTTCTGTACCTCATACCCTAGTGATCAGGTCGGTCATCATAATCTTAGGAGTGATAAAACTTTGCAGTCATCTACCACTACCAAAGGGACAAATAAAGTGACTTCTAGAGAGTCATCTTTTGCATCAGCCAATCCAGCAACATTACATGTTGAGGAATAAGATGATGGATGAGCAGTACCAACCGCCATCCACTATCTCCATCAAGAGAAAAATTTACAAAAAGATGAGCAAAAGAAAAATCACAAAAAGAAATGAAGAGACGAAGCCAATAAGGACTAACAACGGAAGAGCCTGCACTAGCAGCAGCCAATCCAGAGAAGCCCGACGAATTCCAATCTCATGTCAAGAATTTTTTGCCTGATTTACGTAATAGCCCATTTGTTTGCCAAACATCTTTATATAAATCTGTAATTAAGAATAATGAATATTCTTTTGTGAACATTCTATTTCTGGTAGCTATGAAAAATACCAGAAACATTGTAAAATTGAAAACAACATTGTCCGACCCTAAAGTGATTGAAATTATTAAAAATCTTGTTTTGAAAATACCATTGGTGAAGGCAATGAACTACATGCTAGCTGTTAAGAAAGGATTGAAAGAAACATGTACTTTCAAGCATCTAAACCGCAAGAATAAGCACAATAGAGGAGAGAAACATATCTTGACCATAGCCATAGTGAATGCAATAGTGACCTCCTATAGAAAAAAAAGACAAGGAGCACCCAATATCAGATATCAGATCTTTAATAAAGTTTTCGAGCAGACTCTAATTGATAGCCGGTCTTCAATAAATCTCATGTCTTCCTCATTACTACAAGAATTTGGGCTTGGATTGCTCAAGTCAATAAGAATGATCCTGTAGTTCACCGATCGATCTGTGAAGCGACCTAGAGGTATGTTGGAGGACGTTATCTGAACTTTGCATGACATGAGGTTTCCAATTGATTTTGTAGTCCTAGATATGGACCCACCTGCATCGTTACTCCAAACCCCATCATTCTAGATCGATCGTTCCTTCGCACAACTGAGGCGATCATATACTATAGGTATGGAAAGGATACCTTCCGCTCTAGCTTTGATAAAGTCATCATGCATTTGGTCAGTAATTTGAAAGCCACATCTGATACATGGAGAGCAGAGTCATCAATAGATTGTAATATTGTGGACATCGAAGACCCATCAATTTCTCCGAATGATATCATCACATAGGAAATCCTCTCTTCAGGGGAGGACCTAGATAGCATTGTCATCCCATGCTTCCTTGCTGATTGGGAGACTGAATAAAAATTTGTCATTGAGCAACATGTTCGAAGAAGATTCAATCCAGTCCGAACATGAAGAGTTTATTGCATATATGTTCTTCGCATTTCTTTTAGAGCTAGGTGTGATAGAGGTAGACATAACCTCATTGAAATTAGCAGATCAGCCATCTACCAACACTATTTCTAAAGTGATCGTGGGTTAAGCTCAATAATTACCTGAGCTCAAACTGCTTGCGGTGGGTCTAAAGTACACTTTCCTTGCAGAAAGAGAACACATGTATCCGATCATCATTAGGAGCAGACATACCTCGGATTAAGAATTTCGACTTCTCAAGGTTCTAGAATATCACTCCGTGGAATAAATCCAAGTATGTGCTCACACAATATCTACCTTGAAGATGAGTACATTTCATCCAGAGAATACCAAAGAAGACTGAATCCAAACTTGCGAGATGTAGTGATGAAAGAAATCACGAAGTGGTGTTAAGCAAGCTTCATTTATCTCATCTCCAACTCCAAATGGGTGATCCCCCTACATGTAGTCCAAAGAAATTAGGGCTCGTCATGGTAAAAAATGATCAAGGAGAGGTGATCTCTACCCATATACTGACATCTTGCCATGTGTATGTAGACTACCGTCACTTGAATTCAACGATAAAGTAGGACCATTTCCCTCTGCTATTAAGATATCAGGTTCTTGAGTGACTAACATGGAAAGAATACTTTTGCTTAGATGGGTTTTTCAGGTATAACCAAGTGGAGATCATCTCTGAAGACCAAGAGAAGACAACTTTTTCCTATTCGTTTGACACCTATGCTTTCAGAAGGACGCCCTTTGGCCTATGTAATTTTCCAACAACTTTCTAGGGGTGCATGTTGTTGGACATGCGAGCCCACGACGAGCCATTATGCAATAATTGTTATTGCAAATATCATTCCCTGATCTAAAATGAAGAATAATTGATTTGCATAATAGGTCCCTTAGAAAAATTAGGGTTATATACCGTATTCATCCTAATGATCATACAGTTGTTGATTCAATGTTAAATCATAGAGGTTGGCGCTTGGATAAATATCTAAAGATTTAGATTGAGGACTCTGTTGGACATGCGAGCCCACGGCGAGCCATTATGCAATAAATGTTATTGCAATTCACTCCTTAATCTGAAATAAAGAGTACATAGTTTGCATAATAGGTCCCTTAGTGCAATTAGGGTTATGTACCATGGCCATCTTAATGATCATACATCTGTTGATTCAATTATTGAATCATAGAGGCTGGTGCTTAGATGAATATCTAATGAGTTAGATTGAGGACTCATCAAGCACCGTCAAATGATTATTAAGAGATGATCTCCAGCGTGAGTAGGAGATGATAATCCTTTCTCAGTTAGGCTGATATCTGACTGACTTCTTGATGCAGGTCCTCTGCATAGGAATAGAGATTCGGAGGTGTCAGATTAGTTAGGTCAAAGGGTTGACTTAACGAGATCGAGATAACAAAAGTCATATATCATATGCTGTCATGATATAAGCACACATCCTCTGACCGGAGACAGATGTGTTACTATATGTCTGAGTATGTACATTTGGGAGACCAATAGGTTGATGACCTAATCAAGGTCTATACACCGGTGCACTGTTGTGCATATAAGGGCATATGAGTAATACGATCTCTCAAAGGGATCATACAAGTTCACTACTGAACCGGAAGACACGAGCTCACTCATGAGATATTGGGAAGAATCAAATTCCGTGCGCACGGTCGTCTCGCTTTGGAAGCTTGACTGAATTTGTTGGTTTGATATATACTTTTGGAAAGTATATGATCAAGACCTAGGTATGATATATGCTTTTGGAAAGTATATTATCAATACCGACTCCCAATGATCGAATGAGAAACTTACTGATAAAACCATGAAGTAGACAGTATAA
The DNA here is from genome assembly GCA_037367405.1 of Ottelia alismoides. Classification (NCBI taxonomy): domain Eukaryota; kingdom Viridiplantae; phylum Streptophyta; class Magnoliopsida; order Alismatales; family Hydrocharitaceae; genus Ottelia; species Ottelia alismoides. Next base: position 175,646 of record JAZKJV010005696.1, on the reverse strand, counting down.
AGTTGATCCAATACTTCGGGTTTAATTTGAGTCTTCCAGTATGCAGGAAGTACAGGTATTAGGGATACCTGAGGGTGATGCGATCATAAACGATTGTATAACCATGACGCTTCCATTCCTAGGGAGTGATGAAACGGGTCTGGATTTTAGTGACTCCTCTCAGTAGAGAAGTAATCTTATCTTAGTCCAATTACTGGACATTGATCTGAATATGATTCAGATGCAATGAGAAGATTAGATTTGCGGTCTTGATTTAATCAAGCATCTATGGGAGGCCCACGATCTGGATTTGAGATATGATCTCAATATCCATGTCACTATACGTGGAACAATACAATCGCCCTGTCCTTATCTTCAAGTATCTGCGGAGAAAGCGCATTATCCTTGAAGGAGTTCATGGATAATTCTATTGTTGATTTATGCATCCGAGCATTGAGGAAATGGATAATTAAATGTGATTTAATTATCATGATTAATATGAATTCGATTCATATTATAAAGAGAGTTGTCTTAGATAATTAAATATGATTTGATTATCGAAGATGTAAAATATGTGAATATGATTCATGTTATTTGAGAACAAGAGAATAGAGATCCAAGATTATTAAATGTGATTTAGTTATCATGGATATGAATAATGTGGATAGCAATATCCATATTAGTCATATATATTATAAATGAGATTTTTAATATATGAGAGAGAGCTATTTGTAATTTACATTTGTTAATTGAATGTTAATGGGAATTGGATTCACATTGGACATTGAATTGAAAAATGTAATTTACATTTTGTTTTGGGTTGTAAATATGATTCACAAATTTTTAAATTGCAAGATTACAATGTCTACAAAATAATTGTGAATTATTTTTGTAGAATAATTTGCAACATAAGTTGTTGCAAATAATGGAGATTACATAAAAGATGAAATAGCCACCTTCCTAATGGAGGAGGGTGGACGATCACCACTCCCATTAGGAAAGGGAGGCCGTCCCCCCTCTCCACATGGAAGGAGGCTTTCTCTCCTTTCATTATCTCCATGTATTGATGATTTAATTTTGTGATTCAATTGTGTTGATTTATCAACATATATTTAATTTAAATTAAATTAATTGTTGTTGGTTTTACCAACACAAATCTTAGCCATTAAAAGAAACACAATCAATGAGAGCCATTGGATTTGTGTTGGCCCATGGATTGAGATCCATGGATCCCAAAACCCTATAAATAGAGAGGCATACCCATGCTCTCTCTTTACACAAAATGCTTGAGAAGCATCTCTCTCTCTCTCTCTCTCTCTCTAGATGTCAGCCCTCTTTATCCCTCTCATGGCCGTCCACCATGGATACCATGGAGAGGTTCTCCGTCGCCGCAGTATCGTCGTTATGTTGCCCGATCGTCCGCTCATGGATCTCCGTCTCCTTCAGTGCGCCTCGCTCGTGAAGAAGACGACGGATCTCGTGTGTCGAGATCAGGAGATCCGCCGCTTGGATCATCAACATGGATTGCGAGAAGCATGCGGTTCATCCCCGCGCTCGCAAGCGTCTCCTCCGTCGGATCAGACTTGAGACAAGAGGTCTCTTCGTTTAGAGACTCGATCGCAGCCATGCTTCCAGAGGTAATCCTATTACTTGTTTGTGGTTTAGACGACACGATTCGAGAAGTGTTCTCGGATCATGTGGTTTCGTCGTATAAAATTTTTTAAATTCCGCTGCATCGAGCAACTAGTCCGACTAGTCGCTCCTTGTCGTATTCGATACGACGCACACGCTTCCGTGATGCGCTTGAGGATCAAACCATATCCTTCAAGTGATATCAGAGCCAGGTCGACGGTTTCGAATATGATTCGCTAACCGAGGACGACTTGGGTTCGTTATGGTCGCGAAAGTTTTTATCGCATTTGATTTCGTAGATCTGTTTAGTAAATAATTTCGGCCATGTTTAAAATGTTTAAGCACGAATTATTTACTTGGATTTTGTTCCTCATTAAATAAGGAAACCATAGGATCTGAGTTTGCGTAAATCGGATTTCGTTTGCTCTAGATATGGTTCTGTTTAGAGACGCCTCGAAATGCGTGCAAATCGCATAGCTTCTGTTGTAAATCAAGTTAGCAAACTATGGAAACTTACTTTGCTTAATTTGGATTTAAATTGATTGAGATATGCTAATTTTAGTAAGTAGGGATCACTGCTGAAATTACTTTCCTAATCAAGAACCATGTGATTGTCAATTAGTGAAATTAATTGTTAATTTCATGAAATAATTATGGAAAATATTTGAGAAATATTGGAATATGATTATTTCCTTAATTGACTTGACCTCAACCAATTAATTGATTAGATTTGATCTAGATCATAATTGGAAACACAATCATCAAACTCCTTGCTTGAATAGGATTGGGAATTTGTCTAGCAAATTTCCTTATAATCAAAATTATTTTGATTACTATATGTTATAATTTCGGTTGAAGAACCGATGATCATCTCAAGTACAAATTAATCAATTTGACATTATCCTTTCCCGAGGCGGATATGGTGTCTAGTCGGGGATCGCTGGGGTAGCGGGTTGCAACGTATGCGATCTGTCCCACTCCCGCCGGTACTGGCCATGATAGCGGGTATGGCCGGGATAATGTCCGAGGGATTAAGATGTATTTTTCTTATTATTAAAATACGAATTAATACGTACTTTGAGAATAATACCATATATATTCAATTAAGACAATCAAGTTTGATTGATTGAATTGGATTGATAATTAATTTAATATGATTAAGTTAATTATGTCCAATAAAAATACTCTAATATGATTAGAGTTGATAATTCCCTTGGAAGAATTAATTATATGAATGCGATTCATAGAAATTAATTTAATTTGAATAAGATATGGAGGATCACATAAGTGACATCCATGGTCTCCCGTCAAGGCGAAGGGTTTCGTCGCCATATATTATATGTGGGAGACGCCTGTCCGAAGTGACAGCTCCTGCATATGATCTATTTGGATCGGGCTCGTCGCTTCTCGAAAGAGTAAGGACGTATGCATAGTGACCCCAATATCGGGTCCTCATATTATTGGGGCGATATTGGATTGCGCATAGCGAGTTGTATTCCTGTTGACGGTTGGTTCAATTAATGACGGGTCAACATCACCTTAGGGGTGGTGGGCCCGGGTATTAAAGACCGAATTGGGAGATGCAAGTTGGACTTGCAAGGCAGAATGTGTTCCCGCTTCTTTTTATCCGAGTTGTAGGTTCTCATATTATTGGGATGCAACAAAGATAAGGAAGGAGATCCCAGATCTTGCTTGAGATATAATGGTAAGTGTATCTCTTACATTGAAAGTGATTAAGGGAATGAACTTTCATTGTTGACATAGCAAGACAACTTTGATATAAAATTCCTAATTTAAAGTAAAACATGTATATATATATAAATATATACCCTTATGCAAATTACTTATTTCAGATAATCCTTCATTAAACCCACTCAATGTTATACTCAATAATTACCAGTAAAATATCATGTATTGGACTCATGATCCAGATATTGTACTTGCAGTTTGACACATAATGTATGTGGTTGCAATGTGCAAGTTTCCTCATAATAATGAGGAATGATGATTAATAAGACAATAGGACTAAAACCCTAGGGTTTGCATGTCTCTATAAGTCTTGATCTCATCGAATGTACTTTGGAAGTGACATGTCGATGATGATCGCAATTGTCAAATAATCCTTATAAAATCAATAAAGATATTCTGGCATACATATGTGCTCTTGACATTTAATCATGAATGATATGGTTCTCTGCATCATGTAGAATGGTATCTCTATAAGAGATGATGTATTCAAATTGTTTGAGTACCTACCTGAACCTATGTTTTAAGAGTTTAGATGGATGTAGTTGATGAGTGTCATCATTCTACTGTCTATACTCTAGTCATTCATGAAGCTTCATAATATTCATATTGCATGAATTGGGTGAAGCATGTATAAATGTCGAAATGCTCTTACATTAAATTCTTTTGAATTTAACATAAGAGGTCCTTAGTCTTAAGCAATGGTTGTTTATAGATAAAGGGAGCGCAGTGGAAGCATGGGTTGGACCCAAGCAAGAAGTATAATCAAAGAATTGACTGTATTTCTGTGACTTCCATATGACATCCAAAGAGTTGGATAAATGCCAATACTGCAATAAATTGATGTGTTGATAGCATGACTATCAAATCTATCTAGAATCTTTAGAGAAGGAATCAGATAGTACGTCAGAATAATCTACATATAATCATTGAAATTGACTTACTTATTTGATAAGATAAAGTCTAATTGTATCTCAAACTTTTAATGACACTTGTAATTGGTTGCATCTGTATTAGAATATTAGAAATTTGATCTTAAGGTTTAATGGTCATCCATGTTGGAATTGATGCAATTGTTGCAATAATTTCCACCGGATGAATAGACTTCATATTTTCAATGGGAGCCCTTAGTCTTAGAGAATGTCTCTATGACCTAGATATTAGAATACACTCATTGTTTATTTCTAAATGTTGGGAATAAACATGAAATCTGGAATAGACCTATCATAAAGAATTATGATGGAGATATTTCAGATAGTAATCTTACATCTAATGGACTCCGCTAAATTAGAAAATTAATGAATGGTTCATTAAGATTTCTAATACTGAAAATTAAACCTTTAAAGATCAATAGGAGGATAAAGATCATTTGACAATGATCTGACATAATGTTTTGGACATATGTCTGTCAATGAGATCAATGGACAAGTAAGAGATGGAACTTTAGAATGTCTAAAATTTCAAAACTTGCATACTTATGAATATTGTATTCAAAGTAAAATGTCCAATACACCCTTCTTTTGGAATGGTGTAAGATGTTAAGGTATTCAAGATCTCAAACATATTGATGTATGTGAATCATCTATATCAGAATAAACATTATGGATTTGTGATATCTATTAATGATTATTTGTGATATGAAATTTCTTCTCTTCACTTATAAAACTTTGAAATGTTCAAAGATTTCACAATTTTGGTTTAGAACCAAAGTTTGAAGGAAGATGAAATGAATTTGATCTAATCAAGGTAGCCTGTACCTATTAGATGAATTCAAGAAATACCTTATGGAGATGTGAATATCATTTCTATCTCATCCCTCCTAATGAGCCTTAACTCAATAGAGTTGTAGGGAGATGCAATTGATCATGTGTGACATGATTTGATCAATGATTAATCTTAGCATAATTATCTCTTAGTTTCCAGGTATATGTGGTATAGACTACATTATACACTTAATAAGGTCCCAAGCTGGTAAGCTGGAATCTAGCACCAGAGAGTGCTACTTCATTAGGAAAATAAAGGATGGTAATAGATACCTACTTTATGACCTTGAGATTCTTAAAAGATCTCATCTTTGAGAATATGATTCTTATAGGATGACTCTCTTGAGAATCAAGATGAAAATGAAGTAAAGGAACTCATTTAATCTTGAAAAGATAATGAGGCTCCTGAAATCGGAAACTAAAATAGATAATTAAAGATGAAACATTAATACCTCTTCAAAAAAAGTTTGAGGATAGATTCCATGTGTGAGTTAAATCTGAAAATGATCGGACTTCATGTGATGAAGCTCCTGAGGATCATGACATGGAAAGATGGATGTTAGCAATAAAAGTCTAATGTAGACTTCATATGCAAGTGTTGTATATGGACCCTCGAGGATCCGCCTATATGGGTCAGACCCATTAAGGTGTAAATGGATCTTCAAGAGAAAGAGGGAACCTGATGAGAAGGTATAGACCTTCAAAGCACGGTTCGTAGCCATGAGCTACACACCGAAGAGAAGGCATCGCTTGCGATAAGACTTGCTCTCCAGTGACCTTGCTTTAACCCATCAGAATATTGCTAACTATAGCAACACAACTTGTCTATGACATCTTCATGGTGTGAGTCAAGATTGCATTCCTCTATGAATACCTCTCTGAGGATATTCATATGAAGTAGCCCCAGGGCTTCATGGTTGAGGAAAGCAAGGTGTGCTAGCTGAAGAACTCCATCTTTGGACTCCAATAAGTTTCTTGTAGTTGGAACATAAGATTTGATGAAATTATAAATGTTGTGATTTCAGATAAAATCTTGATGAACCATGTGAAGCTTAGTGGGAGTGCCATTGTGTTCATCGTGCTTAATGTAGATATTATTCTAATCATTTAGAATGATATAAGAATAAATAATAAGTGTTTGATAATTTGGTTGTTCCATACCTTGAGGTACGATCTCGAGGATACCTCTTAAATCTTAGTTCTGAAGTAGCTCATAAGCAAAGAGAAGAGGATATTGGGACCGTCACACTAGTAATACACCTTGGACTTATTCCATTTTCTGAAAAATTCCAAGAGAGGCTTCCTTCCCTTAAGATGTGGTAGTGACCTGTCTAAAGGGATAGCACCTCAAAGAGTTGAGGAAGTAAAAGCCAGAACTGCTTGCACTTGTGCATCAGTTACACGAAACTGAAGTGTATGCTAGATGTGTACAAAAGCCATATGTCTGCCATGCAGTGGGAATAGCAAACTGTTACTAATCCTACTCTGGAAATAAAACACTTGGTTGCAGTAATAACAATATCTTCAAAGATGATGAAACTTAGAGATAGTGATCTCAAAGTCTTATCTTCAAAGGTTTAAGACCTTGTAGATAGTGATCTATAAGGGTCTTAACTGTAAATACCTTAGGAGATAGAGATCTCCGGGAATGAAGATATTCTAATAAGGATTATGGGAATACTGGTTATGATAATTAATAAGATGTAGTGTCAAGGACACTATAACCAACAAAATTGAGTATCGGTTGCATGAGATGCAACATTCTTATTGAATGCGAGCACTGTTACTAGGAGATATGCAAGTGCCGTAAAAGGACTCGGCGTAGTCTCTTGGGAACGGAGTGACTGATCAGCTTACCTAGCTATTTTCTAAATAGCCTATGATTGTCACATGAGTATGGGTTTAAATGATTAGCCCATTAATGGCTCTTTAGGCTAGTGGGAGATTGTTGGACATGTGAGCCCACGGCGAGCCATTATGTAATAAATGCTATTGCAATTCACTCCTTAATCTGAAATAAAGAGTACATAGTTTGCATAATAGGTCCCTTAGTGCAATTAGGGTTATGTACCATGGACATCTTAATGATCATACAGCTGTTGATTCAATTATTGAATCATAGAGGCTGGTGCTTAGATGAATATCTAATGAGTTAGATTGAGGACTCATCAAGCACCGTCAAATGATTATTAAGAGATGATCTCCAGCCTAAGTAGGAGATGGCAATCCTTTCTTAGTTAGGCTGATATCTGACCGACTTCTTGATGCAGGTCCTTTGCATAGGAATAGATATTCGGAGGTGTCAGATTAGTTAGGTCAAAGGGTTGACTTAACAAGATCGAGATAACCAAAGTCCTATATCATATGCTGTCATGATATAGGCACACATCCTCTGACCGAAGACAGTTGTGTTACTATATGTCTGAGTATGTACATTTGGCAGACCAATAGGTTGATGACCTAATCAAGGTCTATACACCGGCGCGCTGGTGTGCATATAAGGGCATATGAGTAATACGATCTCTCAAAGGGATCATACAGGTTCACTACTGAACCGGAAGACATGAGCTCACTCATGAGATATTGGGAAGAATCAAATTCCGTGCGCACGGTCGTCTCGCTTTGGAAGCTTGACTGAATTTGTTGGTTTGATATATACTTTTGGAAAGTATATGATCAAGACCTAGGTATGATATATGCTTTTGGAAAGTATATGATCAATACCAACTCCCAATGATCGAATGAGAAACTTACTGATAAAACCATGAAGTAGACAGTATAAAGTTTATCCAATAATTCTGGTTTAATCAGAGTCTTCCAGTGTGCAGGATGTACAAGTATTAGGAATACCTGAGGGTGATGTGATCATAAACGATTGTATAACCATGACGCTTCCATTCCTAGGGAGTGATGAAACGGGTCTGGATTTTAGTGACTCCTTTCAGTAGACAAGTAATCTTATCTTAGTCCAATTACTGGACATTGATCTGAATATGATTCAGATGCAATGAGAAGATTAGATTTGCGGTCTTGATTTAATCAAGCATCTATGGGAGGCCCGCGATCTGGATTTGAGATATGATCTCAATATCCATGTCACTATACGTGGAACAATACAATCGCCCTGTCCTTATCTCCAAGTATCTGCGGAGAAAGCGCATTATCCTTGAAGGAGTTCATGGATAATTTTATTGTTGATTTATGCATCCGAGCATTGAGGAAATGGATAATTAAATGTGATTTAATTATCATGATTAATATGAATTCAATTCATATTATAAAGAGAGTTGTCTTAGATAATTAAATATGATTTGATTATCGAAGATGTAAATAATGTGAATATGATTCACGTTATTTGAGAACAAGAGATTAGAGATCCAAGATGATTAAATGTGATTTAATTATCATGGATATGCATAATGTGGATAGCAATATCCATATTAGTCATATATATTATAAATGAGATTTATAATATATAAGAGAGAGCTATTTGTAATTTACATTTGTTAATTGAATGTTAATGTGAATTGGATTCACATTGGACATTGAATTGAAAAATGTAATTTACATTTTGCTTTGGGTTGTGAATATGATTCACAAATTTTTAAATGGCAAGATTGCAATGTCTACAAAATAATTGTGAATTCTTTTTGTAGAATAATTTGCAACATAAGTTGTTGCAAATAATGGACATTACATAAAAGATGAAATAGCCATCTTCCTAATGGAGGAGGGTGGAAGGCCACCACTCCCATTAGGAAAGGGAGGCCGCCCCCCCCTCTCCACATGGAAGGAGGCTTTCTCTCCTTTCATTATCTCCATATATTGATGATTTAATTTTGTGATTAAATTGTGTTGATTTATCAACATATATTTAATTTAAATTAAATTAATTGTTGTTGGTTTTACCAACACAAATCTTAGCCATTAAAAGAAACACAATCAATGAGAGACATTGGATTTGTGTTGGCCCGTGGATTGAGATCCATGGATCCCAAAACCCTAGAAATAGAGATGCATACCCATGCTCTCTCTTTACACAAAATACTTGAGAAGCATCTCTCTCTCTCTCTCTCTCTCTCTCTCTCTCTTTCTCTCTAGACGTCAGCCCTCTTTATCCCTCTCATGGCCATCCACCATGGATACCATGGAGAGGTTCTCCGTCGCCGCAGTATAGTCATTATGCTGCCCGATCGTCCGCTCGTGGATCTCCGTCTCCTTCGGTGTGCCTAGCTCATGAAGAAGACGACGGATCTCGTGTGTCGAGATCAGGAGATCCGCCGCTTGGATCATCAACATGGATTGCGAGAAGCACGCGGTTCATCCCCGCGCTCGCAAGCGTCTCCTCCGTGGGATCTGACTTGAGACAGGAGGTCTCTTCGTTTAGAGATTCGATCGCAGCCATGCTTCACGGTGTAATCATATTACTTGTTTGTGGTTTAGACGAAACGATTCGAGAAGTGTTCTTGGATCATGTGGTTTCGTCGTATAAAAGTTTTTAAATTCCGCTGCATCGAGCAACTAGTCCGACTAGTCGCTCCTTGTCATATTCGATACGACGCACACGCTTCCGTGATGCGCTTGAGGATCAAACCATATCCTTCAGACTCATCATGCAGTGTCAAATGATTATTAAGAGACGATCTCCAACCAGAGAAGGAGACTGCAATCCTTCTCTAAAGGCTGATATCTAATCGACCTCTTGATGTAGGTGCTCTACATTGGAATAGAGATTCAGAGGTGTTAGATAAGGTAGGTCAAAGAGTTGACTTAATGAGATTGAGATAACCAAAGACCTATGTTGTATGATGTCAAGATATAGGCACGTATCCTTTGATCACAGACATATGTGTTGCTATATGTCTGAGTAAGTACATTTGGTAGACCAATAGGTTGATGACCTAGTCAAGGTCTATACAAAGGCGCATTGGTGTGCATACAAGGGCATGTGAGTAATACGATCTCTCAAAGGGATCATACAATTTCATTTACTGAACCAGAAGTCATGAGCTCACTCATGAGATATTGGGGATCAAATTCTGTACACGGTTGTCTCGCTTTGGAAGCTTGACTGAATTTGTAGGTCTAATATATGCTTTTAAAAAGTATAATCAATACATGGATATGATATATGATGTTTGAAAGTATATGATCGATACCTACTCCCAATGATAAAATTAGAAACTTAATGATAAAATCCAGAAGGAGACAGTCTAAATAGATCTAAAACATCAGGTTTATTCTTGTTCTTCCAATATACAGGACGTACATGTATTAGGAATACTTGAGGGTGATGTGATAATAAACGATTATATAACCATGATGCTTCCATTCCTAGGGAGTGATGAAACGGGTTTCGATTTTAGTGACACCTCTCAATAGAGAAGTAATCTGATCTTTGTCTAAATGTTGGACAAATGATCTGAATGTGATTCAGATACAATAAAAAGATTAGATTTATGGTTTTGATTTAATCAAACATCTATGGGAGGTCCGCAAGATCTGGATTTGAGATTTGATCTTAATAACCAAGTTACTATAGATGAAACGTACAATCGCTGTGTCCTTATCTCCAAGGATCCATAGAGAAAGCGTATTATCCTATAAAGAGTTCAAGGATAACTTAACTGTTGATATAAATGGAAAAATGCGATTATCATGAATAGTATGAATTTGATTCATATTATAAGGAGAGTTATCAATGATAATTAAATGTGATTTAGTTATAAAAGATGTGAATAATGTGAATGTGATTCATATTATTTGAACACATGAGGATATAGGGGTGTTCAAATGTAAATGGGTCAATGGGTACCTGGCTTAACCCGTCCATTTTGACCCTAAACTTACGGGTACATATTTCAAAATGATGGGCCGGGTACCCATTATCACGACCCATGACCCATTCAAAAAACTAGTTTGGAGTACTGGGTACCGCGGGTACCCATCTAGAAGCTTTCACTACTCAATTGATTACAAATATGCAAATAGTTAGGTGCAAATACCAGTATATAAACAAAGTTCTTATCTCTTGTAAATATAAAAGAGACTCCTCTCGCTTGAAGTGCTTCCGATCAAAAGAGTCGTGAGTTGCTTAGGGAAGGGATTCAACGTCAATTGCGATTTTGTTAATAGTATTGCAAGGACAAGTACAATGAGTGGAAATTCCTCTCGCTTGGCCCTTACAAGATTGAGCTCGTCATCCTGTCCTTTGGGGCCTTCCCGAATATTTTTGCCGACATCCGATGAGATAAGGGGAAGAGGATCCAGTACCGCTTCGATGTCCTCCACTTCAATCAGTTATTTTTTAAATTCTCCATAGGACAAACACTTGACTTACTTGAATGCAAATCATATGAAAATTACTACATTCTTACAACTTTTAGTTGTATGTTTAAATTATTTATGAAATAACCATGCAATTCTATCTTTCCATATTATGTTGTAACATATGTCATCATTGACGACCAAATTAGCATGTTGACGAGGAATATCCCATCCGGTCCCTTCAACTTGATCTTCAGAATTACGAAAGATTCCATGTGGTGCCTCATGCTTAACGACTACTTCATCTCCTCATTTGATATCCACATCGACTGACGGCCCCTAACCTTATCGAACCATGTTGTGTGGGCAGTCCCATCGTCCTGGGACCAGGCTGGTCTTGCCAGGTAACTTCATAATCAAACATTTTGCTCATCTACTTTGGTCAAATTGATTTATTTTTAGAGACACCAAATCAGTGGAAACTCGTATTAATTACATTATAATAATACCATGATCTTACAGTTTTTAACAAATATTATTACTATATGATTACATTGTATAATTTTCAAATAACGTGTCGATTAGAATGTTAATTAAGCATATTTTGTTATGCGAGTGTGCATGTGTACGTTTCATATTCATAGAAAAGCAAGGGACATACATGATTTAATCTGGCAAGATGTGGCCTCTATGCAACAAGAATATAAAATAGAAATGGTATTTCCATGGGTACCCGCGGGTACCCATTACCCTTTAATGTTAATCGGGTACCCGTTATAATCGGGTACCCATTGGAATGGGGCGGGTCGACCCGTGTCCCAATAACAACGGGTCGAGGCAGGTCACAATCTAATGGGCCAAGTACCCGCCCCATGAACACCCCTATGAGAATGGAGATCCAAGATGATTAAATGTGATTTAATTAGTATGGATATGAATAATGTGGATAGCATTATCCATTTTAATCATATATATATATATATTGTAAATGTGATTGATATTATATTAGATGGAGCCTATTGTAATTTATATTTGTTGATTAATTATGGATGTGAATTGGATTTACATTGGATAATGAATTGAAAATATAATTTACATTTTATTATGGGTTGTGAATGTTATTCATAAACTTCTGATGGCATGATTGCAATATTTGCAGAAATTATGAATTATTTATGTGAATAAATTTGCGACATATGTTGTTGCTAATATTTAGAGGATTATGTGATATATAAAATTTGACATAAAATAAAGAGGAGGAGCCACCTTCCATGAGTGGTGGACGACCATCATATTTTTAGAAGGTGGACTCCCTCTTTATCTTCAAGAGTGGAAGTCCACCTTATTTTTAGAAGGTGGACTCCCTCTTTATCTTCTTATATCTATTGATATAAATTAAATTAAATTAAATTGATGATAATTCAATAAATATTTATTTAATGTAAATTAATTGTTATTGTTTTGTTAAGCAACAAAGATCATGTCTATTTATTAAAAACACAAATCAATATAACCATTGATTTAATGTTTCCCATGGATTGTGATCCATGGACTCCCAAAATACTATATAAGAAGAGGCAACCCTAGCTCTTCTTTACACATTGAAAATATGCTCTCTCCCTCTCTATCTATGCATGCCAAGTCTCTCTATTTCTTTCATTGTGGCCATCCATAATGGAGCCCCAGAGAGAGTTGCCATTGCCGCAGCATCCTCGTTATGCAGCTAGATTGTTTGTTTGTGGATCTCCATCTCATCCAGTGCGCCTCTCTCGTCAAGAAGATGTCGAATCTCGTGTGACAAGATCAAGAGATTCACCGATTGGATCATCAACATGGATTGAGAGGAGCACACAATTCATCAACATGCTCGCAAGCATCTCCTCCATCATATTGGACTTGAGACTGGAGGTCTCTTCGTTTAGAGACTCGATCGCAACCATACTTTAAGAGGTAAACCTAATACTTGTTTGTGGTTTGGATGAAACGATCCGATAAGTGTTCTTGGATCATGTGGGTTCATCATTTATTTTTTTTTAAATTCCGATGCCTCAAGCAACTAGTACGACTGGTTACTCCCGATCGCATACGATGTGATCCTCACCTTTCCATGATGCGCTTAAGGATCTACCCATATCCTTCACATTCTTGATGTCTTCATTGATATGGTCGGGAGTTTTCTTTAAGTCTTTATAAATCATTTCTTTGTATGCATTGATAGCTTCGATTCTTGTCTTCAGCACCTAGAGAAAGTACTCTAGAATGCCATGAAATTCAGTCGTGTACTGTCATGGTAGAAGAGTCACTTCATGGCTACATAATTAATAGTTCTGGGCCAAGTCATCTCCAAGCAAGGTATGGAAGTCGACCCGATAAAGGTGGATGTGATACATAAACTTAAGCCTCCTCAGATTGGAAGAATGTGAGGTCATTCTTAGGGCATGTCAGCTTATATCCTAGATTCATCATGGACTTCAACAAGCATTCCCGACCTCTCATTGATCTACATTGTAAGGGGACAGAGTTTATTGTTGATCAGATGGTTATATGGTATTTCTATCATATGAAAGAACTGGTCACTTGTGCTCCTATCCTAGAGCCACCAGATTGGTCTCTTCCATTCGAGATCATGATAGATGAATTAGACTCCGTAGTTGGGACATGTTATCCTATCTTTTCACTATGCTAAAAAGACACTCGATGAAGCATATAGAAATTCTACATTCACCCATAAGGAGCTGCTGGAGATAGTTTTTGCTTTAGAGAAGTTTAGATCATACCTTCTCAAATCAAAATTATTGTTTTTAGTTACAACTCTACAATCCGATACCTACAACAAGAAGAAGGGCACGAAATCTAGATTACTTAGATGGATCCTTCTCCTCTTGGAATTTCACTTGAAAATTAGAGATAATCGTAGAGTTCAGAATGTGGTGGCAGATCACCTCTCCGAAATTTAACAACAAGATACTCAGTTGAGCAGTACACCGATTACAAATACCTTTCCTAATGAATTTATCCTTAGTGTTAGGTCTCGTAAATGGTATGTAGATATTGTGAACTACCTCTTCTCTAGGGTAGTTCCACAAGATTGGACAAGGATTAAGAAGGACAAATTCTTGGCTGATACTCACTTCTACCAATGTGCGGATCCACACTTATTCAGTGAAGGAGTGGATTGCATATGGCGTTAATGTATTCCTGTGGAGGAGTAGATAAATATCTTGAGCAATCCCATCTGCTGGAATCTGGTGGACCCCTTTCTAGGAGAAGAACAACAACGATTATACTACATTTGTGGCCACTAGTGGCCGACACTATTCAAGGATGCGAATGATTACGTGAAATCTTGTAGAGATTATAAGAAAATGGGGAAAACCCACGGTGTCAAAGATAGCATGCCCCTCAAATCCTGGTCGCAACTTCTAGGCTCAATTCTCTTGGCATATATAACGACCTACAAGTATCCCTTGGAGATGTTTCCCTATTGCCTTATGTACGAAAAGTCATGCCACTTGCTCGTAGAATTGATTCACAAATCATTGTGGATCAATTAATATCTGCAACCTCAACTCATAAAAAGGTGGTCAGTAAAGAAATTTAGATATGAATAGACCTCTGAAAATTTAGAGATTATGTGTATAACAACAACTTAATGTACCAAGAGAAGGTCAAATGCTGACACTACAAGCACATCCAAAGAAAGATTGCCGAACCTGGACAGAAAGTCTACCTGTCAAAATTTGAAGATTTTTCCAAAAAAAGCTAAAGCACAAATGGACATGCCCGTACAGGATCAGGACCGTGCGTGGCAACAAAAGTGTGCTAATGTCAAAATTGTCAGCTGACGCTCATCCCTTCATAATCAATGGTCAGTTTCTAAAATTGTACTAAGAGCATGATACATTTATGGCCGTTGTTGACTCTGTAGAAGTAGTTTTTAATGACAAGTTAATTGATACAACAACTTCAGTAGAGCCAGACAATGCTTCCCTAAATATCTTTATATAAATTAGATTTTCTTCCTTTTGTTTTCATTCTTCTAATTTTTTCTTCCATGTTTCCCTCACCTCATTCATCAGTGTTAAATTAAGGACATGCTTTTTCCTAAGCATGGGAGGGAGTGAGTGGCCTCGAGTTATTCATTATTATTTCTCTTGTTTGTTCCCCAAAATTTTGACATTTTGTCTATACTTATGGTTATTTCACCCTATGTATGGGGGACATGCTGAGCACACTAATTCGTGCATTATGCTCCTTGGTCATCCCCATTCTATATACAACCTATTGTATTTAGGATTAATTAATCCTAAGTATAGGTGGTACGGTCGACTTCTCATTCTTTATTTGTAGTTGTTGTACTATATAGTTTCCAATACTTATCACAAGTTATGTAATCCTTTTTTCTCTTTCTCCAATGAGGACATAGATCAAGCTAAGTACATGGAGATCGTATATAATTTGTATAAACTTTAGACATAACTTGTAATTGCATATTTTCAATAATATGCATAATTAATAAAAATACAAACACACATCAAAATTCATTCTAATTTGGGTTAATAAACTGGTAAAAATATCTTGTAAAATGTTTGAAAAATGGTTAGAAAAGTCTTCAAAAAATATTTTGGAAATTGTTTGAAAAAAATTTGTGAAATGTTTTCAAACCATTGTAAAAATGTTTTGTTTGTAAAACTTTCTTTCGTTTGTTTAAATATAATGTTTTGAGAATCTATTTGCAAATGGTTTGAAAAATGGTTGTAAAAATGCATTGAAAAATTTATAAATATTGTTTGAAAAATCTTTGCAAAATGGTTTTCAAATTTTGTAAATATTTGCAAAAATGATTTGTCAAATGATTTTCAAAAATATAGATTCAAAACATTTGTAAAATGTTTTAAATTTATTTTAAGAATTGTGTCCATAATGCAAGCAAATAAAAATTATTTACAAACTATGTACATAAAGTCTGCAAATAATCACTAACCTAACATCTGTAAATACCCAGTGTAAATTCTTTTGCACAATTCTTATAAATAACAAGAACCACTCCTATGTAAATATCTACACATAATTATTTAACTAAATCATTTATTTTTCAAAAATCCTTAAAATTTTCAAAGTTAAAAACCTATAAAAACTTGCAAAAAAAATTTCAAACACATGCATAAAAATGTTAAAACATTTTCAAAATCACGTAAAAAGTTCAAACTCAGAAAATTACATGATAAAAATAGTTTCTTGTGTTGTAAATAGCATCATAATTTTTCAGAATGATAAAGACAATTGAATAAGTCAAAGTGAAGTCTGAAGAATGAAGTTTGTATAGACCTTAATGCACTTAATTTCAGAGGAACCAATTGTGGACTGGAATTAGAGATACTTCAAGTCACCATGAAATAATTATTTAGATTCCATGTGACTAAGTCCATGAGTCGATTCAATGTGTCTAAATAGAAACCTCCTTATCATCCGTAAGACTCTTTAACAATGTCTTGATCAAAACCCTCACACGTAACAATTAGCTCTACCCAGATGGATTGTTGAGAACTCTTGGAGTTCAAGTTAGGACGATGCTAGGCCGTTTCATCAAGGGTGGTTCAGGAACCGATTCTCTAAAGCAATTCTTTTGGAAACCATGATATCATGTCTGGACATGGATTTAGACATTGCTTCATACGAGGAGTGGTTTGCCAGCGTATGTTTTTCCAAGACCCCAAAAAATGAGTGGAACAAAAGATTCTATATTCATTGAGTTACCTACAAGAATGCAGAAGCTGTGAAAAGTCAAAGAAATTATTCAAAAAGTCCTACATCAAAAATTTAAGCTTCAGAAAAAAGCCTGCTTCTTGGTGAAGACTCGGTTACACTCATCGATCTTCGCAGGGGAATGAAGACTACACTGGTCCATTCCCACTTCTTTTCCCCCTCTTCTAGCTTCTCCCCCATTCGGTTGTAAATACTGAAAGCACGTGACCTTAGAAGGAAATATCTATCTCCACGAGGATGTGTTACTAGAAGAACACACTCCTTTTGGGTTCAATGATTTATCTCAGAAGAGTTGAACATTTCAGATGCATGGTTTTATCATCTCAAGGTAGCAATGGTATGCGATTGGCAGTATGGCCTCGACCAGACTGTGAAGAGAACTAAATAATAGGATTATGGAACCGAAGGGCTATTGTGTCACACTTCTAACTTCAATGTGTAACCAAACTTACAAATATTCCAAATGTCTTCTTTGAGCTCCAAACATTGACTTTGTCAAGACCAGTTTGAAAGTCTCAAATTATTTCAATTTCTTACTTTTTATTTTATGAACTTATTGCATCCGTGTTTGATAGGAACTAGTAAAGGTAAGTATAGGAGTGATGGCATAAGTTTTGCAAGGGTCTAACGTTCCAAACAAGGGGTGGACACTATCGCTGAGGCGACAACTCACAAGACCCGGATGTTAAACAACAATTAACCCACAATATAGATCAAGCAATGCGGAAATAAAAAATGTGGAGTTAAAATTCATTATAGATCTACAATGATGTGTATAGGTGAAGTATGTAGAGGTCAAACAAAGGAAGCTAGGGGAATAGAACACAAAAATTGGCAAAAAATATAATAGTTGTGTTTAATGTTTTTGTAGGGATTTTTTTATTTTTGTGGGTTTTTAATTTTTAATTTTTTGAATTTTTAATTTATATATTTTTATGTTGTTTTTAATTTTATAATTTTTATAATTTTATATTTTTATATTTTTAATGTTCTTTTTAGTTAATGGAATACATAAGGTAAAGAGATAATATTGATACTATAATAGGTAAGTAGGGTAAATATATATAAAATATAATAAAATCGGGAAAATACCCTAATTGTAGTGCTTTCTATTTTTTAAGTGTATTAAGAATATTTTTGGTAATTTTAATAATAATAGTAATAATAATACTAAAATAAGTAAATAGAGCTATATAAATATAATATAGACTAATACTTAAATTGATATAGCTATAAATATTCAATATAAATTCTTTTTGACTTTTTTATGTTTAATCGATTTTTATGATTTTTTTTAATTGTTTCTATTTTTTGCATTTCTATTGACTAAAAATATGAAAACAATGAGCAATAATCTATAGTCGGATTGTTTTAGAATTTAAAAATAACTAAATAGCTCAAAAATTTCCAAAACTAATTAATATTTATAATATGAAAAATACAAAATATAAAATGGAATTTTATATTTTTCAATTATTAGTTTATTATTTTTTAGGGTTAGAGAGCGATCGTATTTTTTAGTTTTTCTTTTGTATTTTTAGTGATTTTTGTTCATTAGATGCAAATAACAATAATAAATAAGTCTTAATTTTTTTATAATTTTTCAAAACAATTTCAATTTTTATGGATTGATTAATGCAAATAGGGAAGAAATGCAATGGTTATTAATTTTATATGTAGGAAAATATTTTAAATTATCATGCAAAGAATATATATTATTTATTAAGCCATCTTGCACTGAAAAAATTCATACAATTTTGTTGATGAAAAATGATATTTTAATGTAGGAAATAATAAAAATACAAGTATTGGCAAGGACCTAGATAGAATTATAAATAAATAAAAATGTAATCCAGAAGAAAATACGAAGTTTAGGGGCCTTAACACAAGTTTTTCCAAATATTTAATTCATACAAATCTTGTAGGGGTATAAATGTAATTTAAAAAAATGACAGGACATACATGAATTTTATCCCAAAAGTTTTGAACAAGATTACAAATTTTATGGACTAAGCAATAACAAAAACCCTCAGTGGGGTCCCTGCAAAAATCTCACCACCTCATGTGTATGGGAAAGTGAGGTGACATGGTGAGGGACCTGATGTGAATAAAACAAGAATAGGGGTTCAACTTTAAATTTTGTACAGATATTAAACTATGAATCAAACTTTCTGGACTTAAAATAAAAGATAAAAAGGTAGGGTATCTAGCAAAATTACCCTCACTATGTGTAGGAGGACAACTAGATCCCTTCCACTTAGACACAGGGCGCCTTCTCAATGACAGATATGTGGCTGAGATTTGATCTCAATAGCTGATCGAATGGTTTAAGTGGTGTGCTCGGATGGTGGCTGGAGGATGTGGAGCACCACGACGATCCGATGATGGAGAGCCGTAGAGGAATAACAAGGACGAACGACTCGAGAGGCGAAGTTCGAATCAGCCTTATGAGGGGCTCTGGCGATCTCTGGCTCTGCGGTGAGGCTAAAATGCTCTTGTTGGCTCGCTGCAACTATTGGATACTCTAGATGGGTATGAGGGCCACCACCATAGTCCCTATAGTTTAAGGAAAGAACTGAGATGTAGGGGAAGCTTTGAGTTTGACAAAAATGACCTACACGACCCTTGGAACCTATATGGTTAGTCAAAGCACAAGAAATAGAAGGTCCAGGGGGTGTTTTTAGGAGGAGATGAGTGACGGTGGAGTCGGGCAGAGCTTTCCCATGAGGTGGCAGAGGAGAAGAGCTGATACCTCGATATGAGCACGATCGAGGGGGGCAGAGGTGACTGGGATGAAATAGAAGAACTGGGGTATGAAGAGGAGATGGAATGTGGGTTGGAGTATGGCCGAGGATCGAGGACACAGTGGCCAGAGTAGAACTCCGGTGAAGTATGTCTAACAAATTTAATGAAATAAGATGCAATTTTAAGTAAATCTAAGGTTTAATATACACTAAGTCTACAATTATAACAGAAAGACAACAAATATATCTACCTCAAGAAATGATGGAGCCAACGGAGTTGTAGTGTAGATGGCTGGCGAGCTTGGATCTCTACCTCCTATGCCTCTTCCTCCATGCTATACGAGTCAAGAAGCCTCATGTTGTCACCAACAAGCTTCAGAGTGAGTCAATTCAGGGATTCTGAGGGTAGAAGGTGATCAAAATTCAAATTGGGTTGTAGACTTATTTTTATATAAGGGGTTGTTGACTTGGGAAGAGTAATTGTTGTTGATTCTCAGATCGGAGAATGAAGGCATGAAAATCCAAGGATTGAGGGTCAAAAGTGAAGAAGGAACTAAAACAGAATAGTGATATATTTTGATTAGAAAAATCAAAGAAAGTGGGTGGTTGACGAGGACTGACAAACTAGGGTTATAGGTGGGTCAATTGGCCGAGGTCAACTGAAGATTGGCCCTGATTAGGCCACGCCACCTGCTTAAAGACGAAACAAAAAATAGAAGAAAATTAATTGATATAAAATTGTAAATGATTCATTTAATTTTTGGTTAAAGCATGAAAAATATTTATTTTTTATATATTATTTTAATCTAAATTTTATTTATTTTTTCATGGTTATTTGTTGCATGCTACTTTTGTAAGTATAAATATAGGTATATTTACCTATACTTATATTTCAGGCACATCAATTTTATTTTCTATTTTATATTATATTATTTATATACATCATTTATATATTTATCACTTATTTCAATACATATAAATATGTTTTTTATGTATTTTTATGAAGTAATATGTACACTTAAATAATTAGGTTTATTTTATATATAGGTATATATATGTATATTTTATCTATGTATGGAGTGTGGAGTAGAGGTGTTGAGGTGTCCATATCAAGGACAATTAATTCCACAAGGAACTGCAGATTGTGACGCTGAAGTCCTCTAACGCGCCCTAGGTCGCTTGACAGATATGTGCGCAAACTGTAGAATCATTTGTGTGGGCTTGAGTTGTCCTACACCAAGTTCGTTGAGAAGATAAGAAGGTAATAAATTGATTGAAGATCCACCATCGAGCAATGTACGCTTGATTCTTGGTTGAAGATACATCATCGTACACGTGGCGCTCCATTGTCTTTCTAAATTCTCGGGAGATTGTTGATGGCGTTGACAATAGCCATGGTCAGAACATGCATCTCATGTTTTCTCCATCTCTTTCTTATGTTCAAACACTTTGTGGTACAAGCCATTTTAAGTCATCTATGTACTGTAGGCATGTACTCCATGGCTTTTAACAACGACATTTCATAAACAAGATTTTGCAATATGTTCACAATCTTAGATACAAATAAAGCATTTTTTAAAAATTTTACTGTTTTTTCTTTAATTGCTCGTAGAAATGGAATATTTACATCAGAAGAAACTGTATTTGGTAAAATTGTCCATATCTAGATTTACAGGTAGATGGCAAAAATGTGAAAAATCATCTATATGTTGTGGAACAAAAAATGGTGTAGACTCACCGCCTTCGGCTGGCTTCGGTTTAGCTACTACTACTGCGAATGGCTTCTCCTTTACAAGCACGTGTTCACATAGGTTGCGGTTATCTATTTGTATTTTTGAATTTTCTTCAGTTTTTGTATTTTTGGTGGTGTCACATCATCAAAAATATCACTTGCCCCTTTTGATGGATTGGCTGAAGATTCACCTTTGAATGCTTGGTTCTTCTCCTTCGCAGTTACATATGAATTGAGTGTCCTACCCCTCCTGAGAGTTGCATCATTAGATAAAACAATATCATTTCTACCATATTTGGGTTGAAAACTGCAAGATACTTACTCCTTACGACACAAGTTATTAGGATTTGCTTCGACCTGGGCCGGAATACCAATTTTCGTGGCCATCAGGTCGTCAATCTTCTGGTTAATCTCAGGCATGTTCTTGATGAGCTGGGCCAAACAGTCTAATGTAAGTTTGACTGCAGCAGACTCGAAAAATTGAGCCTGGTGAGACCACTGACTCTGATGAAAAGAGGGATGCTATTGCTGGTAAACCTATGAGTACTGAGGAGGAAGAGGAGAAGGAGGAAGAGAAGGGTATTGCTGGTAGGGCTAGGAGGAGTACTGGTAGTATTGAGCAGTCGGTTGCTAGTACTACTAATGGAGATATCCAGACTAATGTTGATAGGTGTTCCACATCCAGGTGTATCCTTGTTGTGGAGGTTGTTGGTGATGGGCCAGGTTGAGCTGGTAGTTCCACCCTTCTTGCTTCTGGTCGAATGGTTGGTTGGAATTGTGCTGACATTGTGGTTGTCCCTGAGGACAGGTCAGCTTCTGATCATTACTTCAGACACCATTCACTTCCGGAATGAGTGGAGGAGGTGGGGGAACAAGGCTCGATGTACTGTGGCTAGAACTCAGGTGGCTGATAAATAACCATCTGTGTCTACTGTTGTGGTGGATGCAACTCGTGGGCTTGTACGTAATATATATGCTTAACCAGAGGTTGGTTGTGACTCGACTGAGGTGGTTGTGGTTGTGTCTACTCCTTTTTCTCAGCTAAAGGCTCATGTACGGCTATTACCGTCCTGCAGGCACTTATATTATTTACCAGTAGCTCCAGCTACTTGGTATTGATGTCGAGCTTTTCCAGACCCTTAATTCTCTGCTCGATCTCGACGATCTTATCTAGGTCTTGCAACCTCTTCTCAATGATGTCTACTTTAGACAAGTAACTCCCAATGATGCTTAAATCAGAGTTGTCGCGCATGTCTACTTCATGTGTACCTGCCATGTTTACATTTTTGCAGCATATCTATGGTAGGAGTTGAATCTGAAAGAAACGAGATGAGGAAAGAGGTGCCTCTCCTTCGGCCATCTCCTCAAAGATCTGCTAAACCGCGTTCTCATCCTTGTTGCAATGAGAACCTCCATAGACTCCATCAACGAAATGTTGATTATTTTCCCTGAGTCCCTTGAAGAAATGCTAGACCAAGATGGTCTTTGGTATGATGTTTGGGGCACTTCTCAGTCAGATCATTGAAACTCTCACATGTCTCATTGATGGATTCTTGGGATTCCTAGGAGATGTTGTCCATCTTTGAGTGCATGAGATTTAGACAACCGAGAGGATAATACCTGTGCAGGAATGCGGATCTCAAATCCTCTCATGTCGTCACCACATTCCCCAAGTGGTTAGTCCAGAAGAGAGCTTTGCCTTGTAGGTTGAAGGGGACGACGGTCATCTTTACTACACCCAACAAGATATTGGGTAGTGAGTGGTGCAACATATGCGACCGAACCGTAATAGTGGATATAAGGCTCCTCATTGGAATTCTCGTGAAAGATGGAGAGGAGGGATAGTAGTTGAGGCTTCAACTCGAAATTTCCATGGGTCGCTGGAATCTGGATCCACTCAATTATGTGACTGACCCCTGGGCTATATGTCTGCTTCAAGGTGGTCTTGGGCCAAACTCTCCTTTATTCTCCCTTGTCTCTACGATGTCCATATACATAGTGGTTGTCGTTCTCATCATTGTGGAGGTTATCATCACCTCCACCTTGGTTTCATCCTCTTCCATCTGAACTTCTCCTCAGGTCATTCAACATTTTCTGAAAGGCGACCTAGGCCAAAGCATGGTCGGTCAACTGCTATTGTATGGCCTGGATGGAGGCCAAGAGATGATTGTTAACCTCATTCTGATTCATACCCTACTCCATGTTCTACTTTCTGCTGGGGAGTTGCGTTCCCTTTCCTATGCCTATGGGTGCCATCTTTGGATCTTAGTGTGAAGAAACAGGTTTCTGATCGAGGTCAAGATCTGCAATGGGAATAATACCTCGATATTGCCGCATGCATGCACTATATGGAGAGAATAGTTCAGCATTAAGGTCAATTCTGAATCTTATTAGGGATGGAGAAGTATATGGAGTAAAATCAATCTCCATCCGAAAGGGGCAGGACTATGGAAGAGAGTTTTCCTGGTTTATGGGAGGAAGAAGCGGGGAGTTCTGAGTGTGGTTCATGAAATCTCAACCATGTATCTGGGAATCGCTCTGAGTTATTGGGGATGTCGAACTCAAGGACTCAATGTGGGTGTCGGCAGAGTCCCGACCAAACTGTCCTGGAGTCGACATCTTAAAGGGAAAATGAAGTAGATGATAGATAAAGGATTACAGTGATTAACAAGAAAATAATGGGGTGTAAAATAGTAGAAGACTGATAATGAGAAAGGGTAAAAAAGAAGTATGAAGAGAAGAAGTGACAAAATAATGCAAGTGCACGGAACTTTGATCATTGGACCTAATTACAAATCAAACAAACACTTAACAAATTGTATTCACCAACTCAACTTCATGAAGCAACAAGAGTTTAGCTCTTTTTATCTTTTCAATTTTAGAGTTGTGATTCAGGAAAAAACTGTACTACATCCTTAAGCGGATAGCCTTAGAGGAGAGTGTGTACTGCCAGAAAAGTATCCCCATACTTGTTCCACCTCCTCTGTATCTTTTGATCGGCACTTTTTGAGATCCTCAAAATTGGTCCTGAGGGCTACTTAGCCAAGGAAAAGAGAAATGAAGTCGATAGGAAAAACCACTACTTCCCTCACAAGTGAGGTACTTGGACGCAAGATGATGAGACAAACACCCCCGTGAGGGTGAGTCCTATGTTCAATACTTTAGATCAAGTCAAATGCTCTACACATGGTAAGTGCATCGCCATTGACAGGACCCTACTCGTCCATATACGATATAAGTGCCAATACTTTGACACACCCAGGTAATAGCTGAGGTGGCCACAGATCGAGTTTTTGGCTCTATTCCTTAAGGGTTGTGCCTCACTATGTCTGGAATGTACCTGAATACAATGAGGGCTTTGTGAACCCCAAACAATGATGTTCATTACAGTTTTTAGTTAGTCAAAATTCGGTTAACAATCCCCATGTTTAAATTTTTATTTTCAAATTTTTAAGTTTTTTTTAACATAAAGTGCCTAATGATTTTTTTGGATTTTCTTTAAGTCCGAGGTGCTAAAAATCAGGGGGAGAAAGCGACAAAGCAATGCAAGGTGTTTTAAGAATGGAAATCTCACCCTTGAATATAAATGATGAATGCTCAGTCATAAGTACATACAACGCTTCCTAGCTCTCTCCATGCGGGATGCAGGGCAGAAATTTATAAACCTAATCTATATAGACAATATGCAAATGGAGGAAATCGTCGTAAACATGAATTTCTATTCGATGTTAAGAACCAAATGCTAATCAATCAAAAATGAAATCCAAATGTCCAGTCTTGTAGACACTTAGATGCCCTCAACAATGGCTCCAGTAAGTGCCATGTAGAATCTCTTGCGGCACTCGGTTCTAAGTCATAGTAATCATCAATTAAATTTTACTAATTCTAAACGTAGACTCCAAAGGTACATGCTTCTATTAAATGTTTGGACCTAATTTACCAAGAAAGCAATCCTAAAATGCTGAGGGCTCTTTCCACAAAACAAATAAAAATAAGGAGAAAAGTATAAATCATGGAAAAGAAAGAAATATAAGGAGAAGAAAACAATGAAACACTCAATGAGCCCCAAGTCTTGGTAAAATAGGCCCGGATGTCTAGTGTCAACTTGTATTATTACAAATAATAATGGAAATATAAAAATACAGTCTCCTTCTCAAAAATTAAAAGAGAAAATACTACGCTAAGCTCTATCTCTCTCTCTCTCTCTCTTACTCTCTCTAAGTAGTGCACAAGAGGAAGAACTACTCTCCTCATAGCTAAATTACTTCAACCACCTAAGTGTTTGCATTTGTCTCGAGATCCCTTGCAAGAAAAGTAGAATAGTTAGCATAGACAACCAAGTGTCTCAAAAAAAGGAAAAATAAAAGTAGAAAAATAATGAAGAAAAATGTACACAAAACTCTATCCTGCACGTTCCCCGGCAACGATGCCATTTTATGATACAAGTTTTACAGGGGTCTAATGTTCCACCCAAGGAGGGAACACCGTCCCTAAGGAAACTGCTAACAAGACCCAGATGTCAAACAACAATTAACCCAGAACATATATGATGAATCTCCATTTCATCACTTTTATTCTATTATTTTGGCCTTAAAAACCCTATCTAATGCATGTAAATACATTAGTTAGTACAAATTAACATTCATTCATTGTAGTATAAATATTATATAAAATACTTTTTTTAATTCCAAAATTATAGAATAAAGAAAAGAAAAGAAAAAGAATAAAATACCAAAGGTATTTTATGACCCTAAACCCCGATACATAGGCATCTTGATGACTAGGTCCACAAGGAATAAAGTAGGGGAAGATAAGGGCCAGAAGTCACCTGAAAACTACATTCTTTTAATTCATTAATTATTCATTTTTGGGACCAATTTTATTTTCCACTTTTATACCTCAAATAAAGAGACTTTGTGCATGAATGTTTTAGATAATAATATATATACATAAATACAAATTGAGTTTATACAAACATAATATACAATGTACTTTTTATACTCTTAATAAAAAGCTAAAATCCCAACTTCTCAGACCCATATCTCTCAAATAAAAACTCAAAATGTATCAATAATTGTATATAATTTTTAATAAGGCAGTTTCATATTTTTTGGAGTTAAGGTGTAAAAGTTAGGTTTTGAACCCTTCTTGTACAATATAACGGAATAAAATAGTCATTTTATTATTATTTATTATTTTTATGTTTTTAAAATTTTGTAAATATTACTTATAATATATGTACAACTAAGACTAAAAATAAAACCACAAAGAAAATATTAAAATAAATTATGCACATTAAACACATAGATGAATATACAATACATATACCTATATCTTATATCTTCATTTATTTATGTGTATATATTATATCATAAAAATATAATAACAAAATATTTATCAATATAAATATAAGTTGCAAATATATAAAAAGAGAAAATAAAATAAGAAAATAAATAAACAAAATAAAAATAAATAAAATAAAATATAGATAAATATACCTATGAAGGAAACCCTAAAAATGAACTTGTAATTAAACACATTGAAAAAAGAAATGATAATAATAGAATACAACTTTTTTATTTTATAAATTTAATTCAATAAAAACGTTTACTATTTATTACGTATTTTCCAGATAATTTCAGGTGAGCCTTTTCCTTATTGGTCCACGTGGACCAACCAGGGGGCGTCAGCCTATCCTCTGACAGACAGTGTCTTGACCCATCTTTGCTCTTTTTTCCAAGTCGTTGCAATCATCGAGTTGGTTGGATTTCTTCCCGACTTTTCCACCTCGATCATTGGTCACTCACAGCAGCTCAACTCCTCGAGCTTTGGATCACTGTGTTGAGCGAATGTCCTCGTTCTTTGACATGCTCCACCACCTGTATATAATATCTCATCTGTTCAAACTTCAATTTTTGATCCATCTTCCGCCTTTTATCCCTAGATCCGAGCTTTGAATCTAGTTTCTAGTGACAACATAAGTTGGTCCAATCTCTTGGCTTGGAGTATAGCATTGAATAGAGGCATGATCCATTGCTCGCCACTTGCTCAGCCACAACTCCGCTTGAGGCGCTTCGTACCAGTAAGCACCTATTTCTTTCATTCTTTGTAATCCATAGGTTAGCGTTAGTATAGGGTTGACATAAGTTGCGTTTGAATCTAGATGCTTCATCGTATTTTCCACATTTCACCCTCATCGGAGCTCTAGCTCCGCCAATGCATACCGACTACTCCATACCCGCTCAGCCATATCCTTCACCGTCATCATCACCCCCTTTGTCTGCTTATCGCTTGATGCATCTCCATTCACCCTTAGTCATGCACGAATCGAGGAACCCATCCTTCCAACTATGTAGTTCCCTAGAGGGATACCATCCCCTGCACCCTTCCCTCCCCCGACCATCTGAATCTCTCCAGAGTTTTGCCCTTTTTGCCTGTAACACCTTCCTGCAGAAACAAAGAGAATAGACCCCCTTTCCGGGGTCATTGAAGCAGGAAGACCAGCCCCAGGTCTCGTACCTCTTTGGACTAGTTGCGGTGGGTCTCGAGCCATTTTGAGCCTCCCGTCTGTAGAAGCCCTCCAAGAGCATTTTACATCTTCACTGAGGTCCTGGGGACAAAAGACTATGAAGAATCTAAGGATAGAAGATGGCGGTGTCTTCTTAAGACGTTCTTTCAAGACCCTCCAGGTCCATCCAATCGAGGCATACTGCGAGGTGGCGCAGCCACCGTTGGATAGAGCAACACCTCAACCATCAGATTCAATCTCTGATATAATCTCAACCACACTCCCTTGAACTGTCACCGTAGCACGTGGAGACGACGTGTGTTAAGTGACGCGCGCCTAGCCATGTGATCGCGCCTTTAGTTTTGTATTTTGCACTATTCACCCAACAAGTTTGTGTATTTAATATTTAGTTTGTAAACTATCCTTTGTTGTTTAGATATTTCTGTAAAATTTGCAAAAAATTACCCTTGAACTTCTCATATTTGCAATTAGTCTTTGGTAGCTCACCTCACGTGTCGTCCCACGTGAGGTGGGCATTTTGCAGGCAGGCCCCTGAATCTTTTTATATTTTGTTTCGACCTTGAAATTTTTATTTCAGTTATAATATTTAGTAAAAATTGCAATTTGCCCCTTGTCCTTTATTTTATTTACATATATGCCCCTAATAGAACATGAACTTTTGTGGCATTTATTAAATATAGCTATTGTGCTCCAAAAATCACTAAAAATTATATGTAGTTCATGATTACTTCTAGTTCCATAAAATATTTTTTATTTTGCAATTTAGACTTTTATCTATTTTTTAAAAACCAAAAAGAGCCTAAAAATCCCATATTTGACTTTGAAAATTCCAAAAAAATATAAAATTATTTTGAAAATTCCCAAAAAAACATTTATTTATTTATTTATTATGAGCTTTCAAATAAAAAATCTATAAAAATAAAAAAAGAAAACTCTTAAAAATTGGAAAACCCTAAAATCCTTTTATAAAAATCCATAAAATTCTTAAAAATTCCAAAAAAAATATTTTTCAATTTTATAATTTTCTCAATATTATTATCTTCATATTAAAATTAATTTGAAGAATTTTTGACTTATTTTACTATTTTAATCTTTATTTCAATTTCGATTATATATTAAATCCCTGATTTGGGATATTTCTGACATTAAAAATATATAAAACATATTAAAATTGACTAAAAATCTTAAAAATAGTAAAAAATATTTAAAACCTAAAAATATTTAATTCTATAATTTTTAGTCATTTTTTGTTATATATGTCTCTCTATTATCTATAATTGTATACATATCCTATAATATATATTGAAATGAAAATACAAATTCTACAATTCTAATTTGAAAGTATAAAAATTAAAAATTAAAACAATATAAAAAAATTAAAAAAGTACAAAATTAAAAACCCACCAAAACCATATTTTGTCTAGGTGTTTAAGAGACATATTGTGCTTTGATTTTCTGTCTTGCATTGCTCTACACTATTGCTTCCTGAATTTGACCCCCTATTTGCTTGTCACTTTCCATCTTTGGTAGGGTATAATAAAGTTTGATTCAAACTATTGTGCATGAAATATTCATTATGTGGGCTAATCGTTGAAATAATCGAGAAATTTTAGTAGTCATCTCAGAATAAGTGAAGTTGATTTGTCATCTCATTTTAGCGACTCTGATTTTTTGCTTTTCAAATGACGTCATTGTGAGGGAGAATCAACTTAGAGTATTTTGTCTTTTTACTTAACTTGCAATTTTTGAGATTAGTTCCCTTTTTATTATCAATTTTTGAATTGTTTGACATCTCTTCTTTTGTCTTCTTGCGAGGGTCCGCAAACTAAGGAGGATCGCCTAGGTGATTCTATGCAACCTTGGGACAAGGAGTCGACTATTCTAACCTAGTCGACAGGAGAGAGCAGGAGGCTCTAGAGAGAGAGAGAGGACAATAGTTTAGGCAAGAGAGAGATTTATTTGAACTATTAATTTGTAAGAATACATGTACGTTGAACTTGGACGCTCGGGCCCAATTTCCAAGTGTTTGTTTACTCGGGGTCTCATTGCATTTTCCATGTTTTCCATCCCCTTATTTTATTTTATTTCTCATTATTTGTGTTTTCCACCTTTTTTATTTATTTTGTGGAATGATCCCTTAGTCTTTAGGCTTTCTTGATCGTGTAAACTAAGGCCAAACACTTAATAATCTTGCATGTTCCTATAGTTTTCATGTTTGGATTTAGCATAATTAATTGTTGAATACTCAGTTCTAGAATCGCATGCCGAGAGAGGTCGTATACAATGCTTGCAGGATCCATTGTGGTGGGCACCTATCAGCATCAAAGATCTGACTTAGGTTTCAATATGAGAATTTAGCATTTGGTTCTTCACGCATAGCAATTGCATACTTAGGATGATTTTCGTGTGCATAATATAGTATTGGTTTACGAATTCCTGTTTTGCATCCCGTATGAAGAGAGCCGAGAAGCACTGTAAGTCTTCTAATTGAGCATTCATCACTTAGGCATTAAGGTGAGATTTCCATCTTAGTGTCGCCTTTCACTGCTTTTCTATTATTTCCCTCTATTTATTGATCATATAGGAATCAAACAAGATACAAAAACATCAGGCTCTTGTATTTAATATACTCAAAGCAAGTGATAACACCAAAAAAATGACTGCTAAAAATAGTTGACCTAAATAAAATTGATTAATTGGACTCATTGCCTTGGTTGAGAAAAGCTCTCATTTGTTTTCATGTTGCGTAGGAAGGTCTCCTTCCCTGTTAGAGAGCGTTATCGTAAGGAATACATCCCAAAACGCAGTATGTGGTTGCCTTGTGTATTGCCTAGATTTCTGAAGTATTGGCGCTTCTATCGTAAGTAGATGAGTAGGGATGGGTCAACGATGATGTTCTCTATGGTGTAGAGCATCGACCTTATCCTATGTATGGTGCTTAGGCCATGCCTTCATGGGGGTGTCTGTCTCATCATCTTTTGTTCGAGTAGGCTCTTGCGTGCTCACAGGTGATTCAGTTGCGAGTGAGGTCCGATGTAGTGGTTTCACTATAGGCTTCTTCCCTCTATTTCTTTGGTTGAGTAGGGATCTAGGAAGGGTTACGAGGACCTTAAAAAATACAGCCAACTGGTTACAAAGGAGGAGGACAAGTACGGTATACTTTTACAGCTGTACTCTCGCTCATATAGGCATATCGCTCTAATGAATTGTGTAAAGATTATTGCCTGAAAATAAAATCTAAAACATTTAAAATCTAAAACCTTGTTTGTGAATCCATTGTTTTGAGGTTTGATTGATTAGTCTTATTAATGTAAATACCAAAAACATCACGCAATCGTGCAATATTGCTCTCCTTCTCATTGACCATTCGTTATTGTGAGCCTTCTACTATTTTACACTCCTTATATTTCTTGTTTGTCTCCGTATTCTTCATCCATCATCCTTCTCTTTTGACCATCTCAGGATGTCGTCACATGAATGTCTTAGTCGGGACTCAGCGCCCCGTGTTGCCAATATCTCCAATAATGCGGGGTGATCTCCATGAAGTCAGTTCAGATTATGTGAACTTCTCCATGGACACCCTGATATTCTTTTCTTTCATTACTTTCCTTTCTCCAATAAAGCTAATGTTTGAGATGGACTCGCAGCCCGAGCTAGCTCTTCCTCCCCAAATAAATCAGGATTAATCTTAAAATCAGCCTCTTGTGAATGCATATCGATTTCAATCAGTATCCTATGCTCCATTCACAACAATCTGGGATTGACGCTAATTTTAGATTCATCTCAATAGTTGGTCTTCAGATAGAGACTAATCAGGGTTTACTCCATTATGCAGATCATCAACCTGATCATGAGCTAGAAGTTCAATCCTATTCGGAGATGGCTCCTACAAGAAAGGGGAAGGGACCGCAGTCCCAACCAGCCGAGTAGACAGATCAGGGGGAAGTGTAGTACACCATACAGAATGAAGTCAATATTCAGCTGCTCACTTCGATACAGGCCATTCAACAACAACTGACCGATCAGGCTCTAGCACACTACCTTCCTAGATATGTTGAATGACTTGAAGAAGAAGTCCGACGAGAGAGAGGGTAGAAGAGAGGATGAGATGAAAAGAGATGATGAGTTCCATGAAGGAGATGCCGGAGATGACATGTCTGTAAGTGGACTTCGTTACGATAGAAGGGAGGGGAGGCCAAGCAACTGAAGCTTACACTAAAGCAAACTTACAATCATGGAGCAGGTTACATCATAGAATGGATCCAAATTCCACAAACTCATGCCCACTTCAAGCTGAAGCTGTAGTTTTTATCCCTACTCCCTACTTTCATGGAAATATTACAAAGGAACTGTACATCCACCTGCAAAAAATTGGCTGCATCTGTGCCGCTGCTCATTACCCCAACATTCCTCTAGAGGTAATCAAGATGACTGCCTTTCCTTTCAGCCTCCAAGACAAGGCCCTGTATTGGGACGACCTTCTAGGAAAGGTAGTGGCGATATGGGAGGAGTTGAAATCAAGATTTCTTCATAATTTTTACCCTCTCGATCGCATGAACCAGATGCACGCTCACATCTCCCGCTTCTGTCAGCAGCCTCACGAGAGGATACATGAAGCGTGGGAGAGATTCAAGGACTTGCAGAAAAAGTGTCCTAACCACGAGATTCTGGCTCGCATTTTAATAAGGACGAGGATGTCTTCTGGGACATTTTTCAGGAGATGGCCGAAGAAGAGGCTGCTCAATCCTCGTCACGTGCATATATGAAGATGCCCGCCACCAGTTACTTGCCCGTAAATATGGATACTCACGTAGAAGACAAGGATGAGAGTTCCAACCTTAGCATCGTTGGGAGCCACTTATCCAAGTTGGATATCAATGAGAAAAGGACGCAACACTTTGAGAAACTTTCTGTAATTGAAAAGAGAACACAAGGCTTGGAGAAGCTTGATCTGATTTCCCAACAACTGGAGCAGCTCGTTCGAGCCTTGAATGCCAATGCTTGCAACTCTGTGTCTGCCACTACCGAGGCTCCCGTTGAGAAAAAGGAACTAGCACTGACACAATCTCCTTAGCCGAGCCTCCTGCAGCCCCAACCCATCCAACACATATACTATGTGCAGGTCCCGAAGCAGTCCTTGTAGTCCCATCCCCAATGGTTTTTTATCTACTCGAGATGTTTCTAGCCTAGATGGAGTAGTTTCCTCCACCTCCGTCGCAGATCCAAGAGATAAATGGTGTATAGGAGCATGAACAACAGTTGTCCATTATCAAGGACACTCTCAGGGCCAGAACATGGCCAACTGGCCACACCAGCAGTAGCAGCAGGGAGGGAGGAACTTTCAGCCCTACCCATCCCAGAACCAGTAGCCTCTGCAATATGAAAACACCAAGAGGCAAGGTTATCAACAACACCAGTCCGGCTACCGTCATCAGGGCTTTCCCGCAATAGCCGGTTGCACCTTATCAAAAATTTATCCCTCTCAATAATACTCATAGTACTCTTCTCATTCTTTTCCTCATTATTATTTCCATGGTTACTAGCATCAACTTCCCCCACACTATCATAATCAGAGGCTCAATTGGGTGACTCTTCTAAGGCTACATTGGTGAACCTGACCCTCATGTACTTAGAACAACTAGTGAAGAACTGAGATGACCAAGAAGATCGACGACCTAACGGTTGGCAAAATCGTTATACCAGCCCAGGTTGAGGCTAATCTGAATAATTTGTGATGCAAAGAGCAGGTAGTGTGCAGCGATTTGCCCAATTCAGGTAGAAATGATTTGTTTATATCTAACGTTGTTACTCTCAGGAGCATTAGTGCACTGTAGCCATTAGCAACCATGAAGGGAAAGCATATTGCATCTGATGGGGACTCGTCAGTCCAACCAGCATGAGGGCCAAGCAGCATTTTTCAAGGAGCACCATCCGCGGAAAAATTACAAAATATGAAGAAAATGCAAAAATTTAAAAAGACAACAATATATCTGGTGGAGAACAACCAACATTGGAGATGCATGCATGGACTGCAGAACCCGCACCAGTTTTGAAGAATCTTGCTCCTGCAGCGGATCCAAAGCTAGCACACGAAGCCGAGCCTGCATTTTTTGGTCCACAACTTGTAGACGATTTTACATATTTTTTCCATAAAACTATAAACAATGATATGGATAAAACTTTGAATGTTAGAGTTTCTGATTATGTAAATATTCCTTTTCCAAAAGCATTGAAAAACACAAAAATGAAAATTTTGAAAAATTCTTTGTATGATCCTTCCATTGTAGCCATTATTCAAATTTTGGTCTTGAATATTCCTTTGATGAAAGCTCTTGAATACATACATGCGGTAGAGAAAGGATTAAAAGGTGAATGTACAACTAGGCACATGCCTCATCCACACAATTCATGAAGTAAAGGTGGCATGTTCGAAAAGCTTATTCTTACAATGGCCATAGTCAATGCAACAATCTCCTGGAAAAAAAGCCAGACAAGGTAGCACCACTCGTTCACTGTTAGATGTTTAACCAGGAGTTTGAATACACTTTGCTCGACAATGGGTCTTTTGTCAATTTAATGCCAGATTCACTGCTCATGGAATTTGGGTTAGGACTGCTCAAACCTACAAAGATGATTCTGCAATTCGTAGATCAATCTGTCTAGCAGCCTAGGGGCATGTTGGAGGATGTGTTCGTCGCTATATAGGGGATGCAGTTCCCTATCGATTTTATTCTGCTACATATGGACGTCTCCATGCCTATGCTCCTCATTGCCATCATCCTTGGACGACCATTCCTTTGAACAACCAATCTAGTAGAGAATTACGACACGATAGAGATTACATTCGACTCCAGTGATAACAAAGTCAAGATAGAGACTATGTTCGATTCAAAACCTACAGAGGGAACTTCTGCAGCGGGTGTGCGGGTGACCGACCAATCCGAAGGTTGCAACTTTCTAGATGAAATTCAAGATACCAACCTATTTAGTGATGACAATGAGATCCATGAATTCCTTTGCATTGAGGGAGGAATGGAGAATGTAGTTGAATTTCCCCTTTTCGATCATGATGAGATTCTTGCTAAATCGCTTGTTGAGGTCTCTGTGGAGATAATGTACCCACAAAACCAAGAGAAGATCATTGAGGATTTATGCAATGAAGAGGATATTATTGAAATCTCCTGTGAATTTTTGAATGAAGAGGCTGAAGAAAGAAGGGTGGACACCGAACAGATGAAAGGACCACCACCTGTTATGATAGATGAAGTCACTGTTGAAGCATCTCCCACTCTGCCTGATATGAAACAACTTCCCTCCAATATGAAGTTCGCCTTCCTTACATGTGAACCTAACTTGTACCCGGTCATCATCAATGCCCATCAGAACAAAGTCCAGGAATCTCGTTTGATGGAGGTTCTTGAATGAAACTGCAAGGCTATATGTTTGAAACTTCAGATCTACGTGGGATCAACCCTTCCCTTTGCTCGCATTGCATTTTCCTTGAGGAAGACAACAAACCCTCCAGTGAATTTCAGAGAAGTCTGAATTCTAACCTTCAAGAGGTTGTCATGAATGAAATTCAGAAATGGTATGATTCGAGATTCATATATCACATCTTCGACAACAAATGGGTGAGCCCTCTGCATGTATTACCGAGGAAATCATGGATCACCATCGTGAAGAATGACAAAGAAGAGGAGATGGAGACTAGAGTGCCCACTTCTTGGCAAGTGTGCTTAGATTACGGAAGATTCAATATCGCTACCAAGAAGCACCACTTTCCATTTCCTTTCATTGAGCAGATTCTCGAGAGACTATCATCAAAAGAATACTTTTGCTTCTTGGACGGATACTCTGGATATAATAAAGTTTCTATAGCTCCTGAAGGCTAAGAGAAAACTACGTTCACCAATCTACTTGGTACCAATGTCTTCAGACATATGTCATTCGGGCTATGTAATGCCCAAACTGCATTTCAGAGGTGTATGCTTGCAGTTTTTGTTGCCATGTGGGCGATTTTCTAGAGGTTTTCATGGACGATTTTTCGATCTATGATGATTCCTTTTATATGTGCCTTGACTATCTGGACCGAGTTTTTCGGAGGTGTTGTGATGTAAATTTAGTGCGCTCGTGGGAGAAGAGCAATTTCATGGTGTCTGAGGGAATTGTGCTAGGTCACGTTGTATCTAAATGTGGCATGGAAGTTGACCCAGCTAAGGTAGAGGTGATTTCCAAACTTAAGCCACCTACGACTATCAAGCAAGTCAGATCATTCTTGGACCACGTCGGTTTCTACCAACGGTTTGTCAAAGATTTTAGTAAGCTAGCCATACAATTGATAGAACTGCTAGTAAGGAGAACGATTTCATTATCGATGACCATGTGCTCCTTGACTCTAAACAATTGAAATATTATACACCTTTTCAAATAATGACAAATGCGTCAGATTTGGACGCAACCTTTTGAAATAATGACAGATGTGTCAGACTATGCCATCGATGCTATGGTCGGACAAAGGAAAGATAACATCCCATTTTCTATTCACTGCGCTAGTCGAACGCTTGATGAAGCACAAATGTATTACGCAATAATTGACATGGAGCTGCTAGCGGTAGTTTTTACCATGGAAAAGTTTAGATCCCATCCCCTCGGGTCTAAGGTCATCATATATACATTTCACTCGGCCATCTGGTATTTACAACATAAGAAGGATGCCAAACAATGTCTCATCCGGTGGATCCTTCTCCTCCAAGAATTTGACCTCAAAATTTGAGATAAACTTGGAGTTAAGAATGCGGTGGCCGACCACTTGTCCAGACACCTGGAGCTTCAGTCTCCCGAGCCAAACATACAAACAATTACAGATACCTTTCCAGATGAGGCGATTTTGTCAGTCACCTTGCTCCCCTAGTATGTTGATGTTGTTAACTATCGTGTGTCTATGAGAACTCCATAAGATTGGTCCAAGTTGAAATAGATAATTTTTTATTTAAAATACATTTTTGCTAGTGGGGTATCCATATTTATTCCATGAGGGGGTAGATTGCATCTGGTGGAGGTGTATTCCTCAAGAGGAAATTCCGAGTGTCCTTGCAAATTGTCATGATAAAGAATCTAGAGGACACCATTCAGGCAGACGAACGACCGTAAAAGTTCTTCAGAGATGCCTTTGATGGCCTACATTATTCAAGGATGCAGAAGATTACGTCAAGCATTGCACTGACTGCCAAAAGATGGGCAGCGCCGTAGGAATGAGAGATACGGTGCCTCCAAAGTTCATTCAGATATCAAACATCTTCGACGCTTGGGGCTTCGACTTTATGGTCCCATTTCCAAACAGTCAGGGATACAAATATATTATGTTGACTATGTGAGTCGCTGGGTGGAGGCTTTTCCTGCTTGAACCTCCAACAGTCAGACTGTCTGTCGATTCTTAAGGGGTCACATCATTACACGGTTCGGGATTCCAAAGATTCTAATATCAGATGGGGGTATCCATTTCATCAATAAAGAGGTGAAGTTGTTAACTTGAGAATTCTGCATAGATTATCGCGTCGCTTCACCATAAAACCCACAGTCCAATGGATTAACTGAATGTTCAAATAAGGAGATAAAAACAATTCTACCAAAGATTGAATGTCCAGATCATACGAACTTGTCGTATCTACTAGATTCAATTCTTTGGGCTTACATAACTACGTACAAGTCCCCTTTAGGAATGTCCCCCTACCACCTTGTATATGGCCAGCCATGTCATATACCTGTTGATCTGATTCACAGATCTTTATGGGACGTTAACATATGTAACTTGAACTCTGAGAAAGCTAGAAAAATTGAAAAGTGGATCTGAATAGATTATTGGAATTTAGAGATTATATGTATGACAACAACCTGATGTACAAGGAGAAGGTCAAAAAGTGCCATGACAAGCATATATGCTGCAAGCCCTTATAGCCAGGTCAGAAGTTATGGTTGTTCGATGTGAAATTTAAGATCTTTCCAAGCAAGCTGAAGAGTAAATGGACATGGTCGTTTACAATAAGGCTGGTGTGTGACAACGGAAGCATGATGATATATGGTTTATCAGTTGATGCACGACCATTTGTGGTCAACGAACAACTTCCGAAACCGTATCTTGAACATGACACATTTCTGTCTGTCGTTGACTCAATCGAAGTGATTCATGATGATGAGTTGAATAGTTCCATAGCAGCAGTCGAAGACAAATCAAATTAAAAGATTTTTTGAATACTTTTCTTCTTTTCATTCTTTGGTTTCTTTTTCTCCCGAAAAGGTGTCACCCTTTTTGACAGTCTTCTATAATTAGGGCGTACTATATCCTAAGTATGGGCAGTGTGCACCCAGACTTCTTTCATTCTTTGATCCTCTCCATTATCTCCTCTTCTTTACTATACTTAAGGATATCTTACCCTAATTATAGGGGGAGACAGTCAGAGTACGATCTTCTAATTCCCACCCTTGACCCTCCCTGCCTTGTGTACAATCTGCTATACATAAGAATATTTCATCCAAAGTATAAGGGGGTACGGTCAACTTCTCATTCCCTCATTCGTTTGTTTATTCTTTAGACTTTCCTATATTCGGTACGAGTCATGTCTTCTTTGTTTCTCTCACATCTATGAGAACATAACTCAAGTTAAATATAGGGGGTCCTCTATACTGCGTATATACTTTAGCTAAAACTCATACTTTTGTATTTTCAATACTATGGCTAAAAATATTATCTAAAATGCTATTAAATTCATTAAAATCACTTAATAAAAGGATGCCGATTATTCCTCAAATTCTTTATGTATATAGTGATTAATAAATCAGGTAAAATGGTTTACAAAATGTTTGAGAAAGAGTTTGAAAATTGATTTCGAAAACCTTTTGAAAATTGTTTGAGAAATATTTTGTAAAATGTTTCGAACCTATGAAAAATATTTGTTTGCAAAAAGTTCTTCTCTTTGCGTGAAATAAATTTTTTTGAAAAACTATTTACAAATGGTTTGGAAAATGGTTGCAAAAATATTTTAAAAAAACAATATATACTATTTGAAAAACCTTTGCAAAATGATTTTCAATAGTTTGTAATATTTTTGTAAAAAATATTTGCAAAAAGTATTTTGGTCTAAAGTTTTCAAAATGTTTGTAAAAAGATTTTCAAACAAATATGAGGAATAGACACATCACACTTAAAATCTTTATTAACTGTATATAGATATCTATAAAAAGGATCATATATACCTTGTAAATTTTTAAAAACTCAACTCTTGTAAATATAAGATGCATCCCCATCTAAATATTTGTACCTATTTTCTAAGCCAAAATCTTTTGCTTTCAAAAATCACAAAAACATTTGCCAAACAAAAATACCAAAAATGTTTGCAAAATCTTTTTGAAAGATTGCATAAAAAATTGCAAAAACTTTTAAAACATCCATAAAAAAATTAAAAGTTTACAAACCGCATCACAAAAATATTTTCTTCATTGTAAATAGCATTTGCATTTTTCGGATTGAGTTTGACAATTGAACAAGTCTACGTAAAATCCAAAGATTGGAGCTTGGTTGCACCTTAAATCTACCTATAGGAACCTTATATGAATTGGAATTGAGGTACTTCAGTTCTAGTTGACTTAATTCTTTGAGAATCGTGAGACTTGGTTCAATGTATTCTTGACTACATTTTAGAGCACACTCGAACTCTTGTTGATATGGACCTAACTTGAACATCTACACCTTTCACTTGGCTCAACTCAGTTGGAGTGGTGAGGGAATTGGATTTGCCGGTATGAGACGCACACAAGTGGAAACATTTGTCCTCATCTAGGGAGGGAAGTGAATCCCAACCCGTCCAGTAGTAGAGATTCTAAAGATAGGAGAGTGTGGGTTGTAATAATGCTTCAAAAGATGGATAGTCTACTGGCTCAAGAAGAAAAACTCCTTATGTAAATTATGTTGTATTTTGTATTTCAAAAAAAAGCAAAAAGCAAAAACTCCAAAAAAGTGGACAGGTCTGATTAAAAATAAAATGACTTCCGAAGTGTACATATTTGTACAGTCAATAAGCAAGATTGAGTTTCAAAGTCATACCTCGTGAGCCTGCAGCTGGATGACTTGACTACATTGGTCATGCATCCTAGGATAGGTAGCTACACTGGCTACCGTCCATTCTCTTCTCTAGCCCTCCCCTTGAACTTGTTGCCACTTGATCTTAGAAGGGAACACCCTGCTCCTCAAGGAAAGAGTTGCTGGATTGGGGAATCATTGGGTTGTCATGTTGGAGAAGTTAGTCTTTTTGTCATTTCAGTTGGGAAGAGCCTCTACCACATACACCGTACAAGTGAGGTTCATACTCATAAGGGTTTGCATATGAGTTCAAGTATTCTGACCTGGCTATTGAGGAGATTTGAGCAGAGTTTTGGTATTCTCGAAGGCTGTTGTGTTTCAAATATAATACCGGACAAGGTTCCGACAACACTAAAATTCCAAAGGTCCAACTTAAGCTCCAAACGTTGATTTTGTAAAGACAACTTTGAGAAGTAAACTTAATCCAAATTTCTTTCTTTCTTTTTCTTTTCTTTGTTTCCATTTTCCGTACTTATTCCATAAGTGTTTGCTAGGGACTAGCAAAGGTAAGTATAGGGGGTGATGAATATCCATTTCATCACCTTTATTCTATCATTGTGGCCATAAGAAACCTAGCTAATGCATGTAAATACCATTAATTTGTACAAATTAACATTCATTCTTGGTGGTATAAATACTGTGTAAAACAATATTTTTAATGCCAAATTTATAGAATATAGAAACGAAAAGAAAAAAGAATAAAATACTAAAGGTATTTTATGACCCTAAACCTCGAGAATAAAGTTGGGGAGATAAGGGCCAAAAATCACTTGAAAACTACATTCTTTTTAAATCATTATTTATTCATTTTTTAGACCTATTTTTTTCCACTTTTTATACCTCAAATAAAGAAACTTTGTACATGAAAGTTGTAGACAATAATATATAGGAAAACATAAAATTTAGATTACACAAAACTAATATACAATTTATTTTTATACTCTAAATAAAAAGCCAAAATCCCAACTTCCCAGACCCATATCTCTAAAATAAAAGCTCAAAATGTATCATAATCACCTTTAATAGTATATAACTTTTAATATGCTATTTATGAAGGTGGTTTCCTATTGTTTGGAGTTAGGGTGTGAAAATTTGATTTT
This sequence comes from Ottelia alismoides, assembly GCA_037367405.1. NCBI lineage: Eukaryota > Viridiplantae > Streptophyta > Magnoliopsida > Alismatales > Hydrocharitaceae > Ottelia > Ottelia alismoides. The sequence continues at coordinate 134,255 of JAZKJV010005696.1, read as the reverse complement.
GGACCCTTATGTACAATATACCTTAATAAAATAATCATTTTATTTATCTTTATTATTTTTTATATTTTCATATTTTTTAAATCATACTTATAATATATGTAAATACTAAAACTAAAATAAAATCACAAAGAAAATATTAAGATAAAATATGTACATTAAACACATAGACGAATATATAATACATATACATATGTATATTATATCTTTATTTATATAAGTGTATATATTATATCATAAAAATATAATAAAAATATATTTATGTATATAAAAATAAGTTGTAAACAAATAGATTTATAAAATAAAATATTAAAATCCAAAATACAAAATATAAATAAATTATGCAAAATATAGATAAATATACCTATAAAGGAAACCTTAAAAATGAACGAGTGATAAAACATCTCGAAAAATAAAATAAAATTAGTAATAAAATACTAAAGAAAATAAGAAGCATTTTTTATTTTATAAATTTAATTTAATAAAATCATCTACTAATTATTAAGTATTTTAAAAATAATTTCAATCGAGCTTTCTCCTGGTTGGTTCTCGTGGACCAACCAGGGGGCGTCAGGAGTAGACATCTGTCAACTCCTCTAACACCCAGCCTAACCTCTGACAGATCGTGTTTTGACACATCTTCGTTCTTTTTTCCAAGTTGATGCGAGCATTAAATTGGTTAGAATTCTTCACTACTTTTCCACCTCGATCGTTGGAGATTCACGCTGGATCTACTCCTCAAGCTTTAGATCACTGTGTCGAGCGGATGTCCTTATTCTTTGACCCTACTCCACAACCTATATATAATCTCTCGTCCATCCAAAATTCGATTTTTAATACCACTTCTGCCCCCTAACCCTACATCTAAGCGTTGAATCAAGTTCCTAGTGACAGCAGGACTTGGTCCAATCTCTTGGCGTGGAGATCAACGTTGAATTGAGGCTTGATTCGTTGCTTGTCACCATGCTCTGTCACAGCAATGCTTGGGGCGCTTTCTCCTGTAAGCTCATGTTTCTTCCATTATCTATAATCCTTAGGTTAGCATTAGTATAAAGTTGATGTAAGTTGTGTTTGAATCTGGATGCTTCATCGTATATTCCACATTTAACCCTCGCTAGAGCTCTAGCTCTGCCACTGCATACCGACCACTGCAAACCCGCTATGCCCTATCCTTCGCCAACATCATCTCCCCATTCGTCTACTTATCGCCTGACACATCTCCATTCACCATTAATCCTGCACGAATCGAGGAACCCGTCCTTTCAACTCCACTACTCGTATAAGGGACACCATCGTGCGCACCCTTCGCTCCCCTGACCATCTGAAGCTCGCCGAAGCTTCGCCCTTTTTGCCTCTAACACCTTCATGCAGAAACAAAGAGAATAGACCCTCTTTCCTGGGTCATTGAAGAAGGAAGACCAACCCTAGGTCTCGGACCTCGCTGGAGTAGTTACATTGGGTCTCGAGATATTTTGAGCCTCCCATCTGTTGTGGATGCCCTCCAAGAGCATTTTGCATCTTCACTGAGCTCTTGGGAACGAAAGACTACAAAGAATCAAAGGAATCAAGCTCGTTGGCGGTGTGTTCGTCAAACGTTCTTCTAGGACCCTCTAGGTCCGTCCGATCGAGCAATGTTGCCAGGTGGAATAGCCACAGTTGGAGCAATGCCTCAACCGTCGGATTAGATCTATGATCTAATCTCATCCGCACCCCCTCAAACCGTCATCCCCGCACGTGGAAGCGACGCGTATCAAGTGAGGTGCTTATAGCCGTCAAATCATGCCTTAAGTTGGGTATTTTGTACTACTCACTCAACAAGTTTTTGTATATAATATTTTTTTATAAATTTTCTTTTGTCATTAGATATTTATATAAAATTTGCAAAAGACCTTTGAACTTCTCATATTTGCAAATCAGTCCTTGTTAGCTCACCTCAAGTATCGCCCCACATGAGGTAGGCATTTTGCAGGCGGACCCTTAGATCTTCTTGTATTTTGATTTATCCCTGAAAGTTTTTATTATAATATTTGTGAATTTTGCAATATGGACCCCGTACTTTGTTTTATTTACATATGTGCCCCCTCTAGACATGAATTTTTGTGTGTTTGTTGCATTTATTAAATATAGTTATTATGCTCGAAAAATCTCCAAAAAATACATATAGGTTCCTAATTGCTTCTAGTTCTACATCGTCTTTTTTATTTTGCAATTTAAGACTTTTATCTCTTTATTAAAAATTAAAAAGAGTATAAAAGCCCTTGTTTTACTTAGGAAATTCCAAAAATTATAAAATCTTTTTGAAAAATTCCCAATTTTTTTATTTATGTATTTTGATCCTTCATACCAAAATCCATAAAAATAGAAAAAGAAAACTCTTAAAAATTGAAATATCACAAAATACTTAATAAAAATTCAAAAAATTCCTAAAAAATATAATTTTTTTATTATATAATTTTCTCTTTATTCTTATCTTTATATTAAAATTGATTTGAAGAATTTTGGACTTATTTCTCTATTTTAAAACCTTACTAAATTCAGGATATATATTAAATCCTTGATTTGGTATATTTTTTACTTGAAAAAATATATATATATAATAAATTGTCAAAATTCACTAAAAAATCATAAAAATAGTAAAAAATATTTGAAAACAAAAAAAAATTAATTCTGTATTATTAGCCATTTTTAGTTATATTTATATCTATATTAGCTTTTAGTGTATATAGTCTTATATATACTATATTATATATTTAAATGAAAAAAGAAAATACAAAATCTAAAATTCTAAAAAGAAAATAAAAATATAAATTAAAAACAATATTTATATATATAATATAAAAAACTAAAAAATACAAAATTTAAATGCCACTAAAACCATATTTTGTCTAGGTGTTTGAGAGACATATTGTGCTTTGATTTTCTGTATTGTATTGCTCTACACCAATGCTTCATGAGTCCGACCCCGACCTACTTGTCACTATACTCTTTAGTATGGTATAATAAAGTTTGATTTATACTATTGTGCTTCATTTATTAATTTTTTGGGTAAATTATTTAAGTATCTGAGAAATTTGAGTAGTCGCCTCAGTGACAAGTGAAGCTGATTTGTCTACTTTTTTAGTGACTCTGATTTCCGCTTTTCAATAGATCAAACAATGTAGAAATAAAAATGTAGAGTTTAATTTATTATAACTCAATAATGATGTGTATAGGAGAAGTTTGTAGAGATCGAACACATGGAGCAAAGGAATAGAGCATAATAATTGGCAAAAAGGTCGATAGTTGTTTTTGTGTTTTTGTAGGGATTTTGATTTTTTGAGGTTTTAATTTTTATTTTTTTGAATTTTTAATTTATATATTTTTTATGTTATTTTTATTTTATAATTTTTATAACTTTTACATTTTTTATTTATAATTAATGGAAATATAAGGTATAGAGATAATATGGATACTATAATAGATAAGTTAGGTATATATATAATAGAGAAAATAAGAGAATACACTAACTGAAGTCATTTTAATTTTTGTGGGTATTAAGAATATTTTTGGTATTTTTACTAATAGTAGTAATAATAATATTAATATAAGTAATTATATATTTTTATAGCTATAAATACTCAAAATGCAAAAAAAAAATCTATTAGTATTTTTATATGTTAATATATTTTTGTGATTTTCTTTTAATTTTTGTTTTTTGTATTTAAATTTACTAAAAGTAGGAAAACATTGAGAAATAATATATAGTCGGATTGTTTTGGAATTTAATAATAGCTAAATAACTCAAAATTTCCAAAACAAATTTTAATAAATATTATATAATACATAAATACAGAAACAGAAAATGGAATTATCGAATTTTTAATGTTTTTTTAAATTTTTATGGTAGAGAGTGTTGTAATTTTTTATTTCTAGCGTTGTATTTCTAGTGAATTTTGGTCTATTGGTGCACAATACAATAATAAATAACTCTTATTTTTTGAATTTTTAAAATATTTCCTTTTTTTTTAAATTTTCATTCAAACATCCAGTAAATGCAATGTTTTTGAAAATAAATATTTGAAAAAAATTTAAATAGCCTTGCGAAAAATATATGATTTGATAATGCATTGGCACTTAAAATAAATTTCCTACAATTTTTTATTACAAAATGATATTTTGAATTCAAGAAATAATAAAAGCAAAAATGCAAGTACTAGCAAGGACCTAAAATAATTAAATAAAAATGCAATACGGAATAAAAACACAATATTCAAGGACCTCGATGCAATTTCCCTCGAATATTTAATTCATACAAAGCTAGAAAGGGTATAAATATAATTTACAAAAAGCAGTAGGACATACATGCAATTTATCCCAAAAGTTTGGAACTAGACTTCAAATTTTATGGACTAAGAAAATACAGAAACCCTCTCTGGGGGTCCCAGTAAAAAGCCCACCACTTCACTTGTATGGGCACTTGAGGTGATGCGGTGAGAGAACTAGATGTGAATAAAATAAGCATAGGGGTTCAATTATTAATTTTACAAAAATATTACACTATGAATCAAACTTCCTCAACTTAAATAAAAAAACAAAAAGGTGAGGGTATCTCGCAAAATTTCCCCTACAAGGCACTAGCGAACAACTAGATCTCTCCCACTTAGACATGTGGCAGCTTCTCGACGACCGATGGTGCTTCAAAGAAATGTGGTTGAGATTAGATATCGGCAGCTGATCAGATAGTATAAGCTGGCATGATGCGACAGTGGCTGGAGGATTTGAGCACCTCCATGATCTGGCGGTGGAGAGCCATGAGGAAGAACAACTAAGAACACCTACAAAGGTGAACTTTGATCCGGGATTCTAATTAGCTCCGATGACTTGTAGCTCTGTGGAGGGGCTGAAAATACTCTTGACGGCTCCCTACAACTGTCGGATGATCCAGATGGGTCTGATAACCTCCACAGTAGTCCTTAGAAAACAAGGAAGAACTAGTCTGCAAGGAAGCTTTGATTTTAGTAAGAACAACCCACAAGGGGTCTATGACTCTTTGAACCGGCATGGTCAATCAAAGAACAAGAAATACGAGGTCAATGGGTCTTTTTTAGGAGATGAGTGACGGTGGAGTCGGGAGAAGCTATCCTTTGAGGTGGTGGAGGAGAAGAGTCGATACCTTGATCTGAGCAAGATCGAGAGGGTTAGAGGTGCTTGGGATGAAATAGAAGCATTGGGTAACGAAGAGAAGGTGGAAAGTGGGTCAGCGCACAACTGAGGAACAAGGAAACAATGGTCACAACATAGCTCCAGCAAACTTTGTCTAATGAAATTAACGAAATAGATGTGGTTTTCAGTAAATCTAAGGTCTAATTTACAATAAGGTTACAACTAGGAAGAAAAAAATAACTAAGTTGGGGCTCTATCTCAAGAAATGAAGGAGCTAGTGGAGTTGTGATGGAGATGTCCGACGAGCTCAAATCTCTGCCTCCTATGCCTCTTCCTCCACATCAAACGAGTCAAGAAGCATCCCGCTATCACCAACAAGCTCCAGAGCGAGTCAAATATGGGATTTTGAGGGTACAAGGGGATCAAACATCTAATGAGGTTAGTGGCTTATTTTTATAAATGGAGGTCTTGACTTGGGAAGAACAATCGATGCTTTGGTCCCCAGATCGAGGAATGAATTCGACAAAAAAGTCCAATGATCGAGGGTCAAATGTCAAGATGGAATCGAAGCAGAATAGTGAAATATTTGGATTGGAAAATAGAGGAAAGTGGGTTGTTGACGAGGTATGAGAAACTAGGGTTGCAGGTGAGTCAACTAAAGACTGGCCTTATTGGGCCACGTCACCAGCAAGAAGAAAAAATAGAAAATAAAAGAGAAAAGAATTTGACATAAAATAGTAAATAATTTATTTAATTTTTGGTTAAAACATGAAAAATATTTATTAATTTATGTAGAATTTTAATCTGATTTTATTTATTTTTTTGAGGTTATTTGTCGCATGTTACTTTTTATAGTATAAATATAGGAATATTTTCCTATATATCAGGTATTTTAATTTTATTTTGTATTTTAGATTTTTTTATTTTATAATATAATTTCTATATTGATAACTTATTTTAATACATACATATATATTTTTATTATATTTTTTAAAGTAATATGTTCACTAAAATAAATAGGTGTATTTATTATATATGTATATGTATGTATATTTTATCTATGTATCTAGATATATGTATGGAATTTCATTTCTCTTTCTTTTCTAATCTTTATTACTTATATTGGCTCTTGGTATATTATTTTTTACAATATTTACACTGTAAATAATAGAGGTTTATTTATTACAATATCATACCATTTGAATGCTTTTAGCGAGAGTTTATAACATAATTTATATATTTATAGCTTATTTAATACACACAGATATACTTTTATTGTATTTTTTGAAGTAATATGTTCACTTAAATAATTAGTGCATTTATTATAGATGTATATGTATGTATATTTTATCTATGTATCTACGTATATGTATGCTATTTCATTTCTCTTTCTTTTCTATTCTTTATTCTTTATTTTGGCTCTAGGTATATTATTTTTTACAATATTTAGACTGTATTAATAGAGGTTATTTTTTACAAGATGATACCATATACATGCATTTAGCGACATTTTAATGGCCAATATGAAAGAATAAAGATGATGAAAAGGAGATTCATCAATGCGGGTGATGAATCTCCATTTCATCACCTTTATTATATCATCTTGGCCTTAAATTCCTCACTAAAGGCAAGTATATGTCATTAATTTGTGAAGACAAACATTCAATAATTCACAAATAATATTCTATAAAAGATTGTACATCGTACTATATTTATACCAAAATAAAAGAATAACAAAAACAAAATAAAAAGAGTGAGGTGTCAAATACATCCAGTGACCCTAGCCTCTGAGACCCAATCATTATGATGACACATTCGACAAGGAATAAAGTATGGGGAGATAGGGTGGCCAATTGTACAAAGAATACACTCAAAAAACCTAATTTTATAGGTAAATAATTAGATTTTGGGACCTGTTATATTTTATCATGTTTACAGATCAAATAAATAAACTTTGAACATGAATATTATACATAAAAATACAAAAAAAATACAAAATTTATTTCACTAAAAAATAATGCACACTGTGCCCATGACATGTAAAATAAAAGCCACAAAGAAAACTTTGAAGACCCATTTCTTCTCGATAGTGTATCAAAATTGATCAAACTCACATTTATTATTCCTAAAATTGAATACGCTCTTTAATGAAGGTGATTTCATTCAATTTGGAGTTAAGATGCAAAAGTTAGATGTTGGGCCCTCATTATTTCATAAACTTGTATATAATATTAAAAATACTTATTCTTTATATTTTCTATTTTCTTATACTTTTATAAACTTATAAATATTATTTAAAACACATGTCCAAGATTAAACAAAAATATAATCATAAAAAATAAAATAGATAAATAATATACCTTGATATATAGATAAAGCACACTTGAATATACATATAAGATATATGTATACATTTAATTAAGTATATAAATAACTACGAAAAATACAATAGAAATACCTAAATGTGTGTTTAATAAGTTATACATATATAAAATACCAATATTTATATTAATAAAATCTAAAATACAAAATAAAATTGAATTACACAAAATACGGGTATAAATACATATATACACATGTAAAAAGTAACCCATAATAAATGCCTTGTAAGAATAAATAAAATTCGAAATTAAATATTATAGAAAATGACAAACATTTTTTATGTTTTTCTAAAATATTAATAAAACCATTTAATAATTTAAATTGAATTGACAAATCTTTTTCCGGCTTTGTTCACGCGACCTGAACCTTTTGTTTCTTGACTGGTAGGTCTATTGTCCTTCTCCAGCTGCATGCCCACAATAATCACCTACCCCTCTGACTCCTCCATTTCCCACTCCTTTTACTCACCTCTATCTCCTCGATACCTGCTCTGATCCATAGCCTCATCATCCTTGACCCACGCCCATGCTAGAATATCCACCTACCACCTTCTATCCTCCCTACATCTCTCCATACTTTTGGCTAGAGACCACCCATATAAATATACCCCTTGAGCCTTTTTTTTTCTTTTTGATCCCTCGTCAACTATAATAACTCCCAATGAACCTCACCGTTGAGTCCCTAGTGACAACAGGAAGGTCTCCAGCCATTTGTGGCAAAGATAAGGTGGAGAAGAGGAAGATCCAGGTTTACCGGACCTCCCCTTTGGTGACCCTTCCTTGCTCTGAGCTCCAGAGATCGTCGAGTTGATAGGTAACTTTTTACTTTTCACATTAAATTACATTATCATAGACTAGGATTTAATTTTATCTTTTTATCATGCACTTTGTAAAATTTTGAAAATCAAAATTGTCAGAATTTGCAGCTCCAACACCAAATTCATTGTATCCATCTATTGTGTCGACTCCCCTCAACCTCCATCATCTCCCCCTAATGTTTTTCTACAAAACCCATATGTTTCCCCTTTGATTCCTTCAAGTAATCAACTCACCATATCTCCCTCTGTCACCTTCGTCAGAGCTCCTATCGCCCCGTCCACCTTGTGCTTTTACAACTTCAATATAACATCGAGGGGATAGCCCTCGACTCCCTTAATAATTTGGTGCAGGTCCACTATCGCCAAGTCCACATAGAGCTCCACTCTAAGCTTTGAACGAGAGCTCTACGTCAATCGAGTGCAAGGGATCTTCTAATGAGTCCCTAACTTCGTGACGGTACTGACCGAAAGCGGTAACCTTCCAAGAAGCCAAGGAGATGATTAGATCGGAAGGAGGAGGCCAGACGGAGGAAATATCGAAGATCAAAGCTTGGTGGAGATTTGTTCCTGTGGTGTTCTTCATGAACCCTCGAGACCCATCAGCCCATATCTAATCCGGGCCATTGAATCCAAGGTGAATCATTGTCCCCATTGACTATCCAGATCGCCATGTGAAGACCAAACACCCTCCGATGAAACGCAAGTAGAGGGGTAATATAATAAATAACCCTTGACTTTTGTAATTTTATTGTTTAATACGGTAATATTTATAACATTAAAAATTTCTTGTAAAAACTCCGACAAGGCCCCCAAGTTTCATGTATATTGCTCATGAGTCTAGTGTCATGTCATAAAAAACATGTGAGTTGACCATTTTACATACAATCCCCTCCAATTTTGGATATTTATCTTTAGTCCCAAAATTTGTAATAACATTTCAAAAATTGAAGGAATTTTGCATGTAACCCCTCATTTTATTTTTAATTACAAAATACCTCGTATAAGCATGTCTAATTTATTTTATATATTCCATTTTGGATTAAATAGCTATCTTACTCCAAAAATTGCTCAAAAAATGTTGAATGTTCTTTAGATGATGCTTATTCATGCTGTAATTTTTATTTCCCATTTCATTGCATTTTCAATTTATTTAAAATACTTTTGGTGTTATTTATTCCTTGTTTAGCGATAAAAATACAAAAAATTAGTAAGACACTATTGAAACGTAAAAAAATCATATATTATTATATAATACAACTACATACTGAAAGACACAAAAAATGGTAAAAGAAAACCCTAAAAATTGAAAATCCTCTATAACACAAAAATAGGAAATATTTTCAAAATTATAAAAAAAATAGTTCTCTGTTTTATATTTTATATATACATATTACTTTCTATTAAAAATAATTTTAGGGAATTGTGAAAGATTTATCTATTTTTGAAACCTTAAAACCTTCGAATTTTAATATACATAAAAATTAGTAAAAATCATTAAAAAAACACGATAGAAAGACGAATACTTGAAATCATAAAAACATTTATTTTGTATATTCAGACTATATATAGATCTATTTATAAATAAAATACCCTTTATTGCATTTAATACTTAAATATAGTTATATATAGTTTATATTATTATTAATTATTATAAATACCTAAATATATTTTTAAATCCTTAAAAAAATTAAAGGACTTTTTATTTGCATTTCTTGATTTATATATTTATTATAAATATTATATACCATATATTATACATAGTATATATAGTGATATATATACTTATTATTTTTTAAAGTGAAAAAGGAATTAAAAATTAGAAAATATAAAAAATTTTATAAAACTAAAAACAAAAACTACTAATATAAAATTAAAAATCCGTAAAAATAAATATCATTAAAAACCCAACAAAATTTAAAAATAAGAATAAAAATTGGTGTCTTTGTTTTTGGTATATGATAATTATTTGCCTAACCCCCAAAGCTCTGTGAGGTTCGACATCCAAAATACTTGTACCCTATACATATTTTTTAATTAATTTTGACTTTCTCTACATTCATTGCTTGCTTCTCTTAATGTGGGTTGATTGTTGCTTTATTCACGGAGAATCGTATCAACCACTTCAGCAATTGAGGTCCGCCTTGTGAGATCTTACCACAACATGGCTTAGTTCTATGGATACAACGCCTAATCAACCCCATGCATGTACATAAGCCTTGCCTCACCCCGATTTTTATTTTTATTCTTCTTCGACCCGTGAACCCTTAGATCCCTAGCCAATTGAGTAGAGCTCATTGACACCGAGTCCCTCGTGGATTTGCAACACATAATATGTGAAGGAGAAGCGATACAAGCCCTCAACGGACCTCCTAGAAGAGCTTCTATGCTCCCGGCCATCCTACGGCTTGTGAGCCCTCTTTTTCTTGCTTTTCAATTCCTAGCACTAGTAGTAGGATAGAGTAACTTTTTCTTTCATTTAATTTTGTCCCTGGTTCCGTACAAAATCGAAAGTGCATAGAAATTTTGAGCTCTGGCACCTTTTGATCATCTATCGACCATTTTTCGGCAACCTAAACACCCCATCTTCATCTCCTCTCACTTATCCACCATTTGATCCATCCAAGCCCCCTTTATTTTCTCCAGATGAAGCTATCAATCTCTCCACCTCCACCTTACGTTGGAGAGTGCTGCCCCGCTTCGCTTCGCCTGTATTCAATGCCATATGAGGTCAAGACAATTTTCTCTCGAACTCTAACCTTTTTTCATGCAGGTTTGAGCCTCTAGAAACCCATCTGATGATAATATGCAAGTCAAGGAGGGATCCTATCATCCACTCTTGGAGGGTCTACGGTGCTCAACAATTCAGGTCTAGCACTCGTTCTGTCGACCGCTCTCTCGGCTCTCAGATATCCACAATTCTATGCATCAAAAAATAACCCATAATGATGCTCAAATAATAAGTACATTGAGCTAATAATATATTACTATACCAAATGATATGTAAATATACATAGTATGCAAGTGTAATGGTCGAACCACAAAGGAGAAATGGGGATAACCACAAAAATTAACAAAAAGAATAAAGAAAGGTTTTATAGGGATTTTATATTTTTGTTTTTGATTTTATAATTTTTATATGTTATTGTTTTTACTTTTCATTATAATATATGTAATATATAAATAAAAGTACATATAGATTATACATATTATGTAATATATATAAAATGTAAACATATATAATATGTATAAAAATCAGAAAAATACCCCAAGGTGCTGTCATTTTTATTTTTAAGGGGTTTTTTAAATATTTAGGATATTTTTAATTATATAAATAATAATAATAAATATATAAGTATATATAATTATATAAATAATGTAGGCTTTTATATTTATAAATATGTCTATAATTACTCAAAATGAATGAAGTAAAATATTTTTATAATTTTATCTATTTTGTATTTTTTGTAATTTTTACAATTTTTTTGTATTCTTAATTGAATAAAAATGTGAAAATAGTAGCTAATAACAATAGGCATAATTGTTTGAGAGATTAAAAATAATTAAGTTTATGAAAATTTTTCAGAACTACTGTTATAAGATAATATATATAATAGACACAATTTAGAAACAGAAACAACAATTTTGGGTTAATTTTTAATATTTTTTATTAGGTTTTTCGGGGTTCTCAAATTTAAATGTCCTCTTATTAATTTTTTAGTGACTTTTGGTTCGGAGTTGCAAAATATAATAATAAGGATATTGTAGTCTTTTTAGAATTTTTTAAAACTTTATATTTTTTTGTATTTTTAAATGCAATCAGGAAGAAAATGCACTAATTTTTTTAAATTAGAAAAAAGTTTTAATTACCCTATTGAAAATATTTGTGATTTATCATGATCCCAAGCACTTAAAATGATTTTTATATAGTTTTTGGATGCAAAATGATAATTTTTATAATGGAAATACAAGAAATTACATTTAAGGTCCAATAGGGAACTAAATGTAATTTGAATAAATAATAAATGCTTTTGAGAACACCAAAGAAAAGTCAAAGGGACTTTATGCAAAATTACCTAATATTTTTAATTCAATATGCCTGGTAGGGGTATAAATGCAATATTCAAAAAGATATAGGGTCTACTTGCAATTTATCCAAAAGCTATAACACTGAAACACAAATTTTAAGGACTAAATAATAATAAAACCCATTAGGGGGTCCCTGCAAAACCTCTAAACACCCCACGTATATGGGTACGATTTTTGACATCTACTAGTACATAATGATTTGGACAAATATTTACCAAATATTGTTTCTTCTGATGTATATATGCCTTTTCCTGACGCCATTAAATCAAAAACCCCAAAAAATGGAAATGCTCTTTCTGATCCTAGCATTGTCATAACTTTCAAAATATTTTGCTTGAAATGCCTTTACTTAAAGCCATAGATTACATTTCTGATGTGAAGAAATGACTCAAAGAAGCATGTAAAACAAAGCGTCCGCATTGCAGGAACCGACAGAGAAAACCTGAGATGCGTATCCTCAACACACACGACCTCTGTTAATGCCATTAGCAATCTCTCAAATAAAAAGAAAAACAAGGGAGCTCCGCTCGTTAGTGGATCGTCTATCAATTTATTACCCTCTTCCTTGCTCCTTGAATTTGGAGTAGGGACACAAAAGCCCACGAAGATGATTTTGTAGTTCGCAGATAGATCTGTTAAGTGTCCTCGGGACTTGTTGGAGGATGTGATCATCACCGTGCAAGGGATGTAATTCCATGTGGATTTCATTGTCCTAGACATGGACACCTTTGCACCTCTGCTCCACACTCCAATCATTCTCGATCGGCCATTCCTTCGAACAACCGATGCAGTGGTAGATTTTGTAGAGAGATTACATTCCTCTCCAACAATGATAGAGTTCTGACCAAGACGGTCCCTAAACCGAAACTTGCAGAAGCAACATATATTTCGAGAAAGCTCAAGCCACATGTTAAAGATGATTGATTTTCTAAATAAGATCAGAGATATGGATTTATTCCTTGATGACACTAAAACACATGCATTTCTCTCCCCAGAGAGAAGCCTGAAAAGCGTGGTTGAATTTATTGATGTCTTTGACAATGAGATTTTCGTTGGTGGTTTCTTTGAAATGTTTGAATAGTCATTGTCATCTAAGCTAGATGAATTTATCATAGAATTGTGTGATGCAATGAAGTCAGATGTAGAATGCACAATGGTGGAAAATAAACAGATGAAAGAGCCGACACATGTCATAGATTGTTGAGGTCACCACCAAGCCGACTCCTATCCCACCAGAGCTCAAACCTCTTCCCTCAAACATGAAATATGCCTTCCTTGCTGGAGAACCAGATATGCATCCGGTTATCATAAATTCTCATCTGGCTGAAGACCAAGAATCTCATCTGCTTGAGGTTCTTGAATGAAATCGCAAAGCTATAGGCTATAATATTGCAGATCTCCATTGGATAAATACTTCACTATGCACACATCAGATTTATCTATAAGAAGACAACACCCCTCGGGAATCCAAGCATAAATTGAATACTAATCTGGTGGAGGTAATCATGAAAGAAATTACGAAATATTGTGATTCAGGATTTATCTATCCCATCTCTGACACCAAATGGGTGAGTCCCCTACACGTCACCCGCAAAAAAACACGCATCATAATTTTCACCAATGATAAAGGAGAGGAGATTCCGACTAGTGTATCGACATCATGGCACATTTATATTGACTACAAATTTTTAAAACTTGCAATAAAGAAGGATCACTTTCCATTGCCCTTCATCAACCAGATAGTTGAAAGACGGTCCGTGAAGGGGTACTTCTGCTCTAGGATGGTTACTCTAGGTATAATCAAGTCACCATTGCTCCAGACGATCAGGTGAAAACTACCTTCACCTGTCCATTCAGATAATATGCCTTCAGAAGAATGCCCTTTGGATTGTACAATGCACCAACTAAATTCCAAAGGTGCATGTTAGTTGTATTTGCTGATATTGTCGGTATTTTCCTCAAAATCTTTACGGATGATTTTGCAGTCTATGGAGATAGCTTCGAACAGTTTTTGGGTTATTTATGCCAAGTCCTGAAAAGATGTTGGGAGATGAGCCTTGTGCTCTCATGGGAGAAGAGTCACTTTGTTGTGATTGAAGGAATTATATTGGATGACGTCATCTCCAAGCATGGCATGGATGCTGACCCAGCCAATGTGGACGTAATTTTGAAACATGAGCCATTAACAAATTTAAAGTAAATCAGGTCATTTTTGGGGCATGTTGGATTTTATTGCAGATTCATCAAAGACTTCAACAAGATTTCTTGACCGCTGAGTGAGCTTCTCTGGAATGGGACCAATTTCATGATCGATGACTAGGTCCTTCAATCATCCAATCTGTTGAAGAATTTAATTACACATTTTCCTATCCTCTATCCACATGATTGGTCTCATCCCTTTAAGATCATGACAGATGCCTCAGATTTCGCAATGGTTCGGTGCTTGGACAAATACGAGATAGGCTGCCATTTTAATTCGTTGTGCTAACAGAACATTAGATGAGTCCCAGAAGAACTATACAGTCACAAATAAAAAAGGGATGCTAGTTGTAGTGTTTGCCTTAGATAAGTTCAAATCACATCTTCTAGGATCCAAGATTATTTTGTATGCAGATTACTCTTCCATGAAGTACTTACAGAGCAAGAAGGATTCCAATCCTCATTTGATTATATGGATCCTTCTACTATAGGAACTCGGCCTTGAAATACGTGACAAGTCTTGAGTGAAAAATGTGGCGGCAGATCATCTTTCCAAAACAGTCAAGGTTGAAAGTCCTAAGCAAAATTCCATTCCCTTCACTGATACTCTTATAGATGAGGCAATCATGACTATCACCTCACACCCCTGGTATGTAGATATAGTCCATTATCTTGTCTCCAAGAAGACCCCACCCGATTGGCCGAAGATCAAAGTTGACAAATTCTTGGTTGACATTCATTTCTACCTGTGGGAGGATCTACATACATTCATAGAGGGAGAAGATTGCCCTTGCAGGAGGTGCATACCTCAAGAGGAGATCAAGGTATCCTAGACCATTGTTAGAAGCTTGAAGCTAGTGGACACCATTCTGGAAATAGAACGATAATAAAAGTACTCCAATGTGGCCTTTAGTGGCCAACTTTATTCAAGGATGTAGCTGATTTTGTCAATAAATGTACTGACTATGAGAGAATGAGCAGAAATACCATTTCTAGTGACACAATATCTCTTAATACATTCGGATTTCCGACGTCAATGGTGCATGGAGCATTCATTTTATGGCCTCATTCCCTAACAGTTAGGGCTTTCAATACATCCTGCTAGATGTCTATTATTTAAGAAGATGGTTGGAGGCAATCCTTGCTTGAACAATAGAGAGTCGCACCGTATGTCGATTTTTTGAACGATAACATCTTCTTGGGTTCTGGATTCTAAAAATTCTCATATCTGATGGTGGGAACCACATCATAAACAAATAGATAAACAAGTTGACTGAAGAATAAAGTATTGAAATTCATGTTGTTATGTCGTACCACCATCAATCACTTGGTTTAATGCTCAAATAGGGAGATCAAGACTATCCAACAGAAGCTTGTATGACCAGATAGAAAGATTTGGTCACAATTGGTTGATTCAGTTCTTTGGGCTTACCAAATAATGTACAAGACTCCTTTCAGAATTTCTCCCTACCTCCTTATTTGTGGAATGCCATATCATCTTCCTGTGGAGCTAATTCACAAATAACTATGGATAATGAATATGTGTAACTTCTATTCCGATAAAACATGCAAAAATAGGAAAGTTGATAAGAACTATTTGCTAGAATTCTGAGATTACGCATACGACAATAGCCTGATGTACAAGAAGAAAATCAAGAAATGGCTGGATAACCACATCTGAATGAAAACTTTCTAGCCTAAGCAGGAGGTATGGTTGTTCGATGCGAAGTTGAAAATCATTCCAGGAAAACCAAAGGGCAAATGTATTGGGTCATTCATTGCGAAAATTATGTGTGACAATGAAAGCCTTTTTGATATCTGAATTGCCACCTGACGCACAACTGTTTATAGTCAATAGACAGTTGATGAAGCAGTATCTAGAGCAAGACACGTTCATGTCCATTGTTGAGTCCACCCAAGTGATTATTCAAGATGAGCTTACATACATAGAAGGATCATATACTTGAGCTGAAAATCATAAAAATAATTTCCTTTTTCTTATTTTATTTTCTTGTTTCTTTATTTCTTGTTCTCTCTTCTAATTCTTCTAAAAAGGTGTTCATCCCTTTTATCACTGTTATGCTTAGGACGTACTTTGTCCTAAGTATAAGGGGGATGAGCATCTCGAGTTGTTCATTTGTTGATCCCTCACCAGTCTCCATAACTATTGATATTTTGACTATATATAGGGATATTTTATTCTAAGTATATGGGGAGACAGGTCGAGCTGGTGATTTTGTACATTCCCACCCTTGACCCTCCCTACCTTGTGTATATTCTATTATACTTAGGATTACTTCATCCTAAGTATAGGGGGACGGTCAACTTGTCATTCTTCAATTCTTTTGTCATTGTAGTATAGACTTTTCTATACTTACACAAGTCATGTCTTCCTTTGTTCTCTATGATCTATAAGGACATAGCTTAAACTATGTATAGGTGGATTGTATATACATTTTATATACCATAGCCACAACTCGTTTTTTCAGTAGTATGGATAATTAATAAAATACACAATAATTCTTTAAAAATATAAGTAATAAATTGGGTTCAAAATGTTGTAAAATGATTTGAAAAACGGTTGAAAAAAGTCTTGAAAAACTTTTAAAATTATTTGGAACACATTAGTAAAATGTTTTTAAACCATTATAAAAACTTTTTATTTGCAACAAATTATTTTATCTTTGTAAATAAAATATTTGAAAATCTATTTGCAAATGATTTGGAAAATGGTTTCTAAAATTCTTTGAAAAATCTATACATACTATTTGGAAAATATCTGCAAAATAATTTTCAACTTTTTTAAATGTTTGTCAAAATGTGTATCAATTTATTTGCAAAAATAAGTTTTCTAAATATATGTGAAAATCATTTCAAATATTTTGAGAACCTTGTGTAAATAGATGTTCTAATAAAAACACTTACAGAGTTGTATAGAACCTGTAAATAATCCCTAACATTCTACTTGTAAATTCCCTATGTAAAAATATACCCTCATCATTGTAAATATAGAAGCACTCCCATCTAAATAGTTGTTCATGGTTCTTTAACTAACATTTATCTAAAAAATTCTAAAATTAAACAAAATTAAAAAACCCATAATAATTTACATATTTTTCCAAAACCCCTAAAATGTTCAAAATAGGAAATGGCTTCACAAAAAGAACTTCTCTTGCATTATGCTTAGCATTTACATTTTTCAAAATGATCAAGACAATCGACCATGTTTGAAATAAAGCCTGAATTTTGGAGCTTGGTATAAACATTAATACACTTAATTTCAGAGGAACCTACTAAGAACTGGAATCAGGATACTTCAGGTTGCCTTACTTTAATTCATTAGGTTCCATGAGACTATGTTCATGAGTCGATTCTATGTGTCTAACTAGAACCCTTCGTATCATCCGTACGACTCTCGCTACAATGGCTTGACTAGAAATCTCGCACTTAACACTTAGCTCAACCTAGATGGATTGATTGAAAAGTCTTTGTCTGAGTTTGGATGATGCTAGGACGCTTCGTCACGGGTGGCTTAGGAACCATTCTTGGGGATTGCCGAAACCGGTACTCTAACCTACTTCTTCTAGTAGCCAAGATATCTGAAGAATGGAGATGGATTAAGATAATGCATCAGATGAGGAATGTTCAGTTGGCACAACTTTTTCTAAGACCCCTAAAAAAGGGGTGAACTAAAAAGTTGATATATTCATCGGGGCACAAACAAGAATGCAGAGCAATACAAAGTCAAAGAAAAATCTAAAAAATAAGTCTACACCAAACATTCCACAAAAATACGAGCTTCCATAAAAAAGCCCGCTTCTTGGTTATGAGTAGGTTACACCAACCATGCTTCACAAGGAATGATAACTACACTGGTCCATTTCCAGATCTTTTCCCATTCTTATAGATCGTCCCCCTTTCGATTATAAAGACTAATGACACCTGATCTTATAAAGGAATATCTGTCTCCACAAGGACGAGCTACCAGGAGAGCACACTCTTTTATAGTTCAAGAGTTTGTCTAAGAAAACATGAAAATTTCCACACATGGATCTGTCATTTTGAAGTAGCAAGAGTATGCGACTAAGAGGATGGCACTGACCTAACTGTGAATAGAACTAGATGTTAGGATTATGGAACCTAAGAGTACTTGTGTCGCATTTCCTAACCTTTATGTCGTTCTGAAGAAACCATGAATATGAAGGAATTAACTAAGCTCCGAACTTTGATTTTTAATAACACAAGACTAAGAGTCAAAAATCTTTCCAAGTTCTTTATTTTTCTTTTGTTATTTTAATTTATGCACTAATATGCGTAAGTGTTTTCTAGGGACTAGCAAAGTAAAGTATATGGGTGGCGATGAATATCCATTTCATCACCTTTATTATTTCATTTTAGCATTAGCCCTATTTTTTATAAAATAACCTTCATTATTTACATTGTAAATATTGCATTAAATATTGTATTTAGATACATAAAGAATAAAGAAAAGAAAAGTAAAATAATGATATACCATATGTATTGAATGATCCTAAACCCCTAGACTTAGGCATCATGATGTCTAGGTCGACAAGAAATAAAGTAGGGTGAGATATGAGCCAAAAATCACAATAAAACCCAAATTTTAATTTCTCAATAAATGCTTTTTGGGACCTATTTTATTATTTATTATTTATATCTCAAATCAATAAACTTTAAACATGAAACTTGTAGACAAAGCTATAAAGAAAAATACAAAAATTATTCATCTAAAAATAATGCATGGTGTGCCCCTAAACACTTAGAATAAGAAGCAATAAGGAAATCTTTCCAGACTTGTATCGTCTCCATATGAACTCAAAATTCACCAAAGTCACCTTTATTGTTTCTTAAATTAAATAACCTATGTAATGAAGGTGGTTTATTCAATTTGTAGTTAAGATGCAAATGTTAGGTTTTGGGCCCTCATTATGTAATATACTTGAATAAAATAATCAATTTATTTATTCTTTATATTTTCGGATTTTTATATTTTTGTAAATATCATTTCTAATATATGTACATAATTAAAATAAAATAAAACAATTAAAAAGATATAAAAATAAATATTATCATACGAAGATGAATTATTCATGTATATATCTATATGATAAATATACATGTTTATTTAAGTGTACATATAACTTCAGAAAAGTATAATAAAAATATATTTATATTTATTTAAATACATTTTAAATATATAAACCATGTATAAAAAAGGAATATCTAAAATAGAAAATAAAAATTAAATAACCTTATATACGTATATATACCTATATTATTAGTTGTAAAAAGTAATATATTATAAATTAAATCAAAAAATAAAATTAAAACACTACATAAAATAATAAAAAAATTTATGTTATGATTTTTTTAATCAATTTGTTTAATATTTTATTTTCAATTTTCTATTCTTTTTCTCTATTTTGTAATTTAGCGGGTGATCTGGCCTAATGGGAGCGTGACCTTTGTTGAACTGCCGGTCAACTAGCTCGTTGCTCCCCTAGGCTTGTCAAACCTTGTTGAATTCCCTTCTTCATCATTTCTTCCACGTCAAACCTTGCAGCTTCAGGGCTTGATTCTTATTTTGATTTTGTTGCTCGAACATTGGTCTTTCATGCGGCAATCTCACCTCAATCTGAGGATCAATGCACCATGCACTCTTCCCAATCAAATACCCTCAAGTACATAAATCCCCAACCATCTTCAATTCGAGTTTCATCCCATTTCACCCTAGAAATCCCCAGAATTCTTGGTTTCTAAGGTCGTTGGAGATAGCAACAATCATTCCCGAGATTTTGGCATGGAGGAAGAGATGTTGGACTTGGTGATCTGAGCTCGTCGTGTAGCTTTCTCAGAGCTCCTCCTTGACTCCCTCTTCTCTAAGTTAGAGCTCTAGTTTTTGTCTTCTGTCCATTCCTAGATGTGGTCTATTTGTAGTGCATATCTTAGTTTCCATAAACTTTGTCTTTGTTTTCTTTATTTTGTGAATCGTGGTGTGACGGAGCTCCTACTCTGACCACAGTTCTCTTATGATTCAACTGTGCTCTGCCCCATTTGATTATTTCATCATATTCCCCGTCGCTTCCTTTACATCCTAGTCACCCTCGTTCCCTCTGATCGAGAGACGATCAATGAGTCGGGTCTCCTCCACTTTTCATCGGAGATTCTCCGTCGAGAACCTCCTCCATTCCTCCCTGCACCAAATCCATCCCAGAACCTTCTATTTTTGTGTGCAAGCCTAATCGTGCAGGTTTGGGATAGGAAGGACTACATCTTGGTCAATTTTGACTACAAAGGAAGCACCATATGCCCTATGTGTTCCTCAACCTCTAGAGCTCCACAGTAGAGCTCCTGACCTTTCCTGAGCAATCCTTCCACTGTAGAAGCCTTCCGAGTGCATTTTGCACCTCCTGCGAGCTCCTCTGGTGGGAAAAATCAATCAAGGAGGCAAATCGAAGTTCACCCAAGGGGGTGTTCTTCTCTGTTCTTCCTCCTTGCTTCCTTGCCATCCTATAGTCCACTCCGCCCGGGTGGTACAACAACCATCAAATGATCACGCCCTCAGCTTTTTTGTCTCTGCCCGAGATCCAATACTATCGTTGATTGATGAACTATCATCAAGTGACTTGGAGCCGTCGTGTGCCAAGTGAAACATCCGTAGTCGTCCGATCGCATGTTTAGTGGTATTTCACGCCGACCACCTAGTTTTTTAGGTTTTTATTTTAATCCATAAAATTGCAGTTGAAGTTTAAAATTTTATGTAATATTTACACGTATACCCCCGTACTTATTTAATTTAAATTTTGGTCATGTCCACGTCACCTCATGTGCCCATACACATGAGTTACTTAGACATTTTGCATAACCTCCTTTAGGTTTTGTAGCTATTTAGTCTAAGAAATATTTAATTATGTGTAAAAATTTGTGGTTATATCGCAATTAGTTTCTAAAGGTTTCGATAAATTACATTTATATCCCTACCAACATGTTTATATCAATTATCTCTAGGATTTTTGCGCATATGCCCCAGGATTTTGGATTTATGCTTTGAAATGCTTTTATTATTAGTTAAAATTACACTTAGTTCCCTAATAGAACAATTATTTGTATTTTTAGTATTTCTTTTATTAAAAATATTATTTTGCACCTAAAAATTATAGGAAAATTATTTTATGTGTCTGTACTAGTATTAAATAACATACACCTTTCACAAGGCAATTACATATATTTCCCTTTTTTAAAAATACAAGAACACTACATTTATTCTATGTTTGCATTTAAAAATATAAAAAATACAAATGTTTAGAAAATTTCAAAAAGAATTATAGTGTCTTTATTATTGTATTTTTGAACTCCGAACCAAAAATCATTAAAAATTACAAAATAAAAACATTAAAAATTGAAAAAACACCAAAAGTTTTATAAAATTATTTAAAATTATTCAAAATTCCAAAAATATATATTTTTCTCTTTTTCTATATCTTAATTATATTGCATATTCTACATTAAATTTAGTTTTGGAATTTATGAGTATTTACCTATTTATAAAGTACAAAACAATCCAACCTTATATTTATGTTCATTGTTTTGTCATTTTTATTCAATTATAAATATAAAATTACCAAAATTATAAGAAAAATTCCAAAAACATATCAAAATATAAAAATAACAAAAAATTTATTTCATCTACTTTGAGTCTTTATTATTATATTTATAAACACAAAAACCTATATTCTATATATAACTAAATATACTTATACTATTATTATTAAAAATACCCTTTTCATTAAAACCCCTAAAAAATTAAAAACTATGCTTTGGAAATTTTCTGATTTTTATATGTATTATTTATGTTTACGTCCTATATATCGATTAAATTATACATAGTATCTATATACTTATATACATATGCTTATTATATATTTATTAAAAATATATCAAAAATAACAAAATATAAAAAAAATAAAAATGATAGAATTTAAAAAAAATAAAAAAAATAAATTTAAAATCTAAAAATTGTAAAAAAATAAAACCCCTCAAAAAATCTCTCCAAAACACAAAACCATGTATTGATTTCAAAAAAAATTTATAGTCTATTCCTGTTGCACCTTTGTGGCTCGACCCTTACACTTCCATTCTATACATATCATTTTGTAGGGTATTACAAATTTTAGCTCACTATTTTTCACTGTCTAAGCCTTATTGTGGGTTAATTATTGATGCAACTCTTTGAGGATATCCAAAAGTCGAGAGCGACTGACACTACAATTGTTAGACCCAACTTTTCGAGAACCGTAGGCCCTCTAGGAATGGATGTTAGGATCCCTCCTCAATTTTCATGTTCGTCATGCTCCTCCAAGACTATCTTTGCTGATGGTTGTTGCTGGCAAGGTTGGGCAAAGGAGTGGTCCTCTACCCATGGCTGGGGTGGCCCTAACATCAGTTGTTCTGAACATGATGTAGTCGGTATATAGGAGCAACATATATAGAGACGGCATCTATATTCATCTTAAATACCTTCTCCGCTAAATCATCTGTCTACTTTGGCAACTTGGACAAAATCCATAAATCCTTCATCCTCTTATCAGTTCGTTCGACTATTGTCAACTTGTATATAATGATTTCCATAATAGGAGTTTAGTACTCAACGATATCAACTATAGCCTTCTTTCCTCTCTTTAGGGATAGGAGTGAAAAAAAGCCTCAGTGTATGCCATGTTAGAGGTTTATGAGTGTCTCGTATCAGTCATCTTCTCGAAAACCTTCCATATGCTATCCGCACCACGCGAAGTATAGTTTCCTCCATAGGCAGCCCTACCTAAACTATGCATCTCAGGGTTGAGACTGCTATAAAAAGAGTGGACTAGAATGGTATTCTCCATACCATGACATGGACTCTTCGGCAAGATTTCCTTGAATATCTCCCATGTATAACAAAATGGCTTATTAGGAAACTGAGAGAAACTCAGGTTGTGCGTACTCATCTGATTAGTTATACTCAATGAATAGAACTTCTTTAAGAATAGATCGTTGAACTAGTTGTAGGTAGTTATAACTACCCCTACGTCTATCAATCAGTAATCTGCCTTATCTTCTAAGACAAATGGTAAGGCTTTGAGCCTTATATAGTTCTGACAAACCATAGGATGCCTAAGGTTATCACAAACTACTTCAAAGTCCCTAAGGAATGCATAAAATCCTTCAAGAGTATTCTTGTTGTACTATGGCAACAATGTCACGAAATGCGACTTTAGCTCATACTTTATCTCTATTTGGGCTAGACTTAATCAATTTTAAACTCTAAACTACTCAGGGTTGTATGTTGCATTCATTGACATGTATGTACCCACATTAAGTTTACCTATTTTATCTCTAAATAATGTATTATGTTTCTCCGAAGCGTCCAACCTAGAAAGTATTGTTTGTAAAGGGTCCTCAAGATCCTCATAATCATTGTGCTTCTTAGGAGGCATCATAGATGAATCTTATGAATTTTATTCATTACAGAATTGGATTAGGTTAGAATATGTGGTGGAAATCAAATCGAGTTCATCGAGGGGAAGGTCTTCCTTAGTGACAAGGGAATAAATAAAGGGATTGGTTGGTGTGTAACCATCCCCTAAGTGAGTGAACCTCAACTCAAGAGCCTCATGAGGCCATGGATATCCATAAAGTGAGGTTGCATGGACCTCATATGATGAAATATTTCGGGAGTTCAACAAAAGGTTTGTAACATCCGAACAAATTTCGCTCGAACTATTCATCTTCAATTTCAAAAGGTTTCGTATTGAACATGAATGAATCAATGAAATGTTAGTACTATGATTGCACTTGAATGTACGGGAATTAACTCACACAATCCAACTACATTTCAAATCCTTTATGTTCACCAACTTCACACAAGAAGGCCTAAAAGTTCAGTTGAATTATCTTGTCAAATTTAGTTGGTGGTAAAAAATCATATAAGTCCATTACACACATGTATCTCCTTACGCTCAACAATGCTTCCGATTGCTTCCAATAAAAAAGATGATCTTTTCAGGGTGTCGGGTTCAATATCACACCTTTAAGAAGATTACTAGGCTTACACAACCAAAATGTATTTTTATGGTCGAAGGCAAGCCCTTGTTGCTTCCAAATCCGTGAGAGTCGGAAGTGGAGATATAGGGGGCAAGTCAAGTGATTTGGGATATAACCTTAGTGGCTTCATCCTCACCCACTCTGTCTATGGGTAAGTAAATGTCTACAATGAGGGTATTATGAGCCCATAATACACATGTTCATTTTATTCTAGGTTAGATTAATTAACATTCTCAATTCAACCTTAATTTTAGTGTTTATGGTTATCACTGAGATTAACATGAAAACATCAAATTAATCGCCTAACAAGCGGTCCCTTTTCCTTTAAACATAAGATATAAACTCAATAGAAGAGAGCCAGAAAACAGAATGCATATGAAGAATCAATGAGGCATGCAATCATTTGGAATACTTACACTAATTCCCAGCACTCTCCATGTGCATGTATAACTGATTTTTTAAAGACAAATTTATATGATATGCAAGTCAGAAATCCGCAGCTATAACATAAGTTATATTATGAGGGGAAAATTAAATTTAGTTTGTGCTAAGTAGAATTTAGTTACATCCATCTAATTAATGAATATTAAGATGCTGTGAATATATGATGTGTTGGTGTGGTTGAATTTATGATTAGCACATACATGAGGACCTAGATAAAATTTCTAATTGTGTGCCTTATCCTAAATTACGCCACTCAAGTAGAGACCCACCCTCGGATAGAATGAAACGAGTCTTGACACACCACAAGTTGGAAAGGTTAGAGTGTCCTTTTACACATGCGATTTCCTAGTCGAGAACCGCTTTAAATATTTATTTACAAAGTAATTACCACACTAATTAATTATACATAAAACTAAATTAGCTAATTCTTTCTCCAATCTAATGTTAGTGGACTCCTTTTCAGTTTGAGCTCCAAGTTCCTCACCTCAGCATCACCTCAGTTCTCTTGGTTATATGGGCCCTGCCACAACAAGAGGGGGATAGATTGATGAAAAAGAAATCAATCTAATAAAATATATACAGAAACAATTACAAGTACAAAGTAAGCACCATTACAAAAAGTCAACACAATGACTTGACCTAAATCTCACTAAAAAATCACTTAATTAAATATTAAGCTTGACTAAATAAATCTAACGTAGCCATGTCCCCATCAATGATGTCATTTGACTCATCATTAATTGGATTTCTTAATTTGATATAGAATATATAGTTAATATATCTGATTATATTCTTATTTAAGTCAATGAATAAAGTAGAGGAAATAAAATATTATTGAGATTTTTTATTTTACGTATTTTTATAGAATTATCTATAATTTTTAGGTATTTTAAAGTAATAAATATAGCAAATAGTGAGCAGATCCAAGTTTGTTGTGAGTTATATATATATATATCCAAAATTAACTCAAAACTATTTTTAAGATAAAATATATATAATAAAAATTATAATTATAAAGCTATTATTTTGGATTTTTCAATTTTTTGCTAATCTTTAAAAGGTTTTTAGGGTTTTGTGATTTTCAGGTTTTATATTTTGTATTTTTTTGTGATTTTTGGATATAATGTAGATAATATTGTAATATATGTAATATGTTTTTTTGGAATTTTTGGATAAGTTTCTATATTTTATGGTTTTTTATATTTAAATTGTAAGAAAATGCATCTTTTTATATTTTTTGAAAAAGGAGAATTCACTAAAATGCCAAATAAAAATAAAGTGAGGATAAGCATAAAGAAGGCATATATATTAACTTTTCTATAGTTTTCAGAGCAACAAAAAAAATTAAAATGGACAAAATAAAATAGAAGAAAATGCCACAGTTACAGGGACCTAATTATAGTTTTAGGAAACATAAACTTCATCTTATAACTGATCCCAAAAATACAAGGGGGTATATGCAAATTTATATTGCCTCATTTGGAGCTACACGTGAAGCGTGAGGACCTATATGTAATGTCAGGAAATATAGGGTCCAAATAGCAAATATCCCTAAAAATTATATAATGAAAATTTATTTTACATTTTTAAAATGAAATGCAAAAAGGCATGAGGGTAGGGTTGCAATATACCTATGGTCAGTGTGTTCCTTGTGCATTTGGTCTGATCTTGTGGCTCTAGGCCTGCCATGTAGATTCACTTAACGCGTTGACTATCTTCAGCACGCAACGATTCATTCAGATCCAGTGGTGGAGAATAGATCTGCTATGATAACTTTGATTGGACGTATATTGCTTCTCTACAAGAACGGGGAAGAACTCTATTCTTCCGAAGCTTTGGATTGGTTTTCCTCATGCCTTTGACCACTATTGGAGCTCACAAGTGTCTCAAAAAGTCCACGTGACTCATCGGTATTTGGTGGATGTTTCGATGTGTTCCAGATCACCCTAACGAGATATATGGAGTTTGTTTTTGCTCAGGCACTTATGAGTCAAAGATAAGCCTCAAATCCACTCCAGGTACTCCTTCGGCAGCTGGGACTTGCACAGAAAGAACCAAGGATCGAGGGATATTCTGCTCATTTTAGAAATTGAAGGTAAACATAAGGGGACAAGGTGGTTGTAGAGCTCCGGTGAATGGCAGAGTATACAGCTCGAAATCCTAGATCCTTGCATGATATGGATGATCAGAGGAGGGATTCATGTGGAGAAGATTGGGAGGAAGGAGGTGATGTTATCTACGGGTCAAGATACTGGTTAGAGCACATTGAAATGAGTTGGAGCTTTGTGCTCCGACGAAGTATGACTTGAAATTTGAAGATAATTTGACTAAAACTTAATAAAATTAGACCTAGATCAATGTTAATAAATTAAATTGCATTTAAAATACACTAACCTAGTTATACAACACTGCTTAGATTGAGGACCAGGGGACCTTCACCGGATACGGTGCTCGTCAAGGTGGATCAGCTATATCCAGCCACCATTCTCCACATTGACACTTGTGTGAGCTCGCTACTGTCGCGAGAGAACTCAAACGAACACTAGATTGGGGTTTTACATGGTGTTTGGATTGATCAAAGAAAAAGAGGATAAGGAGAGGGTTTATTTATAAACATATTGAAAGGGCTTCTTCGATCAGAGATGGGTAAAGATGAGTAGTGGTTGCTGAAGGTTAAGATCATAGAGAGATGGAGGGGTGTATGTTGAATAGAAGTGATGAAGAAATCAAGGGGAGAAGTGGCATGGAGTATGCGTAGAAAAAGTGAGATAGTGAGGGTCTCGAGGGTTTCAGACAAAAGTCAGAAGGGGTGTTTGCAGGTGGGAGTGTTCTCTTGGAGGTCAACACTCGGAGGGTCATGATTGGTCTACATGGACCAAGTTAGGACAAACATAAATAAAATTACATACTAATTTAATAAAAAAATGAAAATATATTTATTAAATGAAACTCAAACAAGAAATATGTTTCTTATTTTTTAAAATGTTTTTGTCGTGATTTTTATTTATTTTTACAACTTAAGATATTAGGCATTAATGTTTACATGTATAAATGTATGTATATTTACTTGTATTTGGTACATTTTATTTTTATTTTATATTTTTAATACTTACTATACTATTTAAAAGATTTATATATTTATAACATTATAAATACATATTTGCATATTTTACTTTTATGATTTTGTATACATAAATAATTGTCTTTATATATGTTAATGTATAATATACATATATATTCCAATGTATCTCTTCTTTTAAGTGTAATTTATTGGTTTTATTTTGCGTTTATATTCTTAATACATTTTTAAATACTATATACAATTATTTAAATATATAAGGATAGTATAAATATAAATAATGAAATATATGACTATTATATACAAACACAGTACAATAGTAACCCAGAAAGTTTACTTTGCATCTTAACTTTATTTTTAATGAAACTTCCTTCATTAGATAGATAATTTAATCTGGAATACAGTGGAAGTGAGTTTGATGAATTTTGAATTCGTATAGAGAAGATATTGATTTGTGAATTTTGTTTTGCAGATTTTTCATCCATGTGCTCTAGTTGCATTGTGCATCATTTTTATCAACAATTATTTTTATAATTTTCAAAGTATTAATATGTACATTTTTTATTTTGAGTAATTTTGTTATTTGGAGTATGTATAATAAATAATAAAATAGAGAAAAATTGGATATTTACAGAGATTAAAATTACGGTGTTATGTATAGTATTTGGCCCTTATTTCCCCATACTTTATTACTTGTCGTCCTAGTCAATATTGACTTCGTTTTGGGGTTTTGGGTTATCCAGTATATCTGATAGTTCATTTAATTTTCTTTTCTTTTCTTTGTTCTTTAATTTTGTTTTTATGTACAAGTCGTTATGTATTAATACATATAAATAATGAAAGTTTTTGCAAATTAGTATTATTTATGTTTACTTTGCTAAGGATTTAAATAAAAAATGGAAGAATAAAGGTAGGTAATGGCTATTAATTACCCCCTATACTTACCTTTGCTAGTCATAGCAAACACTTATTGGAAGAATAAGTGATGTAAAAGAGAAAATAAAGAAAAAGGAAAATAAAGAATGATACAATGATACTGATTTGTATACTCGTCTTCACAAAATCAGATTTTGGAGCTCAGTTAGGACCTTTGGATTGTTAATTTGTTTGGAACCTTATTTGGAATAGGATTTAAAACTCAATAGCCCTCAAGTTCCGCAATCCTATATTCGTGTCGCCTTAATATCAGGTCAGAATAAGTCTATTCATAATAAAACTCTTATGACTATGAGTCTTACTTGTACAGTGTAAGTGGATGTAGCTCTTCTCATTGAAATAGCAAGACACGATCTCTCTTTTAAAATAACCCTAATTACCCAATCTAGCTAATCTTTCCTCGAGGACTAGGTATTTCCTTTTAAGTTCAAGTACAACTGGCTCAAGAAAAGGGGGTAGAGAGAATAAAGGATTGTGACCAGTGTAGTTACAATTCCTAAGGAGATTGATTAGTGTAGCCAAGTCTCCAGATGTAGGTAACCATTAGGTATTTGACTCCGAAGAATAATGCCTGGCTTATTTGATACATACTCCGACAGGAATTGATTTTTCATGGACATTTGCCCGTCTATTCTTTTTAGAGTTCTTGGTTTTGCATTTTCACTCTATAGAAAAATATTTACAAAAGAATTTTTCTTCTTGAGCCAATAGACTATCCCTCTTTTAAAACTTTATTGCAACCCACATTATCCTTTCTTCAGACGTCCATACCACTGCATTGAGTTGAGGGCACTGGCCACCTATTGCGGTGATGTATGTTTCCACATGTATGCTTCCTCAAGCTAAAGAATCATGTACTCACCACCTCCTCAGAGTTGAGCTAAGTGCATATTGAGGTGTCCAAGTTAAGTCATTATCAGTAAGAGTCATGCTTGCTCTTCGAAATACTCTACTTAGGCTAGTAAAGATGACATGTGAACCTAGTCTTGTGGACTCAAAGAATTAAATCACATTGACCTGAAAAGTCTTATTTCAAGTTTCTATAAGGTTTCTGTGAAACTAAGTGGATTAAGGTCTAGCCCAAGCTCTAATTTTCAGATTTTATTTAGACTTGTTCAATTACCACATCAGTCTGAAAAATGTTTATGTATTGTAAGAAAAATTGTTGTGAATCAAATTTTGGATTTTGAATTTTTAATGTAATTTTTCAAAAAGTTTTGAAAAATTTTATGGAGTTTTTGATAAATAAATTTTCGAATTTTTAGGGATTTTTAAAAAATTTTGCAAATTCTATGCCATTTTTTAAAAAGGGGTTAGCGAATTAAATGTATTCACCTATTGATGTTCAGAGTTTCTAATGGATTTTAATTCTTTATTAATGAGAAATAATGATCAATGTGTGATGAATCTGTGATTCATCATCTTAATATATGATTCCTAGCTTGAATTTTGAATAGATGACCTTATAAAAGTCCCCAAATTCAATAAATTAACAAAATGCATCCCTTAAAAAATAAAGTAATAACTTATATTTATCCTGTAGATAAGTCCTCAAAATAATTCGAAAAAAAATAAAAGAAATTATAAAGTGTTGAATATTATTTGTAAATAAACCTTTATTAATACACAAGCTTCCTAGATTTCTAGTAAATTCATACTAACTCCTTTTGACTTAATTCTTTTTCTAACATGTATATAAAAATACAAAAATAGATAACAAATCACACCTAGAGTAAATACTTTTAGATCTTGAACTGAAAAAACTGTGAAGTCCAATTTCTCGACCAAAGTCCTACTCCATATAAACTCTAAATTCACCATCTCAATTTTAAAGTTCAAGTTATAAAATTATCTATCCAATGAAAGAGATGTCATTAAAATTGGAGCTTGTTTGCAAAATATTGGTTTGGGACCTAATTGTATATTATATATATACTAACTTGAAACTAACATTTTATGTAAAAATTTAACATGTTTTTATTTATTTATTTTTATATTAATTTGTTTCTCATATATTTCAATAAAATATTGATGAAACCCAGTTTCATGCTCTTAATTCACGGAAACTAACCTCCTAGCTTGGACCATGAGTCAATAAAAATGAGATTAACCCTTGTAATTATCTAACCCCTTGAATAAATTAAAAATACAAAAAATGGCAAAATTAAAATTCGTAGTGTTTTTAACCATAAAAATGCTCTCAAAAATATTTTCTCACTTCATTTGACTTTTTTTCCGATTTTGCTCAACATGAAACTTGTAGCTCTCATCGAGATCTACAACTTTCATGTTCTGAGTTTTTCCAAATTCGATCATTTTTCCCTTCATAAATCACTTTCTTCATCGTAATAATCTAATTGGGCCACGTGGTGCCTTCTGGTTGCACCACGCGACCCGTCTCTGCGCATGCCACAC
This sequence comes from Ottelia alismoides, assembly GCA_037367405.1. NCBI lineage: Eukaryota > Viridiplantae > Streptophyta > Magnoliopsida > Alismatales > Hydrocharitaceae > Ottelia > Ottelia alismoides. The sequence goes on along the minus strand of JAZKJV010005696.1, from coordinate 102,657 downwards.
GCCTTCCTCTCTCTACCGTCCGATTGCTCTCCCTCCCTCCAGATCACCTCCGTCTGTTTCCGCCCTCTTCTCAACCCTCCGATCAATGCTTGCACCGCATCTCCTTCATTCATCAGCTCCTCCTTCTCAGCCGACCACGTGTCTTCAACTGCACCACACGATCATCTCCTAGCGCCTCAATATGCACCACTCTCTTCCACAGTTGATCCAAGCCATTCGATCCACTCCCCGATCATATGGTGGCCGTCCGCTAGTGCCATCACCACATCTCACCATGTGGCACCACCGACCACCCTTCGATTGCACCGTCCCGATCTAATCCTAACCGCTCACTAGCGCCCACCGCTCCGATCCAATAATGGAGACTTCGTCGTCTACCTCCGTTCGTCCGTCACCCACGTCGCCCATCTCTCAGACGGTCAACCCTCTTTCCATTTCCCTAGCTTCTTCCGCCACCACCTCCACTTCCCGACGAGCCCACGACATAGCCACATCATCCCTCCTCCTCGCAGCTACCCACTCGACCCACATCCTTCTTCCTCTCCCTCCCTAATGCCCCCGCAAAACCCGTCGCCACCCACCATCTCCGCCCTTTAAATACTCCATCGCCAACGCCCCTAGAACTTGTCCACCTTTACGAGGGGCGAGGCCCAACCCTCCTCCTCCTGCTTGCGACAAGGGGAGGAGCGAGGATCGAGCAATGACCACCTTCGCCCCCGGTGAGATCCACCGCCTTTCATGGTTGCAATGCGGCGGCTCCGCACCGCTCGAGCTCCGAGGACCAGCTGCCCTCGACGTGCGAAGACCCTGAGCCTCTCCAAGAGGCTCAAGCCTAGGCCCCTGCTCCGCCAATCCCAGGTAAGCTCTCTAATCCCCTCTTGTATACTCCAACAATTTTTATCTATTTAATTAGGACTCTCCGTGCTACTTCCCCTTCTATTAGCCATCTCTTTAGCCTCGCACCGCTACTGCCATCTTTGTGCTCACGTCCGTTCACTCTCCCTATCATCCATAATCCCAGACCACTCTGACCTCCCATCTCCTCCACTCCGCCGGAGAAGATGACCTGGGCTCTCTGCTTCTTCGCAACACACGGCCTCCATTTCACTTCATCTCACACACGTAATATCTGGCACGCTTCGGCTATAGATCTAACCATGCATGTGCTCGAATCTTCAATAATCGAAGGCCTCACCAGAGCTATCTTCTTGAACTCCTTTTCCGGTGAATCATCATTGACATCTTCCTCTAGATCTTGTCGCGTCTTGACCTTGCTTCGAGCTTCGTCGACCATCTTGTAGGACACTCCAAGGAGCTCCGTCGGACCCGGAGAAGAGAGGCGGAGCTGCAGCCGCATCACTGGAGACCTGTTACCGCCGCCAGCCCCGCGGCGGAGATGAAGAACCTAGATGTACAAGTATCGTTCGATTACGAGATCGAACGTCTCTCACCAGGCCACGTAGTGACCTTCGTGCCTTACAACCACTGTCTGATACCGGTGATTGGTCGGCTATAGTGGAGCCACATGTCAGCTCCGATCCTCTTCCCCCAACCCTTTAGGCTCGGAGCACCCGAGCCTCTCCTGAGCCTGCATCCGAGCCCAAGCCTCCAGCGCCACTCGAGCAAGGCCTCACGTGTTCTTCACGTGCGGTCTGAAAAATTGCATGGAGGCCCTGCCAACTTCTCCAAATTGCAAATAGGTCTAGAGCTCACATGCATATCATGTGCACTTGGGGTATTTTGCACTCATACCCTTGTGGGTTTTAATAATTGCAAAATTCCCCCGTACGTGTGGGTTATTTATAGGGAAGGTCTTGTACTTTATTTTATTTGCATTTTAGTCACTCCCAGGGACATGTTTGCTATTTATCTTTTTTGTTTTCTTGTATTTATGCCCTTGACTTCATTTGTGAATATCTTGAGCATCATATCTCCGTTTCAGTTGATTTTGGTCTCGTTTTGAAGCTCATTTAATTGTGTTCTTAATGGCATGCTTAGATTTCAGATTTGACATTATGAATTTTGATGTATTATTTTAATAGCTCAGTGTCTTTATTGTCATGCTTCACATGCCATATTTTTTCATCAATGAGACTAGTTTCATGAATTGAACCTGATTTGACTCATGAATAAATGGCTCAAGTATTTTGATAATTAGGGCATATTCTCATTGCAATTTCTATGCATTTCTTTACACGAAATAGAAAAAATAAAAGAAAAAATGCATTGTTCATATTTATGCATTGTGTCTCCATGCATTCAATGACTTATATTTCATTAATCCAACCTTTAGTTCAATTGATTAGAGACTAAATATTACGAAAGAGGCTCGTGTCCCTGAGTTCGACCTTGGGCTTGCTCAAATAAAATAAAAATTGACCATTTAATTTAATTGATTATATTAATTAAATGGTTCTTTGATGAATTCGATTCGTCCAACTACAATGCATTAAAACAACTTATTAAGAGGTCGTATTTCGGATCCGTCAAGTATTTAATTACAAAAATCAAAAATAATTATTTACCGTTTAAAATAGTGCAATATGACTCTGTATATAATATAAGTATTATTTTTTTCTCAATTTTCTTTTGCTTTTTATTATTTATAAAAAAATCCAAAAAATATAGTTATCTTTTATTTTAGTTTTATTATTTTATTTTAATTTGTAAATATTTGTCAATTAAAATTGCAGAAAATAGAAAATATGTAAAAATGTGTTTTGTATAAATTGTGTGTTTCTTACATTTTATGTTGACTTTTTTTTGAAATTTTTCCATTCTTTATTTATTTTTAGTAACCTACTTTTTAATTTTTGTTTTTTTCTTCTCTTTCCACCAACTTTCATTCTCTACATCTATCCCACTTCTTTCATAATTTCCACCACCTCTTTTCTAACTTCCATTCTTCCTCCTCCTCCTTAATTCCTTTCTTCTCTTTCATTCTACCCTATCTGCCATTTTGTGAGAGATACAGAGAGTTCCTACTTCCTATCTATGTGACGAGTATAAGAAATCGAGTGACTACCAACATTCCTTCTATGGTGAGATCCGTTGGCACTCCAGCCAATGTTGTACAGTTTATGCTTGTTATTGCTCAAGCTCAACCCTTCACCGAGGCTTCGAGTGAGGATCAGGTAGCTTCGAGCTACTCTCCCCAGGCCAACACCCCCCATCATAAGGTAATTTCTTATCCCTCTTATTCCACTTTTCCTTCTTCTTCTTCCTCCCCTCCTTCATCTTCTTCTCCATACTTATTGTTATCTATTTCTCATTCCATCCTATAGTACTGTTTTACATTCATCCATTTTTTGCTTGTTTTCTATCCTACCCTCCTCTACAAGTTTTTTTCCTATTGAGAAAACTAAAAAAATACATGAGTAGCAGTAACACACTGCCTCAGTACGTCGTTGTCTCTACTCCAAAGATGCCTCTCGCATTTACTCCACCGCAACCCTTCTATCAGGCAGCTACGACCAACACCGTCTCTTGTGTGCACTCTCGCACCCCTCCTCTAGTAGGAGTCCCCTCCAACCGACCGCTAGTCACCCCAGCTGCCTCACGCGGCCATTGTCAACTAACGTGCGATAGAGCCTGCACGCCACTACTACATGCCTCTCTAGCAAGAAACACCTTTCACACTTCCAGACGTGTGGCCCCACCTCCGCTTCAGACGATCCTTCATCCCACTATCGCTCTACAATAGTTGTTGTACATCGTGCCACCGCCTCGTATGGTCGTTGCACCTTCTCCCACTACAAGGGGTCGTGTGCGGTCATCCTCCTCCACTGATTTTGTGCGCCCCCATAGTCAGACTCCCTCCCAACCACTTTGTTTGGTTTCTCCAGTGTTGCCTATGTGCGGCCCCACATCTTCCCCATAGGTCGCCACTCCCTGCCTCTCCTGCGTACGCTCGTGCACCGCCCACTCGTCGCATGCCACCCTCGATCATCTGTTTAGTAGGTTGCATTTGTTGGAACCTACGAAGAGAGAGCGAGAGAGAGAGAGAGTGAGAGAGAGAGAGTATAAGAAGATACATGCATGGGCCATTCTTTTGGGAAAATTACGAAAGTTCTCCTTAAAGTTTTGGTTATTAAACAATTGGCCTTTGGCATAACTTTATTTTGTTGAACCTCTTATTTCATATTGCATAAAGGAGTGGATATGGAGTATTGTTTTGGACATAAATTTTTAAAATTTTATTGAACCAAAAATAGTATGATATTCATCATTTCATTCTCTAAAACAATAGATATAGTTCATAATTATTTGAATTTGCATTTATTTACTAAACATTAGAGATTGAAATTCATTGAAAATTTTTCCATTTATGCTTTGGAAATAATATTGAGCCATTGATTGTTCCAAAATATCTCAAAAATTCTAGGATTGTGCTTTTAATTGTGCATTAACTTGTTTCAAAATTTCCATGAAATTAGAGCTGATTTGGTCCTAAAATAATTAGTTGAGTAAATTTCATAATAAAAAATCATAAAAAATCAAATATTGACAAAAATAGAAAAAATAATGTAAACTTATTTCATCATATTTGAGTTTCTAACTAAGTTTCATAATTTTTGCATACTATTTGCTAGAAAAATTACATAAAAATCATTCATTTTCACTGTTGCATTTTAACCTTAAAAATTCCAAAAAGATGTATTTTGCATTAACTATTTAATAGGGTTCTTATAAAATACTACTTTAATAATTTGGATAAATTTTGTATTAAATTTAAATTAGTGAAATTTGCTTTTTTTAAGAAGCCAATTCATTCACATTTACATTCATATTTCGTATTCCATAATACAAAAATATTCCTCTTTGAAAATCTTGTATTAAATTGTATAAATTGAACCCTAAGCTGATTATTTTGCTACATGAGTCGACCCTAGGGCTTGCTAGGTCTTGATTGATTGATAATTTATTCGTGTGGTTTATTTTTTATTTATACAGATTGCCTAACTACAACAATTCGACATAATAATGAGGGTATGTTCTGGCATGTCAAATGGCAACATTGCCGAGGAGGCAAACTGATTAGGATCATTTAGAGAACTGAGTGTTAGGTTTTCCACTCTTTCAGGTAGTCTAATTCCCGATCTCATTTTGTGTATATTTCCTTTGTTTTTGTGATTTTTTCTCATTTATTTCTTTTCTCATTTTTCAATATATATAACATCTCTCTTACATAAATTCTATCTTTTGTGTGATGGTCTGGAGGACTTGTAGTGGCTTTCTTGAAGCCTATGCAACTTGGAGTACATTCGAGGTTGATAAGTCATGGAGCGAGCTGACTACTGAAGCGAAAAGGAGATTGAATTTATTATTGAGAGAAATTTCACTTAATTTCAAATTTTATTATTAAATATTTTATTATTAATTTGTAATAATTTAGATAACTGCATATTTCTAGCAGATTCCACTTGGGATCTCGCATGTGTACATGAACATTGGACATTTTATTTTTCAATTTGTCGAGACTTGTTTCACTCTCTGGTCGGGGTGGGGCTCGACTTGAGAGGTTCATACGTTAGACATGGACACGAGGTTCTTAGATCCTCTTATTTAAGGCAAATATCATTTGCTTATGCTTGTATAACTTAGGATCACACATTCACTTTTAACAATACACAACATAGAATGTTCTACGGAGTCAAATTAAATTTGCATTCTTCTCGACTAGTGGAAGTTCTTGCTAGGTGCGATTTTTTGACTTGAATTTATTTAGCATAAAAATTTTCAATTTTGTATTACATCATGCATGCAGAGCACGTGGAATACTATCAGTCTTCTAAAATAGACAAGCAACATTGATTATCGTTGCATTATCTTTTCTCGACTCTCTTCCCCTTTGTTTTACATCTTAGTATAAAAGGAAATCTGGACTGATCGATAGGCGTGCCATGTGTGGTGGATTTAATTTAGTGAAAATCTAACTTAAAATCGAGACTGCTAATATAATTTTGATAAAAAAATTTACTAAAATTAAACTTTATTTTCGGGAGAGAAATCTCGTCCTTGTACGTAGGTATAGACCTCAAAACAAAGTGGGTGAGGATGCATACTTTATGGTTAGAGACCAATTCCCTAGACTTGCAACCTAAGTCTCTTGATACGACTTTTACGGCCTTGAAAGTTGAAAATGCTTGCCTTCGATCTTAGAGAGATGTTTTGGTGTACATCTTCTCACTATATTCTTTAGGAGCATGATATAACCTAGCATCCCATGCATATCTTATCTTTGATTGGGATATAGTGGGAGTGTACACTGGACATCAGACGACTCACATTATGAGCTTGTATAACAAAGATTGATTTGTCACCTAACTAAAATTGAAATGATAGCTGTCAGATATTTTCAACCATCATCATGTTGAGTAGGTGAATCAGGGTTTGCCCGTGTTTGTCTATTTGTGAGTTATTTTGTGCACTTGCTCGTTTTCTAGCTTGATGTGCTTTAGTTTCATATTTTTTCTTCAAAGATGTCAGGATATTGGTCATCATACCTAAACCCCTTGGGTCACTTCTCCTCGACCATTTACCAACCATCTTCTCCATCTCATACCTCCACATACCCTCCACCCCATTCCAACTATGAAGTCGAAACTCCGACCGGCTTCTACACTTCTTCACACCTCTCACCTACCCCATATTCTCACAGTCCTGATCCACTTCCATCATGGGTTGATTCACCATATTCGCAGGTGCTTGCTGGAATCAAGGAACCATTTGAAGAGAAAGCTATTTTTAAGACAGATGATTGGCATATTTACCAACCCCCACATACCTCATTTATTTCTCATATGACTGTTGGGACATGTCAACAATTTACATATCCACATCCTGACTTGGTCGTAGGTTATAAATTGGTCGAACGAACACATCGAACGGAGAGGCCCACCCTTTATGACCCCTTAGATTTGATTGACCTTAGTGATCTAGCTCACCGGCCATGATACCACCCGTTCGAAGAGCCTTTACATACAAGGGATTGGACCCTTCACTTAGGGATGTTATTGCTAAATAATTGGTTCTATAGATTCCCTCAATAAAGTCCATAGAAAACTTTCCCGACCTCAAAAGAATTGTGAGAAGTAAATTGATGCCTAAAAAGTGGTAAGAGGACAAGAACTGAGAGACACCTAGTGTCTGTGGTTACCTCTTTAGTGATGGGCAGAAAGACTAAGATCCACCAAGTGAAGAGATTGCCTAGGGTTGAATATGAAATCAAAGACACTACCTTCACCGATGCTAGAATCGATGATGACTCATCGATAAATATCCTCCTGACCTCTGCGTTTGACAAGCTCAAACTCAGGCTTATAAAGAAGTCGAGAGAGATCATTCAGTTGTATGATTGATCTATAAAATGATCGAGAGGAACCATTTCAGTCATCATTACTTTCAAAGTTCTTTATTCCAAGTATACATTATGATCATTGACATTAAGCATCGAGGAGATTTCACCAAGTCTCCAATATTCTCGGGAAGATGTTCTTAGCCTTGGCTAAGGCGACTATATATTGTGAGACTCAGGAGATCGATTTCACTGCATCGGGAGCACTCTAACCTCATCCATTATTTGGGGACACATGATACTCAAAGGTATCTAACAAAGACATCGACAATCATAACCATAGACCGGTAGATGAGTCCTACCACTTTGCTACATCTGAGATACCGACTGTCGAGTTGACCATTGGATCTAAGACTCCCCAAATACCCATATGTCTTGCTGCTTGCAACACCACCACCACCACAGTGACAACTTTGATAGAGGACTCACAACTGGAAGCTATCCTTAATTTGGACACAACTATTGTTGATTGTCTTGTCCATTTTGATGATTCGACCCATGACACCACCAATGCCAATCCAATTGAGTATGCTAGCACCTACTCGGGGTAAGTGTTGACCCTACGAGAGTATTACAATCTATATGGTGAGTCATCTGATGAGGAACCCATTGTCAGCACCTCACACACACTACCTCCTGGACCTTCAACAAAGGAGACAACCCAGAAAAAATTGACCCCTGCGAAAAACATGGTTGCTCCATCCCCTAGTCAGTTATCCAATGAGAGGAATTCAAGAATTGATTCCTTGAGGTGTTCTGATGAACCCCTCAACGCATGTCACTCTCCTCTCTCTCTCAATACTTCAGGTTCTAGAAAATCGACTATACCTTTAACATACCAAAGAAGGATTTTTTTGAGGATTCCTCATTGTGTTCGGATGAGGTGATTTATATGATTGAGATTAGTTTGGTTGTTCTTAAACCTTATCTGAGCAAGAAACCATGTGTCAACCCTTGTTGTGCAGTCCCTTTCCTCGTTATTATTCATCTTAGGACTATTCTGACAATGACGCACTTGTATATTCCCTACCTTCTCATTCGCGAGAGATGGTTCATTACAAAACTTCTTGATCTTTGCACATTATTACTCCATCTTGTACCGTTTTCTTCTTCTTTCCCTCTTCCCCCTTAATTCTTATCACTCACCCCAGTTCTGTATCATTTTTATTTTGTGGCTATACTTACGATTATTGGATCCAAAGTATGGGCGGGGGGTTAGTTACCTGAGTTGCTCTTTCTCTTATTTTATTTATTTGTTTCTATATTCTCTCCCACTCTCATCGTCCCCCAATCTTGACCACTCCTCCATACTTAGGCTTACCACTTTCTGCCATTAGGGCATAACACATGCTAAGTATAGAGAGTTTCTAGATATTACATATATACTTTAACCATAGCTCGTACTTTCATGTATTTTGTGTATAATATTGAATAATTACAGTATGTATAAAAATAAAAAAATAGTAAATTTTTTTGCAAAAAATCAAAAAAATTAAAACCATTCAAAATATCTTCTTGAAAAACATCATTAAAAACTTTTCAAAAAAATTTTCTCTCTTCCTTCAAAATATAAAAAATTTGAAAAATCAAATGAAAAACCTTTTTCGAAAAAAAAAGTGCAAACAAAGAAATCCCCTTTTAAGAAAAGAAAAAACGGAAAACAAAAAAAATTACTAATGAGTTGAAGATATCCCTGACACTTAGGCATTCACACAAGATTTATGAAGTTTAAAAACACTTGGTTTATGAGGTCCTATAATTCAAAGATCACCGACTATAGTCATTAGGGTCTATGACTTAATTATTCACACTTCCCTAGTTTGAATGATATGTGTGATATATTGCATACTTAGTCTCTACCTTAAAGAATTTGATCATCACCTCACTTCCATGGCTACAATTATGACGAGATGAGTTGATGATTCACATAAGGAACTGAGATAAGGGATTTGAGTATGGACATGATTTTATAATACTTAAGGATGGGATAAAATCAATGAAGGCTTCATGAAACCAGAGTGTCAGCACCTTAATTCGGTATGAGAATGAGGTTATAGTACTAATCTCTTTATATTGACCTATGTGCCAAGGTGTAATGAAATTAATAAATTTGTTGATCAGTGTATGCATACTTTGTAGAAGTAGTGGAGCTAGCCAAAAAAGAAGAAAAGAAAAAATGATGAAAGAAAAGCTCTCATTACAAAGTCAAATACAAAAAAGCTTGCACCAAAGGCGAGCACTCCCAACCATTTCAAAATGTCCACATGGACCAAAAATAATTAGGGCAAATGATCGGACTAGTACCTCAAAAAGGGCTCTACATCGTAAGCGATACAAGTCGGGGTATAAGCATACCAAATACTTAAAAAGACAGACCCCGGTGTACTCCCAATAAAACAAGTGCGAGCGAGTCAAAAACTCTTAACAGACACATTGATCAACACCAAAAATATACATGTGTTGAGTTAATATCGCACTCGAAAGGATACTTGTTTCAATGAAAGGGAGAGAAGAAAAGACACCATACTATGCCCTCCATCATCTAGCCTTTCATATTCACTTTTAAGACTGACAACTAAAGAGACGGTGAATTGGATACAAGAAATGATTTATTCCCTAGTGTTGGGTTCTTAGGAAAGTCTCTTGGACTAGTACTTTGGGTGACTCTTTGAATCTACTCTTCTAATTGCAGTCCACACCCAATGTCATATTCTTATGCTATATGTATATACAGAGAGTCTGACCATTAAAAAAGTTGGATACATTTTGTCTAGAGCATAGTTAAGCTTAGAATTTTATGATCACTAAAATCGAGAGTTCTTAACGATCAAGTCTTGTACATTCACATGCACAGTCAGGGATTAATCCAACTTATCCATTCTTTATTTGCTAGAGGACTGGAAAAGTTTATGTATAGGGGCGATGAATTTGTAATTCATCATCTTAATATGTGAATCTTAGCTTGAATCTATGAGCAAATCACCTAATAAATGTCCATGAATTCAATAAATTAACAAAATACAACCCTTAATAAAAATAGACTAATAACGTATATTTATCATGTTAGTAAGTATAAAAAATAATTCAAAATAAAAATAAAAAATGATAAAAATAATAATAAAGTGTTGAATATTGTTTGTAAATAATCCTCTGTAAATACCCATGCTTATTATATTGTTTATTAATTTATACTAACTCCTTTTGACTTAATAGTTTTTCTAACTTTATATAAATATGTATATAAAAATATAAAAATACAAAACAATTCCCAACTTGAATAAATACTTTTAGATCTTGAACCAAAAAAGCCATCAAATCCAATTTCTCGGTTGAATTCCTGCTTTATATGAACTCCAAATTCAACAAACTTGCTTTAAAAGTCCAAGTAGTAAAATTATCTATCCAATGAAAGTGATTTCAATAAAATCGAAGCTTGTTTGCACAATGTCAGTTCTGGGACCTAACTATATATTGTATATATGAACTAATTTGACATTAACATTTTGTGTACAAATTTAACTCATTTTTATTTTTTTCCTATTAATTTCTTTACTATATATTTTAATAAAGTACAACATTGAAAATAATGCAATGTGACTCTATATACAATGTAAATATTATTTTTCTCCATTTTATTTTGCTTTCTTATTCATCAAAAATCACAAAAATATATAAGTATATCTTATTTTATTTAAGTATTTTATTTTATTTTGTAAATATCTCTTAATTAAAATTGCAAAAAAAATGTATAGAACTGTATTTTGTATATATTATGTGTTTTGTAAATATTGTGTTGATTTTTTTTGCATTTTTGCATTTTTTTATTTTATTTTTAGTATCCTACGTTTTATTTTTATTTTCATTTTTTTCTCTTTTCATTCCACCAACTTCAATTCTCTATATCTCTCCCACTTCTTTCCCAACTCCCACCCCGCCTCTTTTCTATCTTCCATTCTTCCTCCTCCTTATTCTTAATTCCTTTCTCCTCCTTTGTTCTTCCCTATCCGCCATTTTGTGGGAGAGATCTAGAGCTCATGCTTCCTCTCTCGATGACAATGAGTACAAGAAGACCAGTCGAGCAATGATCGACATTCCATCTCTGTGATATCCATCTGCACTCCAGCCAATGTCGCAGCAGCTTCTCCTTGATGCTGCTCAAGCTCAGCCCTTCGTCGAGGCTTCGAGCAAGGATTGGGTAGCTTAGAGCTACTATCCCCGGGCAAACATCCCTCCAGCATAAGATAATTTCTTATCCTTCTTCTTCTTCCTCTCCATCTTCCTCTTCTTTTCCATACTTATTGGTGTGTATTTTTCTTTCCATCATCTGCTACAATTTTTTCTTCTTCCATTTTTTATTGTCTTTCTCTCCTACCCTCCTCTCATAGTTTATATCATTTTGATAAAAGAAAAAAATAAAAAAAACACACGAGCATCAGTCGCACACCGCCTCTTATGCGTTACCTCCCCGACTCCAAAGTTGCCTCGCGTGAAAACTACAATGCAACCCTCCTATCAGGTGGCTGCGCCTAGCCTCATCTCCTATGAGTACCCCCATGCCCCTCCTCTAGTAGGAGTTCCCACCAACTAGCCGCTAGAGACCCCCGCAGCCTAGCGTGACCGTCGCCTTCTCATATGTGGCAAAACCCGTATTCCACAATTGTATGCCTCTCCAACTGGCTACTCCTTTCTCGCACTTCAAGACGTACGACCCCGCCTCCACTTCAACCGAGCTAATGCCATGTCGTTGCTCTACGATAGTAGCAGTACGGCGTGCAATCGCCTCGTGCAACATTCACCCTTTTTCCAGCTACGAGCAGTGGTGTGCAGCTGTCCTCCTCCGTTGTTGTCATGCGGTTCTATCGTCGTGCCGCCTCACAACCCCCTCATGCAGTTGCTCCGGTGTTGCCCACATGTGACCGCATGTCCTCCCCTCCCATCGCCGCCCACATGCAAGTTGTCGCTCCACCGCCTCTCCTGCACACGACCATGTGCCACCCGCTCCCCGTACGGCACCCTTGTGCGTGTGTTCTGTTGGTTGCATTTCTAGGAACCTATGAAAAGAGAGAGGAGAAGAAGACACATGCATGGCCCATTCTTTTGGGAAAATTGTGAAAGTTATCCTCAAAGTCTTGGTAATTAAAGAAATGCACTTAGGCATAACTTTATTTTGTTGAACATCTTATTTCATATTGCAAAAAGGACCCTGTGTTGGAGTATTGTTTTTTACCTTCAATTTTTATTATTTTATTGAACTAAAAATAATCTGATTTCATAATTTCATTCTCTATAATAATTGATATTGCTATAATTTGTGACTTTGAGTTGATTTACTAAAATTCAGAGATTTAAATTCATTGAAAATTTGCCCATTTATGATTTAGAAATAATACCTGTTTAGTAATGCTCCAAATAATCTCAACAATTCAGGGATTGTGCGGTTAATTATGATTTAACTTGTTTCAAATACTCAATGAAATTATAGGTAATTTGTTCCTGAAATAATTAGTTGAGTTAATTTCATAATTTTTTTAATTAGGTATACAAATAATAATTTTGCACAAACTCAAGTTTCCTAGATTGCTTGTTGATAGACCTATTTGAGATAATTTTTGTTTAACATGATTTCTAATTGTGGATTTATAAGGAATTAATTGCTTTGATTCACTCTTTTTCAATTAAAAAATCATAAAAAATAAATATTGCCAAAAAATAGAAAAAAATTAGCTTAAGCTAATTTCATCATAATTGAATATCTGGCCAAATTTCATAATTTTTGTATATTGTTGGCATAAAAAATTACATAAAAAACCATAAAAATCTTTCATTTTTTTCACCATTAAAATTGAACACCAAAAAAGTAAAAAATGCTTTTTGCATTTACTATTGCATATGGTTTCCAAGAAAAATACTACTTTGCTAATTTGGATCAATTTTGTATTAAATTTAAATTAGTGATGTTTGCTAGTTTTTTTCTTAAGAAGCCAATTCATTCTCAGTTGCATTTGTATTTCGTATTACACAAAAAAATCCTCTTTCAAAATCGTGCATATAGTTTGATAAATTGAACCCGTATTTGATTATTTGCCTCCTTGGGTAGATAATGGCTTGCCTAGGATAAAAGTACAAAAAATCGCACTTGATTGATTGATTGATAGTTTATTCGTGTGGTTAATTTTTTATTGATCCTGATTGCCCAACTACAACAATTCGACATAATTATTTAGGATGAGTTCATGTCAATGTGTCGACGTTTACCCAAAAGAAATTCTGAAACAATCAAACAAATTATTTATCCATTTGAAGAAATACGCAGATGTTCTTTTTTTTACCTGGTATTGATCAAAAGGTCGAACTCGGTGACGAAACTAATAGACATGAAGGTTATTAATTTTTAAGAAAATTAAACAAATGCTATTTTTCTTCTTTTTCTTTTTTTTTCTTGTTTTTGTGGGTTTTTATGCTTTTTATATTATATGGAATTTATAATTTTTATATATTTTTTTATGTTACATGATTTTCAATTTTGTAATGATTTTTTTTATTTTTCAACATTTTTATGATTTTTAACTTAAAAATAAAACAAATAAAGAAATATAAATAATAGTAAACCAACCACTCTTTTGTATCTTTCAAACATAGTAAAAATGTTTAAAATATCAATTTTTTTATGTTTGTGGTATTTTTCGCAGTTTTTTTTATTTTTCTATAATTTTGAGATTTTTAAGATTTTGAAATCAATTAGAAATAGTAAATAAACAAAATAGAAAATAAGGCTAATGTCTTTAGATTTTTAAAAAAGAAAATAAAAGTACAAATAAGAAAAATGTACATAAGAAAACAAATATTTTTTCAAGCTTTAATAAAAGCTATTTTATGTGTTTTTGTCAATTTTATATGATTTTATATCTATTTTTCCCGATTTATGTATTTTATGATTTTTTGGGTTTTTATAATGAACTTTCAAACAAATTTTGTAATGTAATTAAAAATAAAGTAAAGCATACTCATAAGGAATATTTTTTATAGAATTTTTCAAAATATTCTCAATTTTTTATTAATTAATTTATGCAATAGGGAAATATATAGGTGGTTTTTTTATTAAAAATAGTAAAACAATTTATTTATCAGACAAAAGAGGTTATCATCAAGAATTAAAGATAATTTTTAGGGGATTTTTAAGTGTGAGTAGGTATTTATTAAACCTAATTAACAAGCAAATAAATTCTCAGCTGCATAGGGACCAAATTACAAGACAAATTTTTTTGCAAGACTAATTGATAATAAAAAAATCAGAGGGTGTGCCTGTAATTTCATTACAAAAAGGTGCATGCCAATGCATGTGAGTCATGTTGGCACAAACCTAAGTGGAAATACTTTTTTTCTAAGGGCTAAAACATAACACAAAACCATGGGAATTTTATTGCAATTAAACCAGATAAACATGTGTGATGCACGTGCAACGGTGAAACAAGACCAAAATGCGAATAAAATAAATAGTGGAGGCCCAACTACAATTAATCAATAAATGAGAATCCGACACGTGTCCTCGTGGGGACTTATTTACAAAATGAAATAAAAGCAGGGGCTGAAGTGAGATTTAACCGAGCACGTGCTTTCCACGTGTAGATCTGACGGCTACAGTGAGTTGGCTCTGATCTGGATCGACGACTGCCTTTTAGGTGTCAATCAATGGATGATATGCTAACTAGGACTCTATGTTCTTGATCCAAAGGACACTAATGGCTCAGAAAAATCTCCGATGGAGCTTTTTACCAACGATCTTCGATCGTCCAGATCTCAATCGATCTTGATCGAAGGCACCTTCTGACGGTCGGTTTAAACTCATGTTGATCCTACACATCGGCTAGATCTACTGATGGAGCTCAAATACGATTGATTCTCAATCTAGATGTCCATGAGACCTGTAGTTGATAGGTGTAATAGAGGTAATTAGGAGACATATTTCAAGGAACTTTTTAGTGTGATTAGCTATTTGTTAAACCTAACTAACAAGCATTTAAAAACACAGCTGCACAACGACCAAAATGCAAGACAAATTTATTTGCAAGACTGATTGATAACAAAAAAAAGAAATCCGAGGGTATGCCTACTATTTCATCACAAAAGGGCACATGCCAGCGCGCATGTCACACTGGCATAGTCCTAAGTGGAAATATTATATTTCTCAGGGTAAAACGTAATACAAAACCATGGGAGCTTTATTGCAATGAAACAAGATAAACGCGTGCAATGCATGTGCCCACGGTTCGAACGGGACAAAAATACGAATAAAATAAGTAGTAGAGGCTCAATTACAATTAATCAATCAAATAACCTCCGACACGTGTCCCAGTGGGGACTTGTTTACTAAATGAAATAAATATAGGGGCTCAAGTGGGATTTAATCATCGAGCATGTGCTTTCCATGTGCAGATTTGACGGCTACTTTGTGTTGGCTCTGATCTGGATCGGTTGTTGTCTTTTGGGGCTCGATCAACGGATGAGATGAGAACTAGGACTCTATGTTTTAGATCCGACGAACACGGATGGCTCTGGAAGAAATCTATTGGAGGTGACTAACAAAGATCTTCGATCAACCAGATCTCAGTCGATCTGGTTTGAAGGCACCTCCTGACAATCGGATTCGACTCCTGTTGATCCTTCGCATCGGCTAGATCTGATGGAACTCCAAGATGGTTGATACTCAATCTAGATATCCAGGAGACCTGCTGTTAGATGTCCAGAATCGCACCAAACACCTGTAGATAACTTTATTGCTGGTAGATTACTCCAGCTGACATTATTATGTAGAAAACAAAGATAATGGATGGAACAGAACGACTCCAGTGGGTTATGGTCAGAGATGAAGTCGGATTCTGAGATCTAAGGTGATCTGGGATGATCAGGTGTGGGGTATGGAGAAGGTCGATGATGATGAAGCGAGGATCAGATATGAAGAACAATGAGGAGAGAGCTCCGATCGAGTAGATTGGGGCTCGAATGAAGATGATCGGATTTATCCTAATAGGCGAGTTTAAAATGCAGAATTGAAGTATGAAATCGAGAAACAATTACCTTAACTAACCTATGATGGAGGGAATTTGATCTTGGCTTCGATTCAGCGGTGTAGGTGGAACATGCTACTATTTTTTTACGGGGTCTACATCCATTGAGTGGCATAGGCGTGATATCGCGTACGAAACGGAATAGTATCCCACTTCTACAAATAATTCGTAATTCTGCATCTCTTCCGAGACCGGGGCTCTTTATCATAACTTCCGCTCGTTACATACACTGATCCACCATAATACGAATAGTATTTATTGCTGCAACTTGAGCGGCAAAGGATGGCCCCCTTCTTGTGCCTTTCAATCCAGAAGTACCAGTAGAGGACCAAGAAACCATCCGGCCTCGTACATTTGTAATAGTGACAATGGTCTTATTGAAACTCGCTTGACTACTTCTAAAGAAAGATAGTGCTCACTTTCCGATTTATATTTCATATTTAATAAGAGATTTCTCATGATCGTCAAAGATGCAACTAGAATTTCTTTGGCTAGACAATAGTTTGGCATATGATTGACAAATATCAATATATTATCTAATATTAGTTATTAATAATTTACTTTATATCTTAGTATATGTCATTGTATTTCTAATTCTAGAATTTATCATTAATATCAATAAACATTTAATATTCATTTATTTATATCATATTCAATTTTTATATTAATATTGAATTCTATTGAAATTTAGAATCGATTTTATTTACATTATATATTAATATATACATATACCGATATTAGAAATTTATCATTTTGGTTTTTTTATATTCTTTTTTTATATACCTCAGAAAAAATGATAAAATAAGAAGAAAGATGTAATGGAATACGTATTATAATTTCCAGGACTTGATCTCATACCTTACAACACCATATGTAGTAGAGAGGAATGAATACATGTTCATTCGTTCTTGCCAGCTGTCGCACCACTACGGCTTGCTCTGCACTATGTATTCGAGGGCTTGAGCCAAGCTTGACACTCACCTTCACTGCTGATAAGAACTCATTCAACCGCCGCTTAATATCCCCCTCTCTACTCTCATTCTTCCTTGACAGTCAACTGATGATAATCACCTTCAACTTGAGACTCTTTGACACCGCTGGGGAAAGCAGGAAAAGACTTCACCCCATCTATCACGCCGATGGGATTTCGGACATGATCGGATCATATCGATTCCGCTCGATCAAGCTCATTTGATCGCTGACTCATCTTCCTGTACAAAGGCAAAGCTCAGGAACGCATCACTATGGGATTCAATGGACAAAGAGGATCACGAAAGGCGGAGGGATCTGGATAAGCTTCTATATCTATTAATGGAGAATAAAATCTGAATCAATACAGTTTGAGAACCGAGGCATTGTTTATTAAAAATCTAATCGGGGAAAGTCATTTATTATTTACATAATATAAATGCAAAAGAGGTGGTTTGGTGATTAGAGCGATCAGGAGAAATAATGAAAGTAGATCCAATTAATGGTTTTATTCAGGCAGAACACGAAAGGGAAGCCTAATGCGAGTTAATGGACCTGGGTCCATGATGAATCCGTGATTCATCACTCTAAAAGTTGAAAATAGAGCTTTGTTCCCCAGTAATTAGCTACATATCTCCACTTATATTGCATAATTAGCATTCATGCATATGTAAATAATGTCTGCATTTTAGAATTCATACTTGCATTAAATAAGAAGCCAAATTCACTTGCAAATATTCACATGTATATTATCTACAATCACCTATTTGTATTTATTTTATAGTAACTCTAAATCCAATAAACCAACTCTATCTTGTACATACTACTAACAAGAATAAAAGAAAAATATAAAAAATTATTAACTTATAAAATTGTCCAATAAAACCCAAGCCCTAGTTTGAGACTAAGGACCTTAAAATGCGTGTATCTATCTCATAAAATGTTTGACTTAGGTCTACACACTTTTAAGTAATTATATTCAAAGACCTTCAAAACAAGACCTATTTCATAAAAATCGGAGTTCGTTTGTGAAACTTGGGTTTTAGACCCCTATTGTATATTGTTCGTATTAACCATAATCCGTTTATTTTGTCTTCTAATTTTCTTAATTATAAAAAAATAAAAAAATATTTAATTGTAAATATTTCTTTCATATTTTCTATATTTTAACTTTAATTTTTCCCTTATTTAAAAATGATAAAAAAATCTGCAAAAGATAAAAATTCGATATTTTATATCTATAAGATACCTCTAAAAATATTTTTTGTACATAAGATTTCTTTCCATTTTTGGTTCTTCACAAAAGTTGTAGATCTCGTCGATATGAGCAACTTTCATGTTGACCATTTTTTG
Organism: Ottelia alismoides; assembly: GCA_037367405.1. Lineage (NCBI taxonomy): Eukaryota > Viridiplantae > Streptophyta > Magnoliopsida > Alismatales > Hydrocharitaceae > Ottelia > Ottelia alismoides. The sequence continues at coordinate 83,913 of JAZKJV010005696.1, read as the reverse complement.
GTTATTTCTTTTATATTTTTATAGACATTTAATTTTTGAATTTTCTAGGAGCGACACTTGGCCGCTCCTGGAGCCGCCACGTGTCACCTATTTTTTGTTAATTTCGTAATTTATTTTATTTATTTATATTATTCTATTATTATTAATTTTTATTAATTATTTATTTATTTTTATTTATTTATTTCTACTTTTATTTCCTTTCCGTTCATTATTATTAGTAGCCTACTTATTTTACTTTATTTATTTATTTTTTATTTTCATCTTCGACCTTTACTTATTCTCTACTCCAACTTCCCACCCAAGCCACTTCCTCCACCACTCCAATTTCTACCCCACTTCTTATCCAACTTCCCCTTATCTTCCTCCTCCTTTTATTCCCCTAACCCTCTTCATTTCTCTTCATCCACCAATTTTGTGAGAAGAAATGCAGCTCCAGAGAGGTCGAGGTGACAACGACAACCTCATTCTATCAAGGGACGACGAGTTCTAGCCATCTTCGGCTATTGGCGAGATCCGCGAGCTTTGTTCGTGTAGCATCACTCCTCAAGGGACTGCCCAACTTTGAAGGATTCCACCATTCTTCTTGAGGTCACGATCGGAGTTGCAACATGGCTCCTTCAAAATCCGACGAATCACATGTAAGTTATCCTTCTCTATCTTCTCTTTTTTATCTAACTACTTTTTGTTATTATTTTACACATCACAATCAATCATCACAACCATTATTATCATCATCACACAATCACCATTGCAATCACCAACACCGCCTCTTCATTTCATTCCTACATTTTATCTCCCGTTTTTTTTAAAAGAATAACAGGAGGAAGCAGCAGGTGCACGACTCGTGACCTCCCCCTCTCCTACCATAGCCACCAGCGGTCGTTCCGTCTCCACCACTGCTGTCTCTAGTGGTCCTCATCCCCTCCTTCAGAACCCAGGCTGTCGCACCTGACGCCACCCCCTACAGCGGCTCCCATCGATATTCTGTGCCCTCGGTCGTGCCCTGGCATGCACCACCACCTTCAGCCATCGTGCATGCGATGCACGGTCGTGCAATGCCTCGCCTGCATCCCGGCCGCGCCCACTGCCTATGGTCACATGCGCAACCAGTCTCCATCGCTACAACACCTAACCTGCGACCTTCATCGACATGCAGCGCCAACCCTCATGAGTGCGACATAGCCCCTGCCACCGTGCGAGCCTGTGGACACTGCTCGCTATGCGTGCACCTCCTACTGTTGTAGCCCTCGTTGTGCGCCACCCAAGCATGGCCCTCATCGTGCCCTAGTGGGTTCCAAACCCATGTTATCAAATGCCATTTTATTTATTTTTATTTTATTTATTTTTTGTAAAAATTACATCTTGAGTTCCTCATGTTTTTAAAATTACAAAAATGCCCTTAGGCACTGATCTTTTTGTTAAGTGTTTATTTTCTATTTTACAAATAAATCCCTTTGTTCATATTTCTATTTAGACCTCAAGAGTTCATCATTTCTTTTAATCAAAAAAAGCATGTTGAAAATCATTTAATTATCGATCACATATCTATTTATTAGGATTTTTGCGAGCATTGGACAATTTACTAAAAAATCAGAGTTTGAAATCGAGTTATGTTTTGCCCATTTAGGCTCTGAAATTCGCACATAATTATTCCATGCCTTTAATTTAGTAAAAAATTACAGGTGATGTGTATGATTGTACTATAATTACTGTCTGAATTTCAATTATAAATGTATATGTATTTTGCCTAAAATAAATTGTATAGTGGTTTTAGTAATTGACTTCTTAATTAAATCCACAAATATTATTTTTGCAAAATTTCAACTCTCCTGGAATTCTCATATAAACATCTTTTTGAGATAAATCGCTCTTTGGAAATTTGATTCAGTGGATTTATTAAGAATTAAATATTCACAATCACTCTTTTTCCATTAAAAAATCCATAAAAAAATTACATATTGTCAAAAAATTCAAAAATAAATATTGTAGCTTCATTATCTCATGTTTAACTTTCAGTAAAATTTTTAAATTTTTTGCATTATATTTGCATGAAAATTTTCTTAAAACCCTTAAAAAGTTTGCATTTTTTGTTGTGGCACTTAAAATAAAAAATTCCAAAAAAATACATTTTGCAATCAACATTGTATTAGATTTTTATGAAAAATATAACTAGGCTAGATTGACTTACTTTCACATTAAAATTAATTTGTCTAATTGGCTAGTTTTCTTAATTACTTGGTTCAAAGGCATTTATGCATTTGCATTTTTATTGCGTAAAAAAATACGCTTGGAAATTCGTGAGCTAATTCTTCTAACTTGATTCGACATTGTTCCTTTGCCTCTTGAGTCGACCCTGGGGCTTGCCCAGGTTAAAAATACATAAAACTACACACTGATGAGTTCATTGATTTATCAATTCGTATGGTTAATTTTTTATCATTCCCTATTGTTCGACTACGACAACGCGACACATTTTGCATAGGGTGATCCGTGGGTTCATCAAATGGTGCCATTGTCGGGGAGGCAAACTGCTTAGGATCATTTTAGAAAAATTAGATTTAGGTTTTCCATTCACCCGAGTAGTCTGACCCCCAAACCATCTTGTAGTTATTTCATTTTTTTCCAATTATTTTTCTGTTTATTTTTTGTATGATTTTGATATATCTCTCTGACATAAAATTTTATCTTTTTATGCAATAGCCTAGTGAACATGGAGGGACTTTCTTGAAGTCGACACATCTCGAAGTGCATTGGAGGCCGGTGATTCGTGGAGCGAGCCGGTTGTTGAGATGCCAAGAAGATTTTTGAAGAGAGATTTTCTTTTCATTAATTTGTACTAATTACTTGATTTCCAGTGGATTTTGTTTGGAATCTAGCACTTGTATCAGGATTGGATATTGTCCCTGTCGTGGTTGTGCGGTTTGCTTGACTTAGACTAGGACCTACACTCGCGACTCTCAGAGGATTTTTTTATTTGTGCTAGTACTCTATAGGACCACACATTACACTTAACGACACGTACTTTGAACGCATATCTAGTAGTCTAAATTAAATTATTCATCACTTGCTAATAGAACTACATGTATAGAAATGGTTTTGTCGTTTGTATTTCATATAGTATAAAATTTCAATTTTGTATTGCACCCTCATGTAGAGAGATGGAAACAATGTAAGTCTCTGACTCAAGCATTCATCGTCGTTTTCTCGATCGTATCAGCTTTTTTCGATTCCTTCTCTCAGTTTTTCTAACCTAGGATAAAGGAATTGGGACTGGTCGGTAGACGTGATTGCTTGCGTGGATTAATTGCAGTGACAACTAATATCTAAAATCAGGACTTCTAATATAACTGGACCAAAAATTTGACTAAAATTAACCCTTGTTTGCAGGAGAGCAACCCAGTCTTCATCTGATTTACTTGAAAGTGAGGGAGATATGACATTAGGATAGAGCCAAAGCCAGGATTTTCATATAGGCTACTGATTGAAAAAAACGATTAACCGCATTGCAGTGAGGATCTATGGGTAGCCGTTAAATGGTCCAGATTTCCTTAATAGAGTGGGAGGTTTAGAGGACGTCGTAAAAGTCTTTGTCCTCAAGAAATGGGTAGTCATATTTATACGATCCGCACTTACTCCTATACACCGGTTGAAAGTGTCGTAAGAATCGGGACACTCTATAGGGAAGTACATGCACATAACATGTCGTTAATCTTTCAAGACTTGCAATTATCAACAACTAAAACTGACAAGATAATTCAGTCGAACCTTTACGACCCTCACATGTAGAGTTGGTGAATTTGGTGTTTACTCTTGCGTTTGCTTTGTGTATGTCTGTGTGTATTATCCTGTGTACTTTTATGTTTTCTACCTCAACCCCCTTACATTCTTCCATTCCTCTTCAAGTTGTCAGCATATTGGTCTCATATCTAGGTCACCCCTCTTTGACCATAATCAAATCATCTTCACCTTCTTATTCCTCCTCATACCCCCGTCCAGACCACGAAGTTAGAACTTCGACTGACTTCCCCACTTCTTCGCACCTCTCACTTACCCCACTTTCTTACACCCCTGACCCACTTCCAACCTCGGCTAACTCACCTTATAGTCGGTCGCTTGTTGGAATCAATTAACTTTCGAAGAGCCAGTCACTGCTAAGATAAATGATTGGTAGAATTATGTGCCCCCACATACCTCATCTCAAGTTGGGACCGGACAACAATTTCATATACACATCCCGACTTGACCTTAGGGCATAACATGGTCGATCAAGGAAACCGAATGGAGAGGCATGTAATATATGAACTTATGACTTGATTGACCCTAGTAATCAAGTCTATGTTGACCAAACTTCTTATCACACATTCGGAGAGCGTCCACATGCACAAGATTGGACTCACGAGCTAGACTTACCAGCCCCTCATCCATTGACTCCATTATTCGAGGATCCAATAATATCTACAATTCGGATGGTCCATACTCAACCCAACATTACATGCCAGAGTCTAGGTATATTGAGTATGAGTCTTCAAGATCCCAGCAGTATTCTTCGAGTAGACAGACTACTTTGATGATTTGCTATGAGGACTCTTTGGAGGATAACATTTCTCTGGTTGTGAAGAGATATGACTTAATTAAGGATAAACTTAGAAATGTCACCGACCAAATCATTTCAATTTATTCTAGCTCAAGTATGGAAGTGGATAATGGAATAAATGGATTCCTTGTTGAAAACATAGAGGATACAAGGAAACACACACACTATGTACAACTAGAGTCCATTCTACCTCCCTCTTTATACTAACCACTTACCTTCCAATCTAGAGTATGTGCATCCTCCCGCTCCTCCATCACCTTTTGAAAACAACAAACAAATGAATATCCCAAAAAAACCAAAAACATTGAAAAATCAGAAAAAATCTTAATAATAGAAAATATAAAAATCTAAAAAATTGGATCCTACCGTAAGGGAAGCACTCGATGAAGAATTGATTTTTAATCTTCCCTTGATAGAAGCCATAGATCACTTCCCTAACCTCAAACAATTTGTGAGAAGTAAATTGATGCCCAAGAGGTAAGGAAATAAGAGGACAAGGAGTGAGAGACATATAGTGTCTATGGCTACCTCCTTGTTGATGGGGAGAAGGTCTAAGAGCCGCAAAGTGAAGCGATTGCCTAGGGTTAAATGTGAAATCAAAGACACCACCTTTACCAGTTTAAGAATCGATGATGACTCACCAATAAATATACTCCTGACCTCTATATTTAACAAATTCAAACTCAGGCCAATCAGAAAGTCGAGAGAGATCATTCAACTTCCTGATCGATCTATGAAACGGTCGAGATGAACCATTTCAGTCATCATTGCTTTCGAAGGTGCTCTACTTCAGGTAGACTTTACGGTCATTAGCATTGAGCACTGAGGAAAGTTTACCCAATCTCCTATTATTCTCAGGAAGCCATTCTTAGCCTCGACTAAGGCGACTATAGATTGTGAGACTAGGAAGATCGATTTCACAACATTTGGAGCACTTCGAACGCATCCATTCGTTGACATACTTTACTCTAAGGTAACCCACAAAGCTGTTGACAGTCATGACCATCGAGAGGTAGATGAGTCACACCTCTCTGTTACACCTAAGATACCAGATGTCGAACCGACCATTGGATTAAAGACTCCCCACACATCATTAACTTCCATTTCTTGCATCACTCCTAATGCCAAGACTACTGAGACCACTACAACCTCCCCGAGTGGCGTGTTGACACTTCAGGAATATTACAATCTATATTGTGACTCATCTGATGAGGAACCCATGGACAGCTCCGCATTACATCCACGACCTTCAAAGGAGACAACCAAGACTAAATTGACCCCACCCAAAGACACAGTTGCTCCCACCTCTAGCATGTTATCTAGTGATAGGAAGTCAAGAATTGATTCCTCGAGGTGTTCCCCCGAACCCCTCATGGCGTGTTGTTTTCCACTCCCCCTCAATGATTCAAGTTCTAGAAATCAGACTAAGAAAGTTTCCTTCAACATACCAGAGAAGGAATTTTCAAAGGAATCATCATCGGGTCCGAATGAGTTAGTTTATATGAGTGAGCTCAGTTCGACAGTTCTTAAGCAATAATTGAGAAAGCAGCCATGTGTTGACCCTCACTGGACGATCCCTACACGTCACTTTTATTCATCTGAGAACGATTCCGACAATGACACATTTGCATATTACCCACCTCCTCGCTCTCCCGAGATGGTTCGTTAGAAACCTTCTTGATCCTTGTACATTCTCACTCCTCCTTGTATATATTTTATTTCTTTTGTTTCCCTCCCTCCCAATGATTCGTATCACTTGCCTCGGCACCATATCATTTCATTTTATGGCTATACTTAGGATGAGCAGATCCTTAGTATAGGGGGGAGAGTGAACCAAGTCTCTTCACACTTCTCTATACATTCTCCATATCTCATCGGTTCTCACACTCACTCACTCTTGTCCTAGACTTAGGTTGACCAGAGCCTAGGTATAGGAGGGGACCGATGTCTATCATGTATATATATTCATCCATTTCTCCTCCTGACCTCGACCGTCCCATTTTTTGTTCTTTTCCTACACTTAGGTTGTTAGAGCCTAGGTAAAGGGGCGGATTGATTTCTATATGTTTTGTTATTTTCACTCTCCTACACTTACCACGAGCTATGTCTTTTCTTTGCTTCTTGTGCTTTGAGGACATAACACACGCTAAGTATAGGGGTGCGTATATATTACATATATTATTTACCCACAGATCATACTTTCGTGTATCTCTGTATATATTATGCGATAATTATGGGGTGGGTAAAATTGGTTTAAAAACTTTTTGTAAAATACATGTACAATTGTATAATATGTGTATTGTATAATTTGTATAATACTTATGTATAAATTTGTAAAATTCTTGAAAATATACTTTTGTTGTAAAATAAGAAGTCTACTAGAAAATAACAAAAAAAAACAAAAAAAACATGCTTCTTATTTACTTTTGAATATCATCCTTGCATTCAAAAAAGAATTTTTGTGTTGCACTTCATTCATCTTTATTGCATGTCAACTACATTTCATCTACGTATATAGCATATGCAGAGTGAAAAGGTAGTGGGTTCTGAACCAAGTTATGAATAGATGTTGAGGATGGGTTTAATTTGACCTTAATCTAGCTAATTTCAGAGGAACCTTATAGGAACTGGAGTTAAGATTTTTTAGGTCGAGTGATTTAATTCTTTGAGTCCGCAAGTCTATGTTCACATGTCATCTTGATTGGTCTAAGTAGAATATTTCGTACGCACATATGATTCTTTCAGATAGTGACTTAACTTGGATAAGAACCATGCACATAGCTCTTAATTGATAGGTGGTGAGGAGGTAGATTCCTTTGGCTTGGAGTTGCGCAAGGGTGGAAACATCCGTCCTCCTCTAGGGAGGGTAGTGCATCTCAACCTAGTCTAGTGGCATCGACATCTAACGACGAGATGCTGTGAGTTGTAATAATGCTTAAAAAGAGGGATAGTCTAGTGTCTCAAGAAGAAAAACTCCTGATGTACATGGTGAACCTTGTATATAGTTCAAAAAAAGAGAAAAAAAGACAACTCCAAAAAAGTGGACAGGCCTGATTGAAAATACAATGCATGTTGGAATGTATATATTTGCAAGGCATATGCTTCAAAGTCTCAAACCAAGGAGGCCTGCAGGTGGAAACTTGGCTACACTGGTCAAGCTCCACAGATATGTGACTATGTTGGTCACAATCCATTCTCTTCCTACCCCTTCTTCTTGAGCCCGTCATTCTTGAACTTAGAAGGGAATACCCTGCTCCTCGAGGAAAGAGTTCCTAGACCAGAGAATTAGAGTAACCTTGTTAGAGGAGGTTGTTTCGTTGCCATTTCTGATGTGGAGAGCTATATTTCACTTACACTGTACAAGTAAGATTCACAGTCATCATAATTTACATTTGAGGATCTGTTCTAACCTGACTGTTGAGGCATATGAAATAGAGACTTGTGGAACTTAAAGGCTATTAGATCTTAAATTCAATTCCTAATAAGGTTCTGCCACACTATTAATCCAAAGGTCAAGTCAAGCTCCATTTTCACCTTTTGTTCATGACCTTGGAATGGAACTCAAAATCATTTCACTCTTGCATTTCATTTTATTTGCTCGGGACAAGCAAGGTTTAAGTATATGGGGTTGATGAATATGTGATTCAACACTCCAAAAGTTGAAAATAGAGCTTTGTTCCCGAGTAATTAGCTGCATATCTCCACGTATATTACATAATTAGCATACATGCATATGTAAATAATGTCTGCATTTTAGCACATATTTGCATTAAATAAGAAGCTAAATTCGCTTGTAAATATTCACCTGTATATTAGCTACAATCACCTATTTGTATTTATTTCATACTAACTCTAAGTCTAATAAAACCAACTCTATTGTCTACATATTAGAAACACGAATGAATGAAAAATATAAAAAAATATTAACTTGTAAAATTGTCCAATAAAACCCGAGCCCCAGTTTTAAGAATAAGGACCTTAAAATGAACATATCTCTCTCAAATAATGTCCAATTTAGGTATACTCACTTTAAGTAAAATATATATTCAAATACCTTCAATACAAGAGTAATTTCATAAAAAACAGAGTTAGTATATGAAACATGGGTTTTGGGTCACTATTGTGTATTGTACATATTTATCAGAATACCCTTTATTTTGTCCTTTTATATTCTTAATTATTAAAAAATCCAAAAAAAATGATTAAGTTATAAATATCTCTTTCATATTTTCTCTATTTCTACTTTGATTTTTCCCTATTTAAAAATGATAAAATAATCTGGAAAAGATAAAAAATATTTTACATCTATAACATACCCCTCAAATTATATTTTGTACAGATAATTTCTTTTGATTTTTGATTCTTCACGAAAGTTGTAGATCTCGTAGAGATTAGCAACTTTTGTGTTGACCACTTTTTTATTTGACCCCTTTTGTTATTTCTTTTTATTTTTATTTACATTTAATTTTTGAATTTTCTCGGAATGACATGTGGCGGCTCCTAGAGGTGTCACGTGTCACCCCATTTTTATTAATTTCGTAAATTATTTTATTTATTTATTTTATTTATTTTCTTTATTGTAATTTATTTCAATTAATTATTTAATAATATTTATTTTTTATTTTCCACTTTTATTTCTTTTCCATTCATTATTTTTAGTAGCCTACTTATTTTACTTTATTTTTTTATTTCTTATTTTTATCTTCTCCCTATACTTGTTCTCTACACCAACTTCCCACCCAAGCCACGTCCTCCACCACTTCTCCAACTTCTACCCCACTTCCTTTCCATCTTCCCTCATTTTCCTCCTTTTATTCCCCTCACCCTCTTCATTTCTCTTCATTCGCCATTTTCGTGAGAAGCAATACAACTCTAAAGAGGTTTAGGTGACAACAACAACCTTATTCTATAGATCGACGACAATTTCCAGCCATCTTCATCTATTGTTGAGATCCACGAGCTTTGTTCGCGCATCATCCATCCATAAGGGGACTGCCCATCTTCTAAGGATTATGTTATCCTTCTCGAGGTCATGATCTGAGTTCCACCACAGCTCCCCCAAATCAGGTGAATACAGGTAAGTTATCCTTCATCGTCTTCTCTTTTTTTAAACAATTTTGTTGTTATTATTTTACACATCACAAGCAATCATCACAACCATTATTATCAGCATCACACAATCACCATACAGTGACCAACACCACCTCTTCATTTCATTCCTACAATTTGTCTGCTGTTTTTAAAAAAAATCAAAAAAATTGAAAAAAGGAAGAATAGGAGGAAGCAGTAGGCGCACGACCCACCGCTTCCCCCTCTACTGCTGCAGTCACCAGCGGACGTTGCACCTCCACCACTGCAGCCACCAGCGGCCCTCGCCCCCTCTATCAGAATGTAAGCCGTCACACCTGGCATCGTCCCCTAAAGCGGCTCCCTGCCACCCTCGGCGTCCTCGGTCGCTCCCCGGCATGGATCGCCGCCTTCAGCCATTGCGTGTGTGGTGCTCAATCGCGCGCCACCTCGCCCGCGCCCCAGCCACGCCCTCTGCCTATGGTCACCTGCATGGCCAGCCCCTGCCGCTGTAGCACATACACTGCGTCCTCTGCCAACCTGCAGTACTAGCCCTCTTACGTGCGGCAATGCCCCTTCCACTGTACGAGCTTGTGGCTGCTGCCCGCTACGCGTGCACCTCCTGCTACTGCAACCCTCGATGCGTGCCACCCAAGTGTGGCCCTCATCGTGCCCCAGTGGGCTCCAAACCCACGTTATCAAAGGTCATTTTATTTTTTTTATTTTATTTATCTATTTTTGTAAAAATTGATCTTTTTGTTAAGTGTTTATTTTCTATTTTGTAAGAGCACCCCTATGTTTATATTTCAATTTGCACCTCAAGAGTACATCATTTCTTTTTATCAAAAATAACATGTTGAAAAATATTTTATTCTCTATCACATATATATTTATTTGGATTTTTGTGACTTGGATAATTTACTAAAAAATAGAGTTTGAAATTCAGTGATATGTTGCCCATTTATGCTCTACGATTTGCACGTACTTATTCCGTGCTCTAAAATTTGTAAAAGAAATTAGAGATGATGTGCATGAATGTGCTTTAAATACTATCCAATTTTCATCACAAATGGATGTGTATTTTGCCTAAAATAAATTGTATAGTGATTTAGTAATTGATTTTTAATTAAATCCACAAATATTATTTTTACAAAGTTTCAACTTTCATGGAATGCTCATATAAACTTCTGTTTGTGATAAATAGTTCTCCCGATAAATTGATAAGTAGATTTAATAAGAATTAAATATTCACAATCACTCATTTTCCATTAAAAACTCCATAGAAAATTCACATATTGTGAAAAAATCCAAAAAAAATAGTGTACCTTCATTTCTTTATGTTTAATTTAAGTAAATTTTTCATACTTTGTGTTCTGTTTGCATGAAAATTTCCTTAAAAAACCCCATAATTTTTTGCATTTTTAATTGTTGCATCATAAATTAAAAAAATCCCCAAAATACATTATGCAATAAAAAATGGATTTGGGTTTTAGGAAAAATATAACTTGGCTAGATTGACTTAATTTCACAGTGAAATTAATTTGGCTATTTAGCTAGTTTTGTTAATAACCTGGTTCAATCGCAATTGTGCCTTTGCATTTTTATTGCAAAACAAAACTACAAAATAATCCGCTTGGAGAACTGTGAGCTAATTCTTCTAACTTGATCCAACATTGTTCATTTGCCTCCTTGAGTTGACCCTGGGGTTTGGCCATGTTAAAAATACATAAAGCCACACATTAATTAATTCATTTATTCATTGTTTCATGCAGTTAATTTTTGATCGATCCGGATTGCCCAACTACAACAATGCAACACATTTAGCATATGGCGATCTGCGGGTTCATCAGTCTGCCAATCAAGTACGGGTAGACCACTATACGATAAATGCTACATGACAAAATAGTGTAAAATGTTAAAAAAATTAAAATAAATTAAGAAATGTATTTAAATAAAAAAATTGTAATTAAAAAATGTTAATAAATAACTACAATTATTTATATTGATTTTTAATAATTTAAACAAGTTAAATTGTTACATTAAAATAAATATTACCTTTTACTCATACGTATATGTACATATTTATACAACAGATGGATTTTTTATATGCATTTTATATCAGTCAAAAACCATATATACAAATATTTGAAAATACAATATGTAAAAAAATTACAAGAAAATAAATAAATAATAAAAACACACAATGTACAATACTTGCATATAATACAATACACATTAAATAATCACTTTGCCATCTTAACTCTAATGTTAATAAAACCACTTTCATTTTAAAGACTTTATTTTTAGTTTTTATGGAGAAGATATTGATCTAACAAGCTGAGCTTTACAACTTTTTTCGAAGTGTGGTTATTTTCACTATATATAAGTTCTCTTCTTGCAAATAGTTTGAATATTTACAAGTTATTTTTATTTACTAGTTTCAAGAAGAAAACATTATTATTTGAGATGAATTAGGTGATAAATACAATATAAGAAGAAATATATACAAGATAGTGATGAACGATTGATGAATATACAAGGTGGATAATTATTTTTCTTGATTTTCTGAATGAATGCCTTATCTCCCCCTGTATTATTCCTTATCAATCAGGTAAAGAATTGATATAATCTTTTGGTCAGAGTCATCTAATATTTATTTCATATATATAGTCTTCTCTTTCTTTTCTTTTTCTTTTATTCTTTATCCAGTTATTTTGGTGTAAATAATTGATAAATATACATTGTCAACAAGTGAATGGTAAATGATAAAAGATGAGAATTACTATTTACATGTATTTCGCCAAGGATTTTAACCTAAAATAAAACAATAAATATGTTGAATCAGATTCATCATTCATGTATACTTTACTTTTACTAGTCCCTTAGCAAACACTTATCTTATGAAGAAGTGCAAAACAAAAAAATAAAAGAAAAAGGAAAGAATTTATAACAACATAAAATCAAAACAATGTAAAATCAAAGTATGGAGCTCGATCAGACCATTGGATTATTAGTTTGGCGGAACTTTATTGGGAATATGATTTAAAACCTAACAATCTATAAGTTCCACAAGTCTCTATTCAGGTCTCCTTAATAGACAGTCAAAACAAGTCCTCATATGCAAACTCTTATGATTGTGATTCTGACGTGCACTGTGTAAGTGAAATATAGCTCTCCACTTCAGAAGTGATAAAGAATAGCCATCTCTTAGCAAGGTGACCCTAATTCCGTAGTCTAGCTACTCTCTCCTCAAGGAGCGGGGTATTGCCTTCTAAGTTTAGGTACATGTTGTGTCCACAATCTAAGGGCGGGGAAAATAGAAGACTAAGAAGAGAAGTGGAGTGTGGCTAGTGTAGCTAGGTCTCCTTGTGAAGCTGGGAAGTGTAGCTAGGTCTCCACTAAGATCCGTGGTCTCTCTGAAGCTGGACCAAATGTGATCAATATACATAACTTTATTCTTTTCTTTTTTTATTGGAATACATATGGCTAATATAAAGTGGAACGAATTGTTGCTCTACCTTGATTTTATTATGCCCCTATACATATAGAATCTTTCTTTACGCACAAATTTTGGCATGTTAGAAAAAAAGTTGTGCCAGCAAACTATCCCTCATCCGAAGCTTTACTTCAACCCACAACTCTCGCCTTTAGATGTTCATGCCACTAGACAAGGTTGGGGTGCACTGGACATTCAAGGTGACCGCATATTTTTCCATTCACACGTATCTCTTGCCAGAGGATTCTACCCCCTCACCACCTCATCAACGAAGAGATACATGCAAGGTTCTTGTCCAAGTAAAGTCAGTTTCTAAAAAAATAATGTGTGTATGAAATATTCTACTTAGACCAATCAAGATGACATGTGAACATAGTCTTGTGGACTCAAATAATTAAGTTGCTCGAACTGAAAAGTCTCAACTCTAGTTCCAATAAGGTTCCTTTGAAATTAAGTGGATAAAGTTCTCAACCAAGCTTCATTCTTTGATTTTATTCGAAACTAGTTTAAGCATCAATTTCATTCTGAAAAATGCAATGCATATGGAAGAAAACAACATTTTTTAAAGAAAAGAAATGAAAAGAACAAACTTTTTAAAAGCTTTTCAGAAAATTTTGCAAATTTTTACAGATTTTATATTTTCAAATTTATAGTTTTTTTAGTAGAGAATTATACATATTTAAAGGAAATTTACGAATTTTACAAATACTACTATACAAAAATAAATGCCATATTATACACACTTTTTACAAGATTTTACAAAAAAGAATTTTACTTTGAAATTTTATGTACAAATTTTACAACAAGATTTTATCTACAAAAGAATTTTATATACAAATTTTATACAAATGTTTTATATGCAGATTTTATTTACAATGGAATTTAATTTACATACATTACAAATAAATACGTCTTCTATACAAGAATGCTACCACAAGTTTACAAATAATTTATATACCAATAATTAATATTCCTCATGAAAAAATATTTTACATAAATTTTACAAACCATTTTACAAAATGTTTACAAAATATTTTATAAATAATTTTGAAAACTGTTTTTCAAATTATTTTACATATTATTTTTACCAAAACATATTTCAATATGTTTTTCAAATATTTTACAAACTAGTTTTCCAAACATTTTATTTTCAAATAATTTACAAACATTTTTATCAATAATTTTGATACAAAATAACTTAAAAACATTTAAAAAACAAAATAGTTTTAAAAAAAATTTACAACAATTTTACATAAATAATTTATAAAAGTTTTTACTAATAATTTACAAAGCGTTTTGCAAAACTATTTGCAAACAATTTAACAAAATGTTTTAAAAAATATTTTACGAACATATTTACAAAAAAATCTAAGGAGTTTTACAAAGTTTTTACGAAACATTTTTATTCCAATTTTATTTACCTTATTACTAGACAAACAAAAGTATGAGTTATGGGTAACATACATATATACAATATACATGATACCCCCTATACTTAGCTCGAACTGTTTCCTCATAGTGACCAAGAAGCGACAAAGGAAGACATAACCCGTGCTAAGTAAAGAAAACTAAAAAGAATCCTATGCTACAACAACTCAAAAAATGGAAGAATCAAATGAATAGAAGTCGGTGATCCCACCTATACTTAGGATCGAATAATCCTAATAATACAAGCATGTACAAATGGGGAAAATCGAGGAAGATAATGTACATGAAATCAATGACTCAACCTTCCCCTCCTCACCCACATACTTTATGGTAAAAGTTTTCTAAGTATATAAGAAATTATTAACAATTGAGGGACAAGCGAGAGAAGAATTAAAGAAAGGAAAAATAGATATACTTAGGGTCGGATGTCCCTAAGTATAGGAAATAAAACAAAGGTGATAGAACAAAAAGAAATATGAACAACACAAGTTCAATAACCCCCTATACTTAGGATATAGTGCATCCAAAGTATAACGAAAATCCTAAGTGAGACCTATGGTGTTAAACAAAAAATGAAGAAAGAAAGAAAACATGGATATACAAAGAGGTGAAAATAAGAGTAAATATGGCATGACATGCAAAAATGAGAATCAAAGGACACATCTCATACAAAATGGATCGAGGCAACATCACCAATCAATGGGCCATGACCAAGAAAAGGTTTCAGATGCTGACATTTAACCCGTAAGGTGAACTTAGAAGACAACTCAGATATATCAATGATTCTGCTGTCCTACACCTTTCTAACTATGTACGGACCTTTCCACTTGCTCTGTAACATCCCTGGAAATAACTTCAGTTTCACATCGAATAGCCATAGTCTATGATTCAGCTCAAACTACCTATGACTGATATATGAGTCATGTTATTCTTTCACTATGTCCTTATAATGTAGACAACTCTATAAGGATGTATCATGTAGCTTCTATAGGGATGCCAACTCAGATCTCCTACACTCTCTTAATCTAAGAATATCTCTGTAACTTCCCAAAATGACTTATACTTGATCTCAAAATCTAAGTGGAATGGCTTGCAATAAACAAAACGAAGGGAAATGTACCCAAAGGAGTCTTAAAGGATGTGCGATAAGCCCTCAGAGTCGAGTCCAAAAGCTGCGACCAATCCTTTCAATATGGGCAGAAAACCTTCTGCAATATCATCTTGATCTCTCTATTTGAGACCTTAGCAAAACCACTCGTTTCTGGATGATACAAAGTAGCTTCCCAATGGTTAACGATGCACTCGTTAGAAAGGACCCTAATCTTGTCGTTGATGAAATGAGTACCCTCATCAGAAATCAGAACTCTAGGCACCCCAAATCACGAAATGATATTCTTCCCCAAAAATCTGCAAACTATCTTCGCATCATCGACCCGGTCATGGATAGCCTCAACCCAATGACTCGCATAATCCATGACCAACAGAATGTACTCAAATCCCGGACTCTTAGGGAATGGGCCCATAAAGTCGATGTCCCATGAGTCAAAAACCTCATAGAAGTGAATGGTTGCATCGACATCATATCTCCATGTGAACATGTACCCATCCTCTGATAGTCAGCACTAATATTCATGAATATATCAACATCCTTGAAGAGCGCATGCAACCAAAGGCCTGATTTAAGAACTTTCTACACCCTCCTCCCCTAAGAATGATGTTTTCCTACCTCTAGCTTTATGACAATAGATGAGGACACTATGGTGTTCTTCCTGAGGAATACACAAATGACATACACTATCCCCCTTCCCTCTTCATGGTAAAGGGTGGGATCCTCCCAATGGTATGACGTGGCCTTCGCAAGGAAGGTCTCATGTCGCTCCATGTTGCAAACTTGTGGAATTTCGTGGTAACAAGACAGTCCACAATGTCAACATACCATGGAAGCGAGGTGAAAATAAGAATCACATTGTCTGGAAATGTCTCACTGGTAGGTGTAATGAACTCATAAGTCTCATGAAGCTCTAATCTAGAGAGTTGATCCGCTACAACATTCTTTACTCCAGTCTTATCCGTAATCTCAATATCAAACTCCTGAACAAGAAGGATCCATCTAGTAAGATGTGCCTTGGCATCCTTCTTATCCATTAAGTATCTGATGGCAGTGCGGTCTAAGAAAATGGTCTTGGATCCAATGATGTAAGATTTGAATTTGTCTAAAGTGAAGACTAAAGCTAGCATTTCTTTCTCTATTACGATGTAATTCCACCGAGCGGAATCCAAAGTTTTGCTAGCGTAGTGAATGGCATACGGAATTTCATCCTTCCTCTGTACTAAAACAACCCCTATGACAAAATCTAAGGCTTATGTCATGATCTCAAATGGGAGAGACCAATTGGTGGCTGAAGGATAGGTGCATGTACAATCAGATTCTTGAGAGTCTCAAATGATGAAAGAAACTTATCATCTACGAGGAACTCGATGTCTTCATAAGAAGATCGGTAAGAGGTGAGGCAATTCGACTGAAGTCCTGAATGAACCTTTAGTAGAAACCGACATGCTCAAGAAAAGGCCCCAACCGCTTCTGGTTGGACGACAAATTGAGCTTCTTGATGATACCCTTGTCAGAATCAACCTCCAAGCCCCTATTGGAGATGATATGACCAAGTACCGCCCGCTTTTTCATTATGAAATGACTCTTCTCACAATATAAAAAAAGATTGACTTCCATAAAATGTTGAAGTATGTAGTATAGGTTTAAAAGGCAAGCATCAAAATCATTTCCATAGACCAAGAAGTCATCCATAAAGGCCTCCAAAAATTCACCAACCATGTCCAAGAAAGTGGAAGCATGCACCTTTATGTAGATGGGGCATTAAATAAACAAAAGGGCATATGTCTTAAAGATGCAGGTGAATGTCATTCTTTCGGTTTTTCGGGTGTAATGGCCACCTGATTTTATCTTGAGTACTCATTAAGAAAGTAGTAATGACTCTTCCTAACTAATCTCACAATAATATGATTAATGAATGGTAGTGGGAAGTGATCCTTCTTTGTTGCCCAATTCAATCATCTGTAGTCCATGCAAACTCACCAAGAAGTTGGTAATCAGGTAGCAATCTCCTCTCTATCCTCATTGATAATGGTAGTGATACCCGTCTTCTCAGGTACCACATGAAGTGGACTGATCCATTTAGAGTCAGAGATGGGATAGATAAAATTGGTACTCCACCACTAAGAAATTTCCTTCATAACCACCTCTCAAAGATTCGGGTTTAGCCTGCGTTAAAACTCACGGGATGGTTTGTATTCATCATCTAAAAAGATGTGGTGAGAGCACAAGGTTGGACTGATCCCATGGAAATCTGCTCCTGACCATATGATCGCCTTGTGATTTCTTTCAATAACCTCCATCAAGTGATATTCTTGGTCATCAGTCAAATCAAGAGATATTATGACTGAAAACATGTACAAGGAATTGGCAGGTCATTCTCTATGGTAACGTCTTCAGATCTTGGTTGGTGGGAGTGGGCAAATCTAGCTTCCTAAGGGTTTGAGTGAATGCAACAGGATATGTATCTGAAATCTCTCTCTAATCATCTAAATTTGATGGAGACTGACGAAATAATGACTAAAAAGACTGTATTGGATTGGTTCCCATACTGGTTGTCAATTCTGCAGAAATCAAACATGGAATATACTCATCAAACTCAATAAAAATCCATATCTGAATCGGAGGGCTCACTGTCTGAATCACAAGAAACAAAATCACTCAGTTCCAGAATCTGCTTCCTCAGCCTCTAACATATCCTGCTCCTCAAGTGTGCTCTCTGAACTCTCATCAATTAATGATTAGGAATCTGATGACTCTGAAATTGTGAGAAGAGAATGTGAATTAGGATCTGCCCAAAATGCTTCATCATCTATAATCACAAAATCACACTAATGGTGGATGTCTAGCTTTGCATCTGACGTCTGCTCTGAGTTGGATCTGGCAGTGGAATCCTTGATCATTTCTATTTGTATATTATCGCCCTTGACGTGAAAATTACACCTTCCCACTACCATAATTAGACACGGCCTTTGCTATCGCTAGAAAAGGTCATCCTAACATGATCTAGGTATTGGTCACATATTCAGGGACCTACATGTCCAACACGATGAAGTTCACATGCAATTGCAAACCTTGAATGGTAATGACAACGTCCTTGAGTAACCACCTTGACCTCTTGATCGATAAATCAACAAACTATAAGACTGTCTTGCTTACTCTAAGAGGCCCAAACTCGAACTTGTCGAGTGAAGCAGTAGGAAGAAGGTTAATCGAGGAACGATTGTTTGTTAAAATACGATCAAATCTCTGCTCCTAGATCTGACATCTGACATTTGGAGCTTGTGTAATTGGTCTCTTGGCTAGAAGGCATTTCTGGATGGCATAACATGTCACCGTGGTGAGCACATGGATTTATGAATAGTAGTTGCAACTCTTTTTCTATTAACTGTGGTCTTCTCTATAAATCTCTCTTGGAAGAAAGGTATGTGATCCAAGGCCTCTGAAAGAGTCTACTGGATATGTAATCTATCAATCATGCTCTCGCTGAACTCCGTGAGTTGTCTCTTTTTGGGATTTTCTTTTTTTATTTCTTTTTCCTAAGAAGAGTGCTTGAGGAAAAGAAATAGATGGACCCTCCTTAGAATTTCATGGAACAAGAATAAGAATAGGGTCTCCTCGCATGTGTATGACAAGCATCAATAAAATCATTACCATCATTACAAGTTGAACTAGTAAAAAAAGAAGAAACCTTTATTTTATTTTCCTTTTTGGATATTCCATTTTGTATATTTTTGTATTTTTCTCTCATCATCACTAAATACAAAAAAGGAATACCAGCATATGTATCTGTACAAGTGAACTTGGTGGCATCAACACCACCATTAGTAGTATGTATAAAGGCATTGATGGATCCGAAATAGCCGATGTTAAATATATGTTGTGGATTATCGTTTGCTTAAAAATATGTTGTTTCATTGTAGGCGGGCAATCGGAATCGGTCAAGAAATAACTACCCCAAATTTTGTCAATTTTAATTGATGCAGTTTTGTGTTTATTTTACTTAGGCAAGTCCCAAGATCGAACACAAGGAGGCAAAGGAATAACTAGAATTTTTATCTATCAAAGTTCGTGCATGATTTTCAAGGCAGTCTTTTTTTGTATTTTTTATGCAATTAGAGACGCAAAATGCAATTTTGGCATATTTTAGAGACTAAAGTGTAAATATTGATCAAACAATGTCTGAAAAATATGAAATTTGGCCAATATGATAATTATGATGAAATGAATGCACTGTAACTTTTTTGGAATTTTTGGTTGCAAGATAATTTTTTATTAATTTTCGAATGAAAACAAAGTGACTTTCAATATTTTATTATAATAAATATTAAACCTTATTATTTTCAAGAGATAAAATTATCCAAGATCTATCACTAGGTGATCGATCTCAAAAAATTCTAAACATTGGGAATATGATTTAATACATATTAAAAATCAAATATTGAAATATGCAAAATGATTTTTACAAGGCAAACTATGCATGCAAATGCAATTCTTTTTGGGCACAATGTTAAACGCAAATAATTCTACAATCCTTGATTTTTCAGTAATTTTTTTAGCAACAATTAATCAATTATAAATTTCAGAGCACAAACTGGGCAAATTATGCTATTTTCTACATAACAATTAATTATTAATTAACCATTGATCATAAAATGTCATACATATGCCATAATATAGAGAATTAAATGTACAACAAAATGCCTATTTTTTATAAATAAAATAATGCAATGAAGAGGTTCGAAACAACTGGGGAACACATGGGTAATTGTATAATATTTGAATAAATTAAAAAGGATTAAAACAGATATATCGATAAGTAGGGGGGTGGTTTTCTGCAAAATCTCCAACAGGTCACGTGCCAAGCACGTGACCTGGTCGACAGGGGCTGAGGCACAAATAAGAGGATGCTGAAGGGTGCTTCTGCAATTTGTTCACCAGGTCACGTGCAAGGCACGTGACCTGTGGACTGACTTGTTGAGCCAGCAGAACTGGAGGGGCTTTGATGCAAAGTCCCCCCTGTCACGTTCTGCGCATGTGGGGAGGGGCCTTGAGATTGGCACCCGGCGGTTGGAGCGTCGGTGGAGAGGCAGTGCGGCGGAGCCCTCTTGGGTGACGTTGCGAGCAGGAGGATGCTCCAGATGGCTACGCTGAGCTTCGGCCGTCGTGCGACACTGGTGATCGAAGGAGTTGCGGAGGTGCTCGCGGGCATCAGAGAAGATGAAGTTGTTGATGGTGAACGACTGGCAGAGATGGAGGCGGTGTTGGCTCGACAGAGTTGATACCAGACAGGCGTAGGTAGATGGGGAGCCGCGTCTGCAATGAGGGGAGGGGGCTCTCGGACCTCTCCGAGAAAGAGAAAAGTGTTGTCACCACCTTGAGCTTAACGTTGATATGTAATCGACAGATGGGTCTGAAGGTGGGCGGCTCTGAGGTTTAAATAGGGCTGGGGAGCTTGGCCGGAGAAGGAAGTTGGATGCGAGAATTGAGGATTTGGGATCTGAGATTGATCAAAGGAGATTCGAAGGGGTGATTTGATGACGAGATCGGAGATACGTAGGCGCATGCGTTTGATTTGGAAGGAGATGTGGCGGCGAAAATTGCAGCAGAGGTGGCTGTGCAGCAGAGGTTCCCAGATTCAGAAAGGTGGCTGGGTGAGGATGATGGTCCTCGGCCGTCCGATCGGCTGAGATCGGGCGGTCTATGTGGTGATGAGTGGCGGTCGGATGAGGCTTACGGAGCACGTACGTGGTACGTGCGCGGGAGGCACGCACCTCACACATGCGGTGATTTTATTTTATTTTTATAAAAAAATGAAAAATAAAAACACAAAAAATGGCTGACACGTGGAGGCTCTAGGAGCTGCCATGTGTTAGTACCACAAAATTAAGAAAATAAATACAAAAAATAGAAAAGAAATAGTAAATGACCTCTGATCGAAAAAGTTTCTTCTAAAAATTTCTCGTCTCGATGAGATCTATAACTTTCATGAAACATCAAAATCAAAATCGATCATTTATATTTTTGGGGTATCCCATGTACATAGAATACCTTGATTTTTGGGTTTTATAATTTTTTGTCATTTTTAAATAAGATAAAAATCTGGAAAAATATAGCAAAATTAAAGATAAATATTTACACATTAATCTATTTTTTGGATTTTTATTAATTAAGAAAAAGAGGAAATAAAATAAAACACAAAAAAGACCAATTTTGTACAAACAGTTAGTGAAGACATGGACTCAGTTTGTTTCTTTGATTTCAAGCTTAGTTTGGATTTGGATTTTTGCACATTTTAATAAAACTTTCATCAAAGAAGACAAATGAAAAAGAAATAAAATAAAATAGGTTAATTATGTACATAAAATGATAGGACAAAATCAGCTAAATACAAAATGTACAAAAGAGGCCCAAAACCCAACTTTCACATATGAGCTCTGATTCACTTGAACATGGTCTTGTTTTGAAGGTAATTGAATGCACATTAGTTCAAAAGTGAGTCGGATTAAAACATACATTGGATGGGGGAAGATATAAGGGTTTTAGTCCGGAAATCCTATTTTTGGTTAACTTATTTGGGTTAGTGATTTTTTCTGTATTTTTCATTTATTCTTGTTAGTGATATGGACACAATGGAGGTGGTTTTGGGTCAATCGAAGTTAGCATGAATTAGTTAAAAATCAGGGAAGTTAGGCTATTTACAGGTCAATTTTGGCTGGGATTTTTGTCTTCTTATTTTGTGCAAAAATGAGGGATAAAATGCAATTCTTATCAAAACATTCATGACTGCTAATTATGCTAAAAAATGAAGAAATGCCAATGATTTTAAGGGATTTGAGCTTAACTAATGAGATCTACAGTGATGAATCTGAGATTCATCATCCCCCTATACTTAAACCATGCTCGTCCCCGAGCATCATAAGAAATGCCATGAGGTGAAATGAGATTGGGTTCCATACCAAGACCCTGAGTTGAAGGTGAGAATGTAACTAGACTCGATCTTTGGATTATTAGTTTGGCGGGACTTCTATGAGACTTAGAATTTTAAAATCAACAGCCTTCAAGTTCTACACATCATTGTCACAGTTTCGGCTCAGAAGTCCTCTTAGATCAATCCTCTTCCCAAAGCATACCCTATGAACATTGAACAATCGACTCGTGTATGAAAGGTTTTAGCTCTTCCCATCGAGAATGCTGGACTACCATGCAAACCTCCTCTCTAGTAACTCATCTTTTGGGAGTCAGGTATTTCCTTCTAAGGTATGTCGTGTTGTGTTCACAATCGAAGTGGGGGAGAAGTTAGAAGAGGGAGAAAAGAACTGGAGGGTGGCAAGTGTAGTCACCTCTCCTTGTGAAGCTGGCCAGTGTAGCCAAGTCTCCACCATGATCTGCATGTTTTCTTTGAAGCTTCGACCTTTTTGGTCTGATATTTATTTGGTAGAATACTTCTTTGTATTTGTATTTTTTGTGGTTCTGCTTGGATCTTGTTGTGCCCCTTTGGATATAGAATCTTTTTGTTCTGTACATGTTTTGGGGTCTTAGAAAAAATTATTCCCAGCCGTCCATCCCTTTTTCGAAGCTTTATTTCAACCCGTACTCCAGTCTTTAGATGTCCATGCTACCAGAAAAGAAACTCACACAGTCTTCCAACACCCCGTCGGAGTTGAGCTTTGTGCATAGTGCAAGAGTACAAATTAAATCCCTATTCTAGAGTTGTACCCAGAATGAAGAGACCTGGATAGACACTAAGAGTCAAACACTGCACATTGTCATGTGGAGCTCAAAGAATAAAGTCATAGACTTGAAGATTCTAAAATCCTATTTTTCGGTGAAGTTCCTCTTAAAATTAGGTGGATTAAGGTCAAACCTAGACCACTCTCTATTTCTGCTCATAACTTGGTTTAGAACCCAAAGACTTTTCACACATGCAAATGAGTGAAATGTTGGATGAAGTGCTAGTGTGTGAAATGCATACATAATTTTTTTTTATTTTTTTATGCAAGGGATATTTTTTAAGCTTTTTTATGCAAAAATGAATAAGAAGCCATTTTTTCAAAAATTTTGGATTGGACACAGTCAGTCTTAGTAGTAAAACTCTTTTTCTTTTTGTTTTTGTTGTTTTTTTCCAAATTAATTACCCACCCCGTAAATACATATAGACTTACACGAATATACAAGATATGGGTAAAATATATACACAGTATATATACAGACCCCCCTATACATAGCGAGTGCTATGTCCTTAGAGAAAAAGAAGCGTAAAGAAGACATAGCTCGGGCTAAGAGTAAGAGAGTGAAAAAGAAAAAGAAAAAGAACGAGGTACATTGGTCCCCCCCTATACTTAGGTTGTGAACAGTCCAAGTATAGAAAAAGGGCAAAAAATGAGGTGGTCGGGATAGAAGATTATATACAGATGAGCATCGGTTCCCCATATACTTAGGCTCCGATAAGCCTAAGTAAGGAAGTGGGGTGGAAATGAGGCGATCGTGAGATGGGGAGAATGGTATGTATAGATGGCATCGGTCCCCCCTATACTTAAGCGTTATCCTATGTAAAGGAAGAAGATGTACAAGGAGACCGATGTGGTCGAGAGGGAGGGTGGGCTGCCGATGATTAAGGCAGTTTCCAGCCGATCTTTCTGTGAGACTGCGGTGCGAGATCGTAATGATGAGAAGGAGATGAAGCATATGATTCCCTGCTATTATCAGTGATATCCTTAGAAGAATCACGATGGAGAGTAGATGAAGCGTATGAGTCAGATGAAAGGTAACCATCATCAGAGTTATCCTCAGAGGAATAGTATTTGAAAGTGGACACGCTCCAGATATTCGTGTCTTTTTGTTTCTTTAGTTGTTTTCTCAGAATTTGTTCCTTCTTGGGATCAAGTGGCTTGTCCTCGGATGAATACTCTGAAGCAGCAATCTCAGTCAGCTCTTAAGAAATATATCCAGTGTATTTAATGAGAGCAGGAGCATCAGCTTCTGATTAATAATAGTGAGGAACGAGAGTCGTCCAACGGGAGTCGAATTTTAGATCCTTGCGAAGATATGGTTTTAGAAATGCCGAACAGACTTCACTCATGTAGATTACCTTTTCTAGACCTAATGAGGTATCATCAGATGATTCCTCTTCCAGAAGGTCAATGGTGACTTGCTTTTTAGATGAAGGAGTAGTCATTTTGTTTCGTGAAGTTGTTGGTCCACTTGAGTGTCTAGATGAATAACCATTGGAATTCTTCTCCTTGGTCGGTGTTCGTCCAACATGTTTGTTCTTAGTCTTCTTAATGTTGATGAACTCCTGGTTTGGGATTATTTGGTCAAGGTATTCAGAGTAGGTTGACCCAGGGCGCGACCACGTATATGTTTCAGGATCATATA
Source organism: Ottelia alismoides (assembly GCA_037367405.1). NCBI lineage: Eukaryota > Viridiplantae > Streptophyta > Magnoliopsida > Alismatales > Hydrocharitaceae > Ottelia > Ottelia alismoides. Next base: position 58,842 of record JAZKJV010005696.1, on the reverse strand, counting down.
AGAAACATTCTTCTATTGTGAGATCCGCAGTAATTGAAATAATGGGAAGAGTCTCTACATGTTCGTTCTCAATTTATTTGACATTGGAGCATTCCTGTGTGAAGCTGATGTGATCAAGGTAGTCAGAATAGGTTGACCCGGAGTGCGACCATGCATAAGTCTCCGGATCATATGATTCATATATTTGATTTTCCATGGTGAGATCACTTGGGAATGGAGCAGGGGGGAGAGTCTCTAAACCAATAGTCTCATCAACAACCGCTATCTCAGATGTAGCAACGGGGTAGGGCTCTTCTACCGTTTCATGATTACAGCTGTCGAGGACTTCGTGTGTTGCCTCAGAAAATCGTGGTTTCTCAAAGACTAGGTGAGATCGAAGTGCTTCCAATGCTGTAAAATTGATTTCCCGAGTCTCGTACTCAATAATTGCCTTAGCCAATGCTAAGAATGGCTTTCCAAGAATAATTAGAGACTGGGTGAATTCTCCTTGATGCTAAATATCAATGATCATGAATTCCACTTTGAGCGGAGCACCTTGGAATGTCATGATGATAGAAAACATTCCTCTCGGTTGATTTATTGATCGGTCAGCCAATTTAATGATCTCTCGTATCTTCCTGATAGGTCCGAGTTTGAGTTTGTGAAATACCGAGGTTGCGAGGATATTGATTGGCGAATCGTCATCAATTCGAGCATGGGTGAAAACTATGTATTTGATTCTACAGTCAAATGTGGGCAACTGCTTCACTATGCGACTCTTGGTTTTTCTCCTCAACACCAAAGAGGATGGCATTGACAAAATATGTCTTTCAGCCTTTGTTCTTATCCTACCTGACTTTTTCATCATCAATTTGTCCATTACAAATCCTCTAAGGTCGGGGAAATGTTCAATGGCATGTATAAAGGGAATTTCAAAAATCAGTCTTTTCTCCAGTGCTTCCCGTAAAGCAGGATCCAAATTCTTCAGATCTTCTTCAGTTTTAATTTTTATGTAATTTTCTGGATTTTCGATTTTTGGGTGTTTTTGAATATTCCAATTTTTTGGTATTTTCTGTGTGGTGTGGTGATGTGGTGTCTTCCGTAGATGAGAAGGGGCTTTGATGATCTGAGTAAGAGTTAGATGCATAGTCATTTCTAGGGGAGTAATATGCAGAAGTGTCACTGTCAGAGTTATTCCTATGGTGAACATATTCTCTAGGTTTCTGAATATCCTCAGAAATTTCAACATGAGATCCAATCTTTTCCTCATTGATTTTTATGTCCGAGCTTTCAGAGAATGAAATTAATCAGTCGGCAAACTTTCGAAATCTATCCTCCATTAAATCGAATCTCTTATTTATCCTTAAAATATCATCCTCAAAAATATGTTCATGATTAATCATGGGAGAAGTCGGGGTGTGTTTTTGCATTTGAGATTCAATAATTTCATTTTCCATTTTCCTGTATGTGCTGGGAGAAGAGTCTCTTGGAATGTCCAGTATATGATCATTATTTTCCGAAAATTTCTCCTCAAAAATCATGGAAGGGGGCTGCTCAGAGGAAGGATTTTGCGGGAATGTGTAGGTATCATGCTCAACATGCTGTGACTCAGGCATGTAATGCTGGTTTGAGTAGAGTCTACTTACATGGTCATGATTGATCGTATCCTCAAATAATGGAGTCATACAGGGTACATATGTGTTGATATCATCCATTTGGTCCTCTATATGTGTAGGTTGGTCGAAGGAGTGGTATTCAAGTTGGTCAATAGGGATCTGATTATCACGTTCAATCCAACGCTAATGATCATTAAGTGCGGGTCTCTCCATCCGGGTTTGGTTTCTCAGTCAGTGATGAGATTCAAAAGTGATTTGATATTGAAACGGTTCATTAGCGAGAAACCGAGAATTAGACGGTTCAGTTAAAGATGGTAAGTGGTCATGGGTGGTAGGATGATTCGAGTAGAATGGCTTGGAATTCATTGGATTTATTCGAGAGTCATAATCTCTCTCAAATGTCGGGGGATAATTGAAAGAAGAGGATTTAGTTGATTTGGGTCTGACCGAGACAAATTCATTTTCATAATATAGATCTGATGGGTACTCGGACCATTGTCCTGTGTTTGTCAAAGGAGGTTGATAATGAATCGACATGGTTGATCTTGGTGCAAGTGCACATGATATTCAAAAGAAATTTTTATCAAAGAGGTTGAAGGAACAAATGTGCAGCTTTTGATCATCGACATCGGTTCATGCACACCAATGCAAATACAAATCAAACTCCAGGTTCACCAACTCACACAATGAAGCCACAAGAGTTTGACTATAATCTTTTCAATTTTAGTTGGTGATAAGACAATCTTGGAAAGAATTTAGCGAGCTGTTAGGTGCCATAAATTTTTCTAATGACTAGCCCGAATTCTTACGACTAGTTGCACCTACTTTTAGCCAGTATGAGAGTAAGTACGGACTGTAGAACAGCTACTGTTACTTGAGGATAAAGCCTTACGCAGTGTCCTCTAAATCACCCACTCTGCTATGGAAATCCGGACCGTTTACCAGCTACCCGTTAGATCCTCACTGAGAAGTAGCTAATCATTTTTGATAGAATCAGTAGTCAATATGAAAATATTGGTTTGGGCTCTAGCCTTAAGTGTCGTCTCTCGCTCACTCAGATAAATAAAAGAATCTAAGGTCAGGGTTGCCCTTCCGTAAAAATTCTTGATTTTATGGGTTAATTTAAAATCAGTTATATTTAGCAGTCCAAATTTTAATTATACGATCACTGAAAATTTAAAGTGAGCACAAAAGCACGTCTACCATCCGGTACTAATTTTCTTTTAAAATTATGTTACAAAATAGGAGGGAGAAATTAGGGAAAAGCTGATGCACATGAAAACAATGATGTATGCTCAATTAGAAGACTTACAGTGATTCCTCGCAATCTCCATGTGGGATGCAATACACAAATTGAAAGATTATTCTAAATGAATGCAAGATATGAAAAACCGTACCTAGTAGAAAGTTCTATTAGCGGGGAAGAATTGAGTTGAATTTGGCTAAATTGAACGATCTATGTGCGTCTCAATTAAAGTGAAGTGTGGTCTTAAGTCCTACGAAAACAATAAAAAATTAAATTCTTTTAAATCCGTAAGTGCAGGTCTATCTTAAATGCCACTCAAGTCGGGCCCCACTATCATCGGAGAGTGAAACATGCCACGACACACCACAGAAAAAGTTCAAGGTCCTTTTTACACACACGAGAGTCCAAACAAACACCGCTATAAATGAGTAATTAATCACAGAAAAATTGCAAAGAATAAAATCCTAGACTCTATGCTCTCTCACGACTTGACTCGATCTTAAATTAATTGCGGCTTTTCGGAAGTTGGTGAAGATGCGTCCGTTCTTGAAAAACTGCTCAACGTACATGGGGTACCTCGCAAGAAAAATAAGAGATAGAATGTAAGAGAGTGACTCAAAAATAAATCAAAAATAAAATGAGAAAAAAATAAATGCTGGAAATAAAATAAATAATTAAAGAAAAAATGGAATTTACAGTGAAAAATTCGAGGGTAAGAATACCCAAATGCGGAAAATCAAACAAAAATTCTAGGAGAAAAAACTAAGCCATTTGCCTCTCCGCAATGGTGCCTTCTGACGGATCCGAAATAGCTGATGTTAAATATATGTCATGGATTATCGTTTGCTTAAAAATATGTCGTTTCGTTGTAGGCGGGCAATCAGAATCGGTCATGAAATAACCACCCAAAATTTTGTCAATTTTAATCGATGTGGTTTTATGTTTATTTTACTTTGGCATTTCCCAAGGTCAAACACAAGGAGGTAAAGGAACAACCTAGAATTTTTGTCTATCAAAGTTCATGCACGATTTTTGAGGCAGTCTTTTTTTTTTGTATTTTTATGCAATTAGAGATGCAAAATGCAATTTTAACCTATTTTAGGGACTAAAGTGTAAATATTAATCAAATGATGTCCGAAAAATATGAAATTAGACCAAATTTATAATTATGATGAAATGAATGCACTATAATTCTTTTGGAATTTTTGGATGCAAGATGATTTTTTTATGAATTTTTGAATGCAAACAAAGTGACTTTCAATATTTAATTATAAAAAAATAATAAACCTATTTATTTTCAAGAGATAAAATTATCCATGATCTATCACTAGATGGTTGATCTCATAAAAATTCTAAACCTCAGAAATGTGAGATTTAATACATATTAAAAATCAAATATTGAAATTGCAAAATGATTTTTACAAGGCAAACTATACATGCAAATGCAATTCTTTTTGGGTATAATGTTAAATACAATTAATTCTACAATACACTATTTTTCGGCAATTTTTAGAGCAATGATTAATCAATTATTAATTTCAAAGCACAAACTAGGCAAAGTATGCAATTTTCTATAGAATAATTAATTATTAATTATCCATTGATCACAAAAATGTCAGACATATGCCATAATGTAGAGAATTAAATGTACAACAAAATGCCTATTTTTGATAAATAAAATAATGTAACGAAGAGGTTCGAAACAACTGGGGAACACAGGGATTGTGCAATATTTGAATAAATAAAAAAGGATTAAAATAGACATACCGATATGTAGGGGGTGGTTTTCTGCAAAATCTCCAGTAGGTCGCGTGCCAAGCACGTGACCTGATCGGCGGGGGTGAGGCGCAAATAGGAGGATGCTGAAGGGCACTTCTGCAATTTGGTCACCAGGTCAAATCCGTGGACTGACATGTTGAGCCAGCAGAACTAGAGGTGCTTTGATGCAAAGTACCCCCCTCCCATCACGTGTTGTGCATGCGGGGAGGGGCCTCAGCGTTGGCGATCAACGGTTGGAGCGTCGGTGGAGAGGCGGAGCGGCGGAGCCCAATTCAGTGATGTCACAAGGCAGAGGATGCTCCAGATGGCTAGGCTGAGCTTCAGCCATCGTGCAACGCTGGTGATCGAAGGAGTAGCGGAGGTGCTCGCGGGCGTCAGAGAAGATGAAGTTGTCGACGGTGAACGGATGGCGGAGATGGAGGCTGTGTTGGCTCGACGGAGTTGATACCGGAGCGGAGCAGGTCGTAAATTGCGGAGATGGAGGCAGTGTTGGCTCGACGGATGACGGACATTTGATTTGGAAGGAGATGTGGCGGCGAAAATTGCGGCGGGGGTGGATGTGCAGCGGAGGTTCCCAGATTGGGAAAGGCGGCTGGGTGAGGGCGATGGTCCTCGACCGTCCGATCGGTCGAGATCGGGCGGCCAAGGTAGTGACGCGTGGCAGTCGGATGAGGCTTATGGAGCACGTGTGTGGCACGTGCACGGGAGGCACGTGCCCCGTACGTGCGGAGATTTTATTTTATTTTTTATAAAAAAACAAAAAATAAAACTAAAAAATGGCTGACACGTGGCGGCTCCAGGAGCTGCCACATGTCAGTACCTCAAAATTCAGAAAATAAATACAAAGAAAAATAGAAAAAAATAGTAAACGACCTCTGATCGAAAATGTTTCTTCACAAAAATTGCTCACCTTGATGAGATCTACAACTTTCATGAAGACATCAAAACAAAAATCGATCATTTACATAATGTGATATTTTTGGGGTATCCCATGTACATAGATTACCTTTATTTTTGGGGTTTATAATTTTTTTTTCATTTTTTAAGCTGATAAAAATCCGAAAAAATATGATAAAATCAAAGATAAATATTTACACATTAATCTATTTTTTGGATTTTTATTAATTAAGAAAAAGAAGAAACTAAATAAAACACGAAAAAGACCAATTTTGTACGGATATTTATTGAAGACTTCGACTCAGTTTGTTTCTTTGATTTCAAGATCAGTTTGGATTTTAATTTCTGCACATTTTAATAAAAGTTTCAACAAAGAAGATAAATGAAAAAGAAATAAAATAAAATAGGTTAATTATGTACATAAAATTATATGTCAAAATCAGCTAAAACACAAAATGTACAAAAGAGGCCCAAAACCCAACTTTCACATATGAGCTCCGATTCACTTGAACTTGGTCTTGTTTTGAAGGTAATTGAATGTACATTAGTTCAAAAGTGAGTAGGATTAAAACCGACATTGGATGGGGAAGATATGAGGGTTTTAGTCCGAAAATCCTAGAACTAAGGTTTGGGTTTCTGGTTCACTTATTTGGGTTAGTGATTTTTTTGTATTTTTCATTTATTCTTGTTAGTGATATGTATACAGTGGAGGTGGTTTTGGGTATTTTGGAGTTAGCATAAATTAGTTAAAAATCAGGGATGTTAGGCTATTTACAGGTCAATTTTGGCTGGGATTTTTGGCTTTTTATTTTGTGCAGAAATGAGTGATAAAATGCAGTTCTTATCAAAACATTCATGAATGATAATTATGCTAAATAAATGAAGAAATACCAATGATTTTGAGGGATTTGAGCTTAATAAATTAGATTTAGAGTGATGAATTTGAGATTCATCAAGCATTAGCACCGTTCTCTAAATCAACAAGTATGGAGGCATCAGCACCACCATATGCAGTGGGAAATTAGACGGCTTCAGCACCATCTTCTTGGTCGTCAGGATTGGTGGCATAAGCACCACCATTAATAAGTGGTATAACAACATCAACACTGCCCTCTCGCTCATCTAGATCACCTAAATATGCATGTGCATCCACTCCTTGCCTAGATGAGGCACCGTCGACTGGAATTCTACCACTCCTATGTGTCACAAAATTAACCTCAAATAAATAAGGAATATCATCATGTACCTCACTTAGTTTTGTAGACTCTGTCAACTATACCTACTTAGACTTCCTCTTCAAGTTGTTTGGGTTGGGCTCAATCTGAGTAGGAATGGCACCCATGCCCTTGATGATCTCTATCATCTCATGTCTAACTCATCCATCTCTCACCTAAAAGATGTATGATGCTCTGTAATCTAACGGGCTAGATCCTCTAAAGCTGGGTTCTCATAAAAAGGAGTATGATACTCTAATGAGTTGCCACTCTGCAAATGAGGCTGATGAGTGTAATGTTATTATTGGGAATATGCGTGGGGTTGTTGTTGAGTACAAAGGTGTTGAACTGGATGTACACCCTTCCTCTGCTATGTACTATGGTATTGTGGACGAGGACCAGACAGGGGTTGCTCTCTATGCCCTGGATTCATTTTGGCCTTTAAACCCTAGCTAAATGCATGTAAATATCATTATTTTGCATTAATTAACATTCATTATATGTTGTATAAATATTGTATAATATACGTTACTTAAAGCCAAAATAAAAAAATTAAGTAGAGAAAAGAAAAATAATTAAAATGCAAAAGGTATTTTATGACCCTAAACCCTGAGACCTAGGCATCATGATGACTATGTCGATAAGGAATAAAGAAGGGGGAGATAAGGGATAAAAATACAATAAAAATCCTAATTATTTATTCTCCATTAATTCAATTTTGGGACCTATTTTATTCTTTATTATTTTACCTAAAATTAGTGAACTTTGTACATGAATGTTGTAGAGAAAAATACATAGAAAAATACGAAATTGATTACACATAAAAATTATAAAAATTATACATTTTATATTCTGAATAAAAATCCAAAACCATAATTTCCCTGATCCATATCTTCTCCATATGAACTCGAAATGCATCAAAATAACTTTATTTGTAAATACTTTTTATTAGATATTTAATGAAGGTGGTTTCTTTTAGTTTGGAGTTAAGATGCAAAATTTGGGTTTTGGATCCCTATTGTACTATATACCTGAATAAAATATCTATTTTTTATCTTTATATTTTCTAATAATTTATATTTTTATAATTTTCTAAATGTTCTTTATAATATATGTCCACATCTAGAATAGAATAAAACCAATAATCATTCACTAAAATACAATAATATACAAAATACATTGATAAATATACTATACATATACATATATAATAAATACCCTTATTTATTTAAGCGTACATATTATATGAGAGAAATATAACAAAAATATATTTCTTCATATTAAAATAAGTTTATAAATATATATATTATGTGTAAAAATAATAAAATCTAAAATATAAAATAAACAAATGCCTCATATATAGAGAAATATACCTAAAATGCCTCATATATAGGGAAATATACGTATAAATGAACTCTTAGAAAGTAACCTATAATAAAAAACTCATAAAAATAAACAAAAATCATAAAAAAAATACTGCATAAATAATAAATATTTTTCATGTTTTAACCAAAAAATAATAAATCACTTATTATTTATTTTTCCATTATTTCGATTTTTCACTTCTGCCTTGCCCTTTTGTGAGTGACGTGGTCCAATCAGGGCTCGTCCCCTGGTGACGGGGTCAACTCTTTTGACCTTAGTCGTAGGCTTGTCAGAAGGCATACACTCCCTACTTCCTTAATTTTTGCTAATCGATTCATTCATTTTTTTAGATAGATTCCGTCATTGACTTTCTTCCTCGATCCAAGATGTTTCACGCACATGCATTTCCTCGAGCTTTGCATCACCGAATCGAGCCATTTGCCTCGATCTTCCCAACCTTGTTCATAACCTCTTCATCGGAGTTCATTCGAATGTGGTTCCCCTTTTGCTCTAAAAAGTGCTCGAAGGTTGGATCTCATTGATAGCGAGCTCGCCCGACATTTTTACAGCGTGGATAGGTGTTGACAGGGTGGTTTCGAGCAATCTTTGACGCTCCTCCACCATGGGGTTCCATCTCATGGTCATCGGCCACTTGAGATAATTTTCTATCATTTTCCTTTTCTCTGAGGTAGATTTTTTTCTGCTTGTATTTCCCATATTTAGATTTAAGTTTAATCTTCTTCTTTAGCGTATAATCACTCCAATGTAGTTCGCCGGAGCTATGCTCTGACAAGATTTCCTCGTGTGTCCTGACGGTGCTCCAACCCACATTCCGCTACCATTTCATCCCCCTTCATCTTCTTTACGCCTCAACCCCCATTATACAACGTGATCCTCTCTGAATTAGGAGTTTGGCATTCCGCATCCGCCACTCACCAGAGTTGCCACTGCCACACCCCATTTCACATCCATTTCCCCCGGTAACAAGTCTAAGCAGTTTGCTCTCAACCACCCTTTCTTCATGTACAGGTTTTGCAACTCCATTTCCATCCAAGGGCCGATTTTGGAGTCGGGGAAAGTACCCAAGTCCCCTGTTCTTCATCGGGTTCTGTAGACTGCTCCAGCGGTATGATAAGTCTTTTGAGCCCTCCCTCACCTAAAGGACACCTCCAGGAAGCCTTGGCCCCATCTTGCGCGAAGGAAGAGGTCGGAGGCCCCAAATTCATAGATTTAAACATCGCCACGACAAGCATTCTTCCATGTTCATCCAGGTAACCTCTTGGTCGTTCGATCGTTCTCGAGCTCTAGGTGGACTAGTTGTTGTCGAATGCGAGAGACAACCACAATCAGAACTCCTTGGGAGATCTAAACCCAACCACTCCAGATGAAGCATCATCGTGCAAACATGGAACAACACGCGTCAGGACAATCATTCTGGACCATAAGATCTAGCGCATTTAGGGGGTGAATTGTAGATCTTGCCCCAATTTTTATTCCATTTTTCTAGTCCTATAATTAATTAAGAATGTTTTATAATTTTTGTAATATTTGCAAATAGGACCTCAAGCTTTCATTTATTCACATTTTAGTCTAGTCCAACTCAACTCGCGTCTCATCCCACATGAGTTAGGCATTTTCCACTATTACCATTGTGGGTTTTTGTAATTGACTATTAATTTTTAAAGTTTAAATATTAGTTGAAAACTTTTGAGTATTTTGAAATGAAGCCCATGTTCAACCATCTGAGAGATAAGAGGGAGTCGTATACTCCACACAAGAGAGGAGCAGTGTCGCTGAGCAGACCCCTCACAATGCCCTAGCCGGTCGAAACTACAATCAACCCACACAGTATAAATCAATCTACGAAGAAGAAGATGTGAATCAAAGTTTAGTATAAACCCTACAAAACTTATCGTATAGTGACAAGTAGAGTAGGATGTCGAACACAAGGAACACACGATGTGGCACTCAATATTATTATAAATAAATAATGAATAAATAATATCCAGATGTATATATAGATATGCAAAATATTCACCTAATAAAGTCTGCTTTTGGTTGTATTTTTTATTTTTTTATTTTTTATATATTTTCTTTTCATATTTTTAGATTTTTAATTTCCTTTTCTTCTAAGTATAAAATATACGACATATAAGAATATATATACAATAATAGATAATATATATATATATATATAAATAAAACTAAAATAACTAAAAATAACATAATTAAATATTTTTAGGTTTAAATAATTTTTTACTATTTTTGTAATTTTTAGTGATTGTGCTAGTTTATATATATAGTCAAAAATATCTCAAATCTTGGATTAAATATATAGTTAAAATTGAAATGAATATTAAAAATAGATAATTAACGTCTTCAAATAAATTTTAATAGATAATTAATAATAGAAAGAAAATTATAAAATGACAAATAAGATTTTTTGAATTTTTGAGAATTTTTAATATTTCAATAAAATATTTAGGGTTTTTCAATTTTTAAGAGTTTTCTTTTTCTATTTTATAGATTTTTGGTTTGAAGGTTAAACATAGTTAAATAAACAAAATATAATTTTTGGGGAATTTTTCAAAATGATTTTATATTTTTTCGAATTTTTTAAGTCAAGTGGGGGATTTTTGTGCCACTTTTTGATTTTTTAATAAATAGATAAAATCCTAATTTGCAAAAATAAAAGTGTAGTGTGGAAGTGTGTGCAATAAGTAACCTACATCTATTTTTGGTGGTTTTTGGAGCATAGTATCTATATTTAATAAATAAAGATAATGCACAAAAATAATGAACTAGTAGGGGCAAAATTACAATTAAAAATAAACTGGAGGATTCAGATGCAAATACACTGATGTTTTTAAATTGAATTCCAAATTTAAAGCATTAAAACTAAATCTACATAAGTCGTGAAGGTGTTTACATAATTTTAACAACATAAAACATGCGCACTTACGTGACTCTGATAGGGACTATATTGCAATATTCGAAAGGTTCTAGGGGCTAGTTGGAACTTATCCACTACTTTTTAAACTACATAGAATATTTACATGAATTCTTATCGAATACAAATAGGAGGAGGATGTCAGAAAAAATTACTACTAAACATCTTTGATCTGGCCGTCCTAGTGGTGCCACGTGCCCTATCCAATGTCTTTGAATGGACGACGTTTCGAATAGAACCAAGGGTCATGATTAGACATGGGCCCAAGTTTTTGATCCAATAGCACTGGGTCCCTTTAAAAGAACAACCAAGAACGCACCTCCGACGTACTTCGATCATTCGTTCCTTTGTGCTCCCACGGTCAATCACTTCTTCAATAATCCCAGAAGGTAGTTGGGCTTCCTCCTCGTACAAGAACGACCTCCAAGGATGGCGAGGGGGCTCGCGACACTTTGGCAAAGTCGAAGCACCTACAACCGCTCCACGCGGTCGTCAAGGTCTTAGATGCATCCCTAGACCTGCAAATTAGCACCAAAACACTCCTAGGTGCGAGTTCTATCTCCTCCACCCAGGAGTCAAACAAAACAATGGGGGAAGTGGAATGGAAGAGGAGCTAAGGCGAGGTATGGTAGAGGGAGCTCTTGGGGCTCGAGTCCTAGAAGGAATCGAGGTGGATGGATGGGGAAAACATGGAGCACGCATAGGGGAATTACACTGAGGTGAAATGGAGTCGATTAACGTCGAGGTTATTGGTGGAACACCCTGAAGTGCATCCTCCATGGATTTAGGCGAAATCTAATTACATCTACCCTATTGGATTTAAGATGAAATTAAAACTACAGGATGAAAATGGAACTCGAAAAGAACCTAAAATTCTAAGGAAAAGGGGTTCGACAAAACCTGGGGACTCTAGAGAAGAACCATCCGAATCAGCTCTAGCGTTGGGTGGATGCGCCTCCACCTTGGCCTCTCCTCGTTGCAAAACACCAGCCACATCCTATTGTCACCACGACGAAGGTTTTAGGAGTGATTAGTGTGGCTAAGGACCAATTGAGAGCCATGAAAAATCAAAAATAGATCCGGGGGCACTTATATACAGTTTTCGAGCGAGTTTCGAGGGGGTTTTACATGAGGTGGTTTGTGGCAGGTGGAGATTCGAAGATGGGCATGGAAGAGGGATGAGATGGCTACATGAAGGTGGAGTTCTCGAGGAAAGAGGAGGAAGGTGTAGGTGTGGAGAAAATGGAGAAACATATGTGCTCGTGTTTTCTTGTAGAAGTCGGAGGGGATGAGGTACAGTTGACTGAGGACAACAATTGTAGATGCTTGGTTAGTCCATGTGGACCAACCATGAAATTCCAAGGCAAAAATGTCTTGGAAAATGGATAATAAATAATAACTGATTTTACTATTTTTAGGTTATAAAGTGAAAAATGTGTCTAATTTTCTATAGTATTTTGTACATATTTTTATTATTTTTTAGAGGTTATTAATTACAAGTTTATTTTTAGAGTTTTATTTATAGGTATATTTCTCTCTGTTTTGTGTATTTTATTTCTATTTTATAATTTTGATGTTATTATTATTTTTTATTTTATATATTTACAACTTATTTTTATATACTTAAATATATTTTTATGATATAACATACACACTTAAATAAATATAGGTGTATATTATATAGGTATAATTATTACATTCTCATATATGTATTTGGTGTTCATATTTTATTTTAATATTTTCTTTATGGTTTTATTTTAGTTTTAATATCTACATATCATATAAATAATATTTATGAAATTATAAAAATATAAAATTATGAAAATAATAAAGACTAAATAAAATGAATATTTTATTCGGGTATAATGTTCAGTAGGGGTCCAAAACCTAACTTACACACCTTAACTTCAAAAAATATGAATCATCCTTCATTAAATAGCTTTTTAGAAGTTATGTACAACTAAAGGTGATTTTGATACATTATGAGTTTTTATTTGAGAGATATTGGTCAAGAAAGTTGAGGTTTTGGTTTTTTATTTATAGTATAAAAATTACATTGTAAATTATTTTTGCTTGAAATCAATTTTGTATTTTTCTATATATTATTATATACAATTTTCATTTACAAAGTTTCTTATTTGAGGTAAAATAATAAAGAATAAAATAAGCCCCAAAAAGTAATTATTGGCCCAATTTGTAGAATGATCTGACCGTGGTTTCTATACAATTAGCCACCCTATCTCCCCCTACTTTATTTATTATCAACTAAGTCATCATGATGATTAAGTATCAGGGTCTAGGGTCAATTAAGTCTTCTTCACACTTCACTTTTTTTCTTTTTCCATTATTGTTTTATTTTGACACTAAATACATTAAATATACAGTATTTTATACAGTATTTGATACTAATTAATGAATATTTATTTTGACAAATTAATGACATATTCATGCGTTTAGCTAGGTTTAAAGGCCAAAATAAAAGAAAAAAAGGTGATGAAATGGGATTCATCGCCCCTTATACTTGCCTTTTCTAGTCCCTAACAAACCTTATGCCTATAAACACAGAGAAGAAAATAAATAAAAGAAAAAGAAATAAAATAGAGTAACTTTTGACATTTAAAATTGTCTTAATAATGTCAATGTTTGGGCTCCGAGAAGACATTTGGATTAATAGTGTGTTCGGAACCACTTTGAGGTTAGGATTTGTGACACAACAACCCTTAGGTTCCATACTCCTATCATTCAGTCCAATTCGCAACCACTTCAAAACCATCCTCTCAGTCGCACACTCTTGCTACCTTTAGATAATAGAACCATGTGCGTGAAGTTATTTATCTCTCCCGAGACAAATCGTTGAACTACAAAGGTGTTTGATCTTCTGATAACTCATCCTCGTATAGGCATATATTTCCTTCTAAGGTCAGGTGCTCTCAGTCTTTATGATTGAATGGGATAAGAAGTTAGAAGAATAAGAGAAGAAGTGGGAATGGACCAGTTTAGTCTTCATTATCGCGTGAAGTTAGTCAGTGTAACCAGATCTTCATCAAGAAGCAGGCTTTTTCTGAAGCTCGTTTTGTGGAATTTTTGGTTGAAGACATCTTTGGATATTTTCATTGACTTTGCATTATATATACATTCTTGCTTGCTCCCAATGTATATAGCTTCTTTTGTTCCACTAACTTTTTTGGGGTATCAGAAAAAGTTATGCCAGAAGATCATCCCTCATTCGGAGCATTGTTTCAATCCATCTCTACTCTTTAAATATCATTGTTATCACAAGAAGTGGGATGGAATACCGGTGTTGACAATCCCGAAGAATAGTTTCTGAGCCACACTTGACGAAGTGACCTTGTATCGTCCTGACTTAGACCTGATGAATTTTCAACAGTCCATCTGAGTTGAGATAAGTGCTAGGAGCGAGGTTTCCAGTCAAGTCAGAGAGTCATATGGATGATATGAAGGGTTCTATTTAGGCATATTGAATTGACTCATGAACATAGTCTTATGGAATCTAAAGAATTAAGTTAAGGTGACATGAAGTATCACCATTTCAAGTCCTCAATGGATTCCTCTGAAATTAAGTGTATTAAGGTCTACTTTAAGATCTAATCTTAAGACTTTAGTTGGACTTGTTCAATTGTCTAGATTACTCTGAATAATGCACATGCTATATACAGTGCAAGAGAATGTTTTTGTAATGTAGTTTTCAAGCTTCTGAACTTTTTATGGATTTTTTAAAAGGGTTTTACAAATATTTAGTTTATGCAAATGTTATTTTTAATTATTTAACGAATTTGTATATATACTTACAATGTTTTAGCCACATTTATTGAAATACGAAAGTACGAGTTATGGTTATAATATATACAAAGTATATATTGACCCCCCTATACTTAGCTTAAGCTATGTCCTCATAGGTAGGAGAGAAAAAGGAAGACATAACTCGTACTAAGTTTAGGAAAGACTATACTATAACAAGTAAAGAATAGGAAATCGACCGCCCACCTATACTTAGGATCAATTAATCCTAAGTATAGCAGACTGTATACAAATGCAGGGAGGGTCAAGGGTGGGAAGGAGTAAAGGATGTCAAAAGTTGAAGAGAGTGGGGAGGGATCAAAGAATGAGCACCCGAATGCATCCGTCCCCCCTATACTTAGTATGAAGCATGTCCTTGGTATATCAATGATGTATGGGATGAATGCGACTTTATGGAAGAATAAAAGAATAATGAATGAAAAGAAGAAAAGAAGAAAATGATCAACTATTCAAAAATGTTTTTGCTAGCCTCATCTAATTGAGTAGATGTTGCAGCTATGAGTTCTTCATCAAAGACCACCTATATTAAATCAACCATGGACATAACTGTATCATCTTCAAGAACAGCTTCAGGAGCTACCCATAGATCACGAATGGTTGTGCATCAGCAGACATACCAGATATGACTATACTTCCATTGTCACACACCTGTTTCACTAAGAACGGCACTGTCCACTTGCTCTTCAATTTCCTTGGAAATAGTTTGAGCTCTATATCAAATAGACAAACTTTTTATCCTGACTTGAAGGTCTTGCATCAGATGTGCTTGTGATTCCACTTTTTGACCTTTTGTTTGTACATCAGGCTATTGTCATATACATACTCATGGAATTCATGGAGATAATTCAGATCCACCTTTCTGTTCTTGTCGACCATATTTGAATACAAGTTACATATATTAATTTCCCATAAAAATTTGTGAAAGAGTTCTAGGTTCAAATGTCATGACTTGTCGTATACTAGGTGGTAGGGAGACATTCCTAACGATGACTTGTATGTGGTCTAATAGGCCCAAAGTACTGAATCATGCAACTGCGACCACTTCTTCTTGTCAGAGCATACGAGCTTCTACAAAATTGTTTTTATCTCCTTGTTTGAACATTCGGCCATGCCATTGAATTGTGGGTGGTATGAAGAGGTGACACGATATTCTATGCAGAATCTATGTGTCAACTTCTTCACCTCTCTATTGATGAAGTGGTTGCCCCCATCAGATATCAGAATTTTAGGGATCTTGCACCTAGAAATTATGTAATATCTTAGAAACTGACAGACGGTGCGACTGTCGGTAGTTCAGGTTGGGATGGCCTCTACCAAACAACTTGCATAATAGACAACGAGCAGAATATACTCAAATCCCCAGCTATTAAGGAGCGATCCCATGAAGTCAATTCCCCACGCCACAAACACGTCTGAAATCTGAAAGCACTTCAGGGGCAGTGTATCTTTCATTCCAACATGACTTTCCAGTCGCAAATAGTCTGTGTAATGCTTGACAAAGTATTCTTAATCCTTAAATAAAGTTGGACACCAAAGGCAATATTGTAAAACTTTTGTTGCAGTTCTCCTTCCACAGTGATGTCCTCCTGCTTCTTTAGAGTGGACCAAGGACACTATGGACTTCCTCCGAAGGAATGCATCTTCTCCAGATGCAGTCTGCTCCTTCGCGAAAGAGATAGGGATCCACCCACTAGTAGAAATGGATTTCCGACAAAAACTTGTCTCTCTCTAGTTTAGGCCAATCTCTTATGGAGTTTTCTTAGATACAAGATAGTTCACAATATCTGTGAAGCAGGAGACCGAGGTGACTTATAAAATGGCTTCATTTGGAAAAGTCTCTATGATCGGAAATAGGCTCTGCTTAGCAGTGTGTGGCTCTGGAAATCATGACAAGTGATTGGCCACCACATTTTTGACTCCACATTTATCGTAAATTTCATGGTCAGATTCGTAGAGCAGAATGATCCATCTAATTAACCGTGGTTTGGCATCCTTCTTGGCTTTTAAGTACTTCATGGTCGAATGGTCTGTAAACATTAAAACCTTGGATCCAAGAAATTAGGATCCGAATTTCTTGGCTTTTAAGTATAGGCAAATACCACTGCCAGTGGCTCTTTTTTAGTGACAGTGTAGTTTCTTTTTGCATCATCTAGAGTTCTGCTGGCATAGTGAATGGCAAGTGGAATATTATCTCTCTATCCTAAAACCACCCCAATAGCATAATCAGAAGAATTTGTCATGATTTCAAATTGTAGAGACGAATATGGTGGTTGAAGGACAGGGGCCTGAGTGATTATTTCTTTCAACAGAGAAAAGGCTTGGAGGACTCTGTCATCTACAACAAAGTCTGCCTCCTTGCTTAGAAGCTCGATTAGGGGTCGGGAAATTTTGCTGAAATCTTTGATAAATCATCGGTAGAAATCGATGTGCCCTAGGAAAGATCTGGCATGCTTTAAATTTGTTGGTGGTTCTCGCTTTGAAATCACGTCCACCTTCACTGGATCTACCTCCATGCGACGCTTTGAGATGACATGGTCCAACACAATACCTTTGATCACCATAAAATGGCTCTTCTCCCACGAAAGCACAAGGTTCACTTTACAACATCTTTTTAGGACTCGGTCTAAATAAGATAAACATTGATCAAATTTATCTCAGTAAATCGAGAAATAATCCATAAAGACTTCAAGAAAACTTCCAACCATATCAGCGAATACTGCCTGCATACATCATTGGAACATCGCTGGAGCATTGCATAATCCAGACGACATTCTATGGAAGCCATATGTCCCAAATGGATAGGTGAAGGTTGTCTAATCTTGATCTTCATGAATAATTAATACTTGATTATAACCAGAGTATCCATCCAAGAAACAGAAGTATTCCTTCATGACCAATCTTTCGACTATTTGGTCGATGAAGGGAAGTAGGAAATGTTCTTTGTTGGTCGCTAAATGTAGACATCTGTAATCCATGTAGATGTAGCTTGATGTCGGAACTCTTGTTGCGATCTCCACTCCTTTGTCATTCTTCACACGGGTAATCCTGAATTTCTTAGGCACAATATGCAGAGGACTCACCCACTTTGAGTAGGAGATGGAATATATGGATCCCGCATCACACCATTTCATAATTTCCTTCATCACATCCGCCTAGGGATTTGGACTCAATCTTTGTTGGAATTCATGGGAAGGCTTGTTGTCTTATTCAAGGTGTTTGTAATCCGAGCAAAGTGACGAGTCGATCCTGTGGAGATCTGAAATTTTCCAGCCTATGTCCTTGTGGTTTCTTTCTAGAACATCAATTAGATGTGATTCTTGTTCCTAGGTTAGTTATGAATTGATGATAAAGAGGAACATGTTTGGCACACTCTCAAGGAAGGAATACTTCATATTCGCAAGAAGTGGCTTGAGATCAGGAGGGGCTTGGCTCAGCTTAGTGGTGACTTCAGCTACTATGCAGGCAGATGGCGTCAGGTCTTTTATCTATAGTGTGTCCACAATTGGTACTGTAGACTCTGAGTGTAGTGTTACACAGAATTCTTTAAGGATTGAATCTTGTTCACCAAAATCTGCGATCATATCCTCTTGCTCTACCAAGGACAAGTGGTCATAAATAATTAAATAAAGTTGGCATCAAAGGCCACATTGTAAAACCTTCGCTGCAGTTCTCCTTCCAGAGTGATGTCATCCTACTTCTATGGAGTGGCAATGACCGAGGACACTCTTGACTTACTCCTGAGGAATGCATCTTCTCCAGAAGCAGTCTGCTTACTCACGAAAGAGATAGGGATCCACCCACTGATAGAAATGGATTTCCGACAAGAACTTGTCACTCTTTAGTTTAGGCCAATCACTTATAGAGTTTTCTTAAACACAAGATAGTTCACAATATCGGTGAACCAAGGGACTAAGGTGACTTATAAGATGGCTTCATCTGGAAAAGTCTCTATGATCAGCAATAGGCTCTGCTTAGGAGTGTCTAGCTCTACAAATCTTGACAAGTGATTGGACACCACATTTTTGACTCTAGGTTTATCGCAAATTTCAAGGTTATATTCCTAGAGCAGAAGGATCCATCTGATTAACCTTGGTTTGGCATCCTTCTTGGATTTTATGTACTTGATGGTCGAATTGTTTGTAAACACTATAACATTGGATCCAAGCAATTAGGATCTGAATTTCAACTGGGAAAATACCACCGCCAGTAGATCTTTTTCAGTGACAACGTAGTTTCTTTTTGCTTCATCTAGAGTTATGCTGGCATAGTGAATGGTAAATTGAATATGATCTCTATGTCCTAAAACCACCACAATAGCATGATCAGAAGCATATGTCACGATCTCAAATTGTAGAGACCAATCCGGTGGTTGAAGGACGGGGCCTGAGTGATTATTTCGTTCAACCGAGAAAAGGCTTGGAGGACTCTATCATATACAATAAAGTCATCATCCTTGCCTAGAAGCTCGGTTAGGGGTTTGGCAATTTTGCTGAAATCTTTGATAAATCATCGGTAGAAATAGACGTGCCCTAGGAATGATCTGGCATGCTATAAATTTGTAGGTGGTTCTAGCTTTGAAATCACGTCCACCTTCATTGGATCTACCTCCATGCCATGCTTCGAGATGACATGGTCCAACACAATGCCTTCGGTCACCATAAAATGGCTCTTCTCCCACAAAAGCATAAGGTTCACTTCACAACATCTTTTCCGGACTCGGTCTAAATAAGATATAACATTGATTAAAATTATCTTCGTAGATCGAGAAATCATCCATAAAGTCCTTGAGAAAACATCCAACCATATCTGTGAATACTGCCAACATACATCATTGGAATGTCACAGGAGCATTGCATAATCCGGACGACATTCTTTGGAAGGCATAAACCCAAATGGATAGGTGAAGGTTGTTTTCTCTTGATCTTCAGGAGCAATTACGACTTGAATATAACCAGAGCATCCATCTAAGAAATAGAAGTATTCCTTCGTGACTAGTCTTTCAACTGTCTGGTCGATGAAGGGAAGCGAGAAATGGTCTTCGTTGGTCGCTAAATTTAGACGTTTGTAATCCGCGCAGACGCAACAAGATGTCGAAACTCTTGCAGCGATCTCCTCTCCTTTGTCATTCTTCGCAAGGGTAATCCCGAATTTCTTTGGTGCAATATGTAGGGGACTCACCACTTTGAGTCGGAGATGGGATATATGGATCCCGCATCAAACCATTTCATGATTTCCTTCATCACATCCTCCTAGGGATTTGGATTCAATCTTCGCTGGAATTCGTGGGAAGGATTGTTATACTATTCAAGGTACTTGTAATCCGAGCATAGTGACGTGTTGATCCCATGGAGATCTGAAATTTTCCAGCCTATGTCCTTGTTGTTTCTCTCTAGAACCTCGATCAGACTTGATTCTTGTTGCTAGGTTAGTTGTGAATTGATGATTACGGGTAACATGTTTGGTACACCCGTAAGGAAGGCATACTTCATATTCGCAAGAAGTGGATTGAGCTCAGGTGGGGCTTGGTTTAGCTCAGTGGTGATTTCTGCTACTGTGTAGGCGAATGGTGTCGGGTCTTTCGTCTGTAGTGTGTCCATCATTGTCACTATAGACTCTGAGTGCAGTGTTGCATAGAATTCTTTGAAGATCGTATCTTGTTCGCAAAAATCTTCAATCATGTCCACTTGCTCTACCGAGGACAAGTGGCCATAAATCATTAATAAAGTTGACCACCAAAGGCCGCACTGTAAAACTTTTGCTGCAGTTCTCCTTCCAGTGTGATGTCGTTCCCATTCTTTGGAGTGGCAATGATCGAGGACACTGTGGACTTCCTCCTGAGGAATGCATCTTCCCTAGATGCAGTGTGCTCCTTAACGAAAGAGATAGGTATCCTCCCACTAGTAGAAATGGATTTCTGACAAGAACTTGTCTCTCTTTAGTTTAGGCCAATCTCTTATGAAGTTTTCTTAGATACAAGGTAGTTCATAATATCTGTGAACCAGGGGACCGTGGTGACTTATAAGATGGCTTCATCTGGAAAAGTCTCTATGATCGGCAATAGGCTCTGCTTAATCGGCAATAGGCTCTGCTTAGGAGTATCTGGCTCTGGAAATCTTGACAAGTGATTGGCCACCACATTTCTTACTCCTGGTTTATCGCAAACTTCAAGGTCACATTCCTAGAGCAGAAGGATCCATCTGATTAACCGTGGTTTGGCATCCTTCTTGGCTTTTAAGTACTTGATGGTCGAATGGTCTGTAAACATTATAACCTTGGATCTAAGCAATTTGTATCCAAATTTCTCCTCGGCAAATACCACTGCGAATAGATCTTTTTTAGTGACAGTATAGCTTCTTTTCACTTCATCTAGAATTCTGCTGACACAATGAATGGTAAATGGAATATGATCTCTCTGTCCAAAAACCACCCCAACAGCATAATCAGAAGCATGTGTCATGATCTCAAATTGTAGAGACCAATCTGGTGGTTGAAGGACAGGGCCTGAGAGATTATTTTGTTCAACTTAGAAAAGGCTTGGAGGACTCTATAATCTACAATAAAGTAAGCCTCCTTGCCTAGAAGCTCGGTTTGGGGTCATGCAATTTTGTTGAAATCTTTGATAAATCAAAGATAGAAATTGAATTGGCCTAGGAATGATCTGGCATGCTTTAAATTTGTAGGTGGTTATAGCTTTGAAATCACGTCCACCTTCACTAGATCTACGTCCATGCCACACTTCGAGATGACAAGGTCGAACACAATACCTTCGGTCATCATAAAGTGGCTCTTCTCCCATGAAAGCACAAGGTTCACTTTACAACATCTTTTTAGGACTCGGGCTAAATAAGATAAACATTGATCAAAATTATCTTTGTAGATCGAGAAATCATCCATAAAGACCTCGAGAAAACTTCCAACTGTGTCTGCGAATACTGCCAACATACATTGTTGGAATGTCACTGGAGTATTGCATAATCTAGACGACATTCTTTGGAAGGCATAAGTCCCAAATGGATAGGTGAAGGTTGTCTGCTCTTAATCTTCAGGAGCAATTATGACTTGATTATAACCAGAGTATCCATCCATGAAACAGAAGTATTCCTTTGTGACCAATCTTTCAACTATCTGGTTGATGAAGGGAAGAGGGAAATGGTCTTTGTTGGTCGCTAAATTTAGACGTCTGTAATCCATGTAGACACAGCAAGATGTCAGAACTCTTATTGCGATCTCCTCTCCTTTGTCATTCTTCACAAGGATAACGCAGATTTCTTAGGTGCAATATGCAAGGGACTCACCCACTTTGAGTCGGAGATGAGATATATGGATCCCGCATTACACTATTTGATGATTTCCTTCATCACTTCCTCCTAGGGATTTGGATTCAATCTTCGTTGGAATTCATCGGAAGGCTTATTGTCATATTCGAGGTATTTGTAATCCGAGCATAGTGATATGTTGATCCCATGGAGATCTAAAATTTTCCAGCCTATGTCCTTGAGGTTTCTTTCTAGAACCTCGATCAGACGTGATTCTTGTTCCTAGGTTAGTTGTGAATTGATGATTACATGGAACGTGTTTATCACACCCGTGAGGAAGGCATACTTCATATTCTTAAGAAGTGGCTTGAGCACAGGTGGGGCTTGGTTCAACTCAGTGGTGACTTCAACTACTATGTAGGAGGATGGTGTCGGGTCTAACGTCTGTAGTGTGTCCACCATTGGCATTGTAGACTTTGAGTACAATGTTGCACAGAATTCTTTGAGGATCGAATCTTGTTCAAAGAAATCTGCAATCATGTCCTCTTGCTCTACCAAGGATAAGTGGCCATAAATCATTATATAATGTTGGCCACTAAAGGCCGCATTGTAAAACTTTTGCTGCAGTTCTCCTTCCAAAGTGATGTCATCCCGCTTCTTTAGAGTGGCAATGATCGAGGACACTGTGGACTTCTCCTGAGGAATGCATCTTCTCTAGAAGCAGTCTGTTCCCTCACGAAAGAGATAGGGATCCGCCTACTAGTAGAAATGTATTTCCGACAAGAACTTGTCTCTCTTTAGTTTAGGCCAATTTCTTATGGAGTTTTCTTATATACAAGATAGTTCACAATATCGGTGAACCAAGGGACCGAGGTGACTTATAAGATGACTTCAATTGGAAAAGTCTCAATGATCGGCCCCAAATTTTTGACTATAGGTTTATCGTAAATTTCAAGGTCATATACCCAGAGCAGAATGATCCATCTGATTAACCGTGGTTTTGCATCCCTCTTGCCTTTTAAGTACTTGATGGTCGAATGGTTTGTAAACACTATACCCTTGGATCCAAGCAATTAGGATCCGATATTCTCCCGAGCAAATACCACTTCCAGTATCTACTTTTCAGTGATAATGTACTTTCTTTTTGCTTCATCTAGAGTTCTTCTAGCACAGTGAATGGTAAATGGAATATGATCTCTCTATCCTAAATCCACCCCCAATAGCATAATCAGAAGCATTTGTCATGATCTCAAATTGTAGAGACCAATCTGGTGGTTAAAGGACAGAGCCAGAGTGATTATTTCTTTCAATTGAGAAAAGGCTTGGAGGACTCTATCATCTACAATAAAGTCAGCTTCCTTTCCTAGAAGCTCCATTAGGGGTCTGGCAATTTTGCTGAAATCTTTGATAAATCATCGGTAGAAATTGATGTGCCCTAGGATTGATCTGGCATGCTTTAAATTTGTAGCTGGTTCTAGCGTTGAAATCACGTCCACCTTCACTGGAGCTACCTCCATGCCACACTTTGAGATGACATGGTCGAGCACAATACCTTCGGTCACCATAAAATGGCTCCTCTCCCACGAAAGCACAAGGTTCACTTTAAAATATCTATTCAGGACTCGGTCTAAATAAGATAAACATTGATCAAAATTATCTCTGTAGACTGAGAAATCATCCATAAAGACCTCGAGAAAACTTCCAACCATATCTGTGAATACTGCCAACATACATCGTTGGAATGTCACTGGAGTATTGCATAATCCGGACGACATTCTTGGGAAGGCATAAGTCCCAAATGGAGAGGTGAAGGTTGTCTTCTCTTGATCTCCAGGAGCAATTACGACTTGATTATAACCAGAGTATCCATCCAAGAAACAAAAGTATTCCATCGTGACCAGTCTTTCGACTATCTGGTCAATGAAGGGAAGCGGTAAATGGTCTTTGTTGGTCGCTAAAATTAGACGTCTATAATCCATGCAGACGCAACAAGATGTTGGAACTCTTGTTGCGATCTCCTCTCCTTTGTCATTCTTCACAAGGGTAATCTAGGATTTCTTAGGCGTAATATGCAGGGGACTCACGCACTTTGATTCGGTGATGGGATATATGGTTCCCGCATCACACCATTTCATGATTTCATTCATCACATCCTCCTAGGGATTTGGATTCAATCTTCGCTGGAATTCGTGGGAAGTCTTGTTGTCCTATTTAAGGTATTTATAATCCGAGCATAATGACGGTTTGATCCCATGGAGATCTGAAATTTTCCAGCCTATGTCCTTGCAGTTTCTTTCTAAAACCTCGATCAAACGTGATTCTTGTTCCTAGGTTAGTTGTGAATTGATTATTACGGGGAACATGTTTGGCACACCCGTAAGAAAGGCATACTTCATTTTTGCAAGAAGTGGCTTAAGCTCAGGTGGGGATTGGTTCAGCTCGGTGGTGACTTCAGCTACTATGCACGCAGATGGTGTCGGGTCTTTTGTATGTAGTGTGTCCACTATTGGCACTGTAGACTCCGAGTGTAGTGTTGCACAGAATTCTTTGAGGATCGAATCTTGTTCACAAAAATATGCAATCATGTCCTCTTTCTCTACAAGGACAAGTGGCCATAAATCATTCATCATGTAACTCAATAAAAATCTCGGCATCAAGGATATCTAGGATTTTGAATGTGTTATCCAAGACTTCCTCTGTGGAGAGGAAATCTTGGGTTTCAATATCATCCAAATAGGTTTGTATCATGGATTTCGACAAAAAAGTCACAGTTTTCTATTGATGCTCTGCAAGCTCACTCTCATTTGATGTAGATACTGAAGGCTTAGGCTCATGGATCATCTCAATCGGTACTTTATCACTGTTCAAACAGAAGGTTATCTATCCAGTGCTATAGTTCACTACTGTTTTGGTTGTTCGAAGGAACGATTGTGCAAGGATTATTGGGGTATGCAGGAGAGGTACTGAAGTGTCCATATCTAGAACTATGAATTCCGGAGGAATAACATAGTATGAATGATGATGATGTCATCTTACATAATTCCTCAAGGCTGTTTAATGGATGTGTGTGCGAACTTCTAAATCATTCTAGTGGACTTGAGCAGTCCCAACCCAAATTCTTTAAGCAGTGAAGAGGGCATCAGGTTGATTGAGGATCCAATATCAATTAGAGTTCGGCCGAACTCTTGATCAAACATCACGACATCTGAGTAGAGGAACTCCCATATCCTTCTTTTTCGTCAGGAGATTGCTGATTACATTTATTGTAGCTGTAGTGAGGATATGTTTCACATTTCTTTAACAAGCTTTGTGTGGCTATCTCTTTGAGGTACATGCCTCCTTTAGACCTTTCTTAATATTAGGAATGTACTTGATAGCTTTGAGAAAATGCATTTCAAGAACAAGATTCTGAATTATTTCCACCACATTAGGGTCAGACAAGGTAATTTTCAAAGTTTTATTATTTTTGGATTTTCTCATTACCTTAGGAAACATTATAAGAACATAATCGAAAGTAGTAGTAGAAATAGTGTTTTTTTTACAAAAAAATATGTGCCCACATCAGGCTCTACATGCAGATGACTAAAATGAGTAGGGTCATTTAGGAAAGGCCGACATCCAAAATCTTCATGCGAGGCTCCATCTGCTGGCTTCGGATCAACTGTGGGTGCGAACTCCTCCAAGATTTGTTGGATGGTACTTCTGCTGCTATTGTTGGGGCTATCTTTTTGGCATTTTTTATTTTCTTGATTTTTTTTGGCTTTTTTTGGTGGGGCTTCTCCTTCTTCTTCCTCACCGGACCTGGCCACGGGTCCAGCTAATGTCGAAGAAGATGATGACTCATCTTCAGCTGCTTTATTCTTCCCTTTGTAAGTGTCTGATGGCTGCAATGTACTACTACTCCTGAGAGTGACAACATTAGATAAAAACAAATCATTCATATTTGTATGATCAGAGGGAACTTCACATGCTACCTGCTCTTTCTTCCTTAAATTATTGGTGTTTGCCTCCACTTGTGCGGGAATGGAGGTTTTGGCTGCGGTGAAATCATCCAACTCTAGATGAGATCTACAAGGCCCTTGACAAGCTAGGCCAGGAAGTCCAAGGTGGGGTTCACAAGAGATGCAGCCTCAGATACATCAGTGTTGATATTGTTGACGGTGATGAGACTGCTGGTTGGGATACTGAGAATGATACTGAGGAGAAGGGTGATGATGTTGGTATTGTTGAGGTTGCTGCTACTGATACGATACAACAACGTGTTCCTGGTTTTTCCTGGTATTGTTGGTACTACGGTTGCTGGTTCTAGTTCTCTCTACAATTACCATGGAATTATGGAGACTACTGGTGTTGCTGATGTTGAGGCTGGTTGTTCTGGACAAAACACTCTCCATGTTGTTGAGGGAATTGGTGTGAGTTAGCTGCCTAATCCTGTTGAGCTCCACCTGGATGGGTTGCTTGCGCATCATTTGACCATATGTCCTTCACCTCTTGAATGAGAGGTGGTGGAGGGGAGAACTGATCTGGAATGTATTGAGGCTCCGGCTACAGTACGATCAGCTGCTGGTTTGACTGCTGCGGAGTGGATGGATCTGGGGCATGCACGTAGTAGATGTGTTGAACCATAGGTTGGGGCTGACTCGACCAAGGAAGCCGTGACAGTGCTTGTTCCTTCGTGCCAGCTGGAGTGGGAGCCGACATGGCATTACATGAGCTGATTGTGCTCACCAGAAGCTCCAGTTGCTTGGTGATTTGATCTAGTTTGTCCAGATTTTGTGTCCTCTGTTCGATCACAAGAAGTTTTTCCAGATCATGTGATTGCTTCTTGATTATGTCTACTTTGTACATGTGTCTACAAGTAATTCTTATATTGGAGCTCTCAACCCTATCTGGCTCGTGGGATGTTGCCATATGCACAATTTTCTGAATACTCTGGGGCTGACACTGATAGGCACGGGACGACGATAAAGAGGCCTCTCCTTTAGTGTTCTCCTCAAAGATCTACCAGGTGACATCCTCATATTTATTGAAATGCGAACTACCACAAACGGCTTCCACAAGCTTCTGACTTTCTATTGTGAGTCCCCGAAGAAGTGTTGGACCAAGCTGGTCTATGGGATGTCATGATGGGGACATTTTTCTTGTAACTCAGTGAACCTTTTCCAAGCCTCGTGAATTGACTCATTCATGGCTTGGATGAACTTTTCTATTAGAGTGTTCATCTGATCGAGTCATCCAAAGTGTAATACTTATTTAGAAATACTGACTTCAATTCTTCTTATGTCGTCGACCTTCCCCAACTGGTTTATCCAATGAAGGGCCTTTTCCTGAAGGCTGAAGGGAAATACCGTCATCTTGACTGCACCTAGTGGTATACCAGGGTAGTGAGTTGTTAAACATATGCACATGAACTATTGTCGGTGAATATAAGGTTCTCCATTGGCATTCCCACGGAAGATGGGTAGGAGCGCTAGTAGTTGAGGCTCTAATTCAAAATGCACGTGGATTTACAGGAATCTAGACTCATTCAGTGATTTGTCCTGTCCGAGGATTGTATGTCTCTTTTAGAGTCGGCTTTGGTCGTTCTGCTCTAGGCTCGTCTACTGGGCCTCTACCGCCTCCACCGTCGGGGACCTCTTAAAATCCTCCTCCATGATTTTCTGTCCTTCTCCTCAAGTCATTGAGCATGTCCTGGAAAGCGAACTGTGCTAAAGCCTAGTCCGTGATCTGCTGCTGGATTCCATGAATAAACACTAGGATCTGAGTGTTCACAACATTCTGATCAGGCTATTGGCTTCGATCGGGCTAAGGTGGTTGTTGTGATCCTTTCCCTTTTCCGACGGGAGCCATCTCTTTTTCTGATCCTAAATTTGATTCTATCATAATTTATGGCTTCAGATTGGGCTCTTGATGTGAAAATGGAATAATGTCCTGATTAGTCTGTATGGAGGAACCATAAGTAACTAATCGGTCTGTATTAAGGTCAACAAATAATTTCATTAAGGATGGCGATGTGTATGGAGTGAAATCAATTGCCATCCAAAATGGACAGATTTCAGGACAAGAGTTATCCATGTTTATTGGAGAAGGCAGGGAGTTTAGAGATTGATTTATAGAGTCCGAATCGGGTTCTCAGGAATCCCTCAAATTATTGGTGGTGATGAGCATATGGAATCAATGTTGGTGTTGGCGGGGTCCCTACTAAGCCATCCATTTGTCGTAACGATGGTGAAGAGGAGATCAAGAATGGAAGAATGATAAGGAGGTCAAACAAAGAATAAAGGTAGTGTAAAATAGTATAAGGCTCTAAATGAGCAGTGGTCATAGGAGGATCCAAAGGGAAGAAAGTGTAAAAGGCACACAATATGCAAGACTGATCTTTAAACCTTAATCTAAATTCAAACAAACATAAAAAAAGGATAGGCTCACCAACTCAACACATGTGAAGCCACGAGAGTTCATCTATTTTTATTTTTTCAATTTTATTGTTATTATCAGGCAATCTTATTATAAGTCCTTAAGTACGCTAACCCTATAGGATTGTGTGTACCACCAGGAAAGCAACCAATACTTCTTCCACCCCCTTTGTAACATGTGATCTCATGCTTAAAGGTCCTTAATCTCGTGCCTAGGTGGCTACTCAGCCAAAGAAATAGAGAAGGGAAGACAATAGGCGAAACTAATACTGCGGACCTCGCTCGTAACATAATCACCCATTAGCGTGTAAAGACATACTCGGATGCACACCGATGAGAAAGACATACCCATGAGGGTGTGGCCTAATTTAAAAACTTCAGACCAAGTCAGATGCTCCACACAAGGTGGGAGCACCGTGCTTGACAAGTCCTTGCTCGGTCTCATACGATAGAAGCACCAATACTTCATCAACCCATGTGATAGTAAAGGCACCACAAATCAGGATTTGGGCTCTTATCCATAGCGGGTCGCTCCTCACTCTGTCTGGAATGTACCAGAAAAAATGTGGGCTTAATGAACCCCAAAGAATGAACGGTTCATTGTGAATTTTAATAAAGGTCAAGTTTATTTCGCTGTGCCTTCTTTAATTTTTGTGTTTTCACTTTTTTGAGTATTTTTCAGAGGAAGCCGCCTAACGATTTTTTTATATTTTTCTTTATGTCATAAGTGATAAAAACATAGGGGGGAGAGGATGGAAAAGCTATGAATATCATCACTAATTTGGAAATCTCACCTTAGTGACTAATGATGCATGTAATGATATAATTACTTACAGTGCTTCCCAATTTTCTCCATGCGGGATGCAGTGCAGTATTGAATTAATTACAGTATATGGTGATATGCAAAAGCGAGAAAGTGTCCTAAATAAAAGATGCTATTATCGAGAAGAACCAAATCCTAATTATCCAAAATGAGATCTAAAAGTTCGGTCTTTGAAGTGCATCGGTGTCTGATGAATCTTTATTTGATCACCTTTATTCTATCATTTTGGCCTTAAAAACCACGGCAAATGCATGTAAGTAACATCAATTTATCCATAATAGCATTCATTATTTATTGTACTAATTGTACATAGAATAAGGTTTTTAATGCCAAAAATATAGAATAAAGAGAAGAAAAGAAAAAGGAATAAAATATTGCAAATATTTTATGACCCGAACCCCGAGACCAAGGCCAGCATGGAATTGGTCGACAAGGAATAAAGTAGGGGGAGATAAGGGCCAAGAGTACAATAAATACCTAATTTATTTATTCATCTATTTATGCATTTTTGACACCTATTTTGTATATAATTAATCATTCATCAAATAGATAAACTTTGTACATGAAAGTTGTAGATAATAATGTTAATAAAATTACAAAATTAAGTTTGCACAAAAATGATACACAGTGTACATTTAATACACAGAATAAAAAGCCAGAATCTCAACTTCATAGACCCATATCTTGCAAATGAAAACTCAAAATCACCCAAAATCACCTTTAATTGTATATAGCTTTCCAAGAACTATTTAATAAAATTGGTTTCAAAATTTTTGGAGTTCATCTGTGAAAGTTAGGTTTCTGGCCCTCATTGTATATAGTATTGATTAAAATATTCATTCTATTCATTATTTCTTATTTCTATAAATTGGTAATTTTAGAATCTTGTAAATAATATATATTACACATACATATTTAAATTAGAATAAAACTCAAAAAGAATTCGTGGAATAAAATAAGCTTATGCACACATAGGAAAAATACCTATGTTGTATAAATATATAAAATAAAAGGGGATTTCAGTATGTTATTCTTTATTCATCTTTATTTTTATAATAATGTACATATTACATATAATTTATTAAAAATACAAATTCAAAAAAACCCAATAAAGTTCATTAAATAAATAAAAGATATATAAAATATAGGTAAAATACCTATTAAAATACCTACATACCACATACACCTATTTATTTAAATATGTAAATGAACTCGTAAAAATTAAACAAAAATATATTTATACTCACAAAAACAAGTTATAAATAAATAAAATACTTTAAGAAATTAATAAAATAAAATAAACAAGATAAAAAATGTAAATACTTGTAAATACCTTTATGCATACACTTTTAAAAATAAAAGCGTAATAAAATACATCAAAAAATATAAATAAAAATCATAAATAAATGCTTCATTATTTTAGGAACATTTTTTATTTTATAAGCAAAAAGTAATAAAATCATTTATTATGCTAAATAATTCATTTCAGAGGAAAGGGGCCTATTTTGTCCGTTAGCGGCCTACGTGGACCAATGAGGAGCCAGCCCTCGTTGACCTCTGGTCAACTATGCCATCGGGACCTGGCGCCTCTGAACCATCCTTTTTCCATAACTTGCGCCATTTTTCCTGGGCGTCTCATCCCTTATTTTCGCTCGCCGCCTTCACGAGATATGTAGAGGGACCATCCATCTATCACGCATGCTTGTTGGACCGAGGAAATGATCATTGTACTCGTCGGAATATGCGGGCCAAGTAGGGCGCCCAGAATGTGTATAAATAAGAGCCCTCGACCTCCTCCACAAATTTGGCCAATTTCCATCCACCCAAAAGCCTTGAATCCGTTCCTGGGAGGTTCCTTGTGATAGGAGGAGCATTTCAGCAACATAAATCGGCCGGAGGAGGGGTAAATTTTGTCGCGCTGGAGCTCCGGCGTCCGTCCTGCTCCCTGGAGGCCCCCAGGTATAAGAGATGTTCTTTCTTGCTTTTTAGGTAGATTTTAGATTCAGCATTTCATTCTCGTTCTTAGTTTAGCTTCTAGATCAGTAGAGTAGCGTAAAATAGCTAAATCGAAGTTCGCTGGAGCTCCGCTCCGGCGTCTTCTTCACCGTGATCCCCACTGTTTTCGATCGCCATTTTCACCTCACTTCATTCCCCATCATTTTCTCCATCTTTCGACCGTATTTGTTCAACCAAGGACCCCCAGTCCTTGCGAATCGGAGCTCCACCTCCGCCTATCGTCGGAGCTCCTCCGCCTCACCCCATCTTGTACCCAAGCTTCAAAACCCAGGGTCGAGGAGATATCCCTCGTTCCCATGGTTCTTCCTATACAGGTTACACGAAGCAACGAGACCCTTTGGACTTGATTCGATCCAGGAAGAGGCTCCTGGAGGTCCCGACCTTCATCAACCTCGCCTGGGCTCCTTGGACCTCCAGGACCCATGCCAAGACCACCGGAAGATGCGGGACGCCTCCAGCTACGATCAGAACATCTCAGACGCGAGGGGGATGCTTGGAGGAGCCCATGGTTCAAGATCGAAGCTCGCCTAGTGCAAGTTCTTCCCATGATCTTCCAGACACCTTCATCGCCGTCCGATCAGGAGGAGCACCCTAGATTGAACGAGATTCGTCGGATGAAGCCCAACCATCACCGTCCTATCCGTGAGGCGGATCTAATCAGAAGCCTTCAACTGCGAACCGATACTAGCCATCGGATGTGCGACGCGTGGCAAGTGAAATCACCTCCGTCATCCGTCCGCTCCCACTTAAGGGGTAAATTTCACATATGACCCCCCGCATTTTTGTATTTAATTTTTAATATTGCAAATAAAATAGTAAGTGTAAATAATGTTGTAATTTTTGCTGAAGGGACCCTGAACTTTATATAATTACAAATAGGTCCTTCCGCGTCGCACGTGCAGTCCCACGTGAGGCGCGTGAAAATTGCATGTAAACCCTGGCGATTTTTGTAGCTTGTAATTTAGTTCCAAAAATTAATATTAATATTTATTTCCGTAGGTATTTTTGCACAGTGCCCCCTGGGATTTATTTTATTTGCAAAAATGCCCCTGTCAGGCCTTGTATTTTTGTATGCTTTGTCTATTTATTCCATGCATTTATAAAACCCCAAAAGTTCCTTAAAAAATAATTAAGCTCCTATTTAGATGTGCATTCATGCCATATTTTTGCATTGCATTTTTGTTGCTTTTTAATATTTATTAAAAATCAAAAACATGCATTTTAGCTACTGTCCATTTTAGAAAATACTAAAAAAATATTAAAACACCTTGAAAAATCTCAAAAAAATTATCTATTGTCTATTTTATTGTATCCTAGTGTCAATCAAAAAATCACTAAAAAAATTCAAAAACAAAACCTTAAAAATTAGAAAATACCTAAAATATTCAAAAAAATCTAAAAAATAGTAGAAAAATCAAAAAAATAGAAACTCAAGTTCTGTAGGTTCCTTATTTTATTATCTTTATTTTAAAATTAATTTGGGAAAATTTTTATATTGTTTGGTATTTTTCATTCCATTTAAATTTCGGCCAATAAATAATTCACTGTTTTCCTTTATTTTGCCATTTAAAAATGCCAAAAATATTAGGAAAAATACCCAAAAATCACAAAAATAGTAAAAAATTATAAAAAGACCAAAAATATTTTATTTTCTACTTTTTGACTATTTTTACTTATTTCTATAAATATGTTCTCACCCTTTTTCTTATATTATCTATTTATCCTATCCTATTATTAAAAACAAATATATATATATATAATATAAAAAGAAAGTATAAAATCAGAAAATGAAAAATCAAAATACAAAATTAAAAAAAAATAAAAAAATAAAAAAAAAATAAATAATATAATAATATTAATTACCCACATAATTAGGATTCATACAAGGATGACCCTGATGTATTTGAACAGGTGGGCTACCCAATTTTATTGCTCTATGTGGTTCGACCTCTACATGCTTATACACTATGCATTTTGTGGTAGAGTTAAATGTTAATTCACGGTTTTGGGACTTAATTGATTTATTCTTTAATGTGGGTTAATTGTTGATCAACTGGTGTTTTGTGAGCGGTCGCTTCAGCGACACTACATTTTGACCCTCGCAGAATGCCCATTATCAGATGGCGCCGTTGCCGGGGAGCAATGAGCATAGCCTATCACATTTTGTCATTCTTGTTTGGAAATTTATTTATCATTGATTTTGTGAGTAGTTATTTCTTTGCAATTGATCACCATACATGATTTATTTATTTGTTGTGATTAATTCCTTCCTGCTTTATTTCCTTAATTGAGCTTATACTAATTCAATCTCCTTGTGACTTTGTTGCGAGGGCCCGCCACGGGAGGATGGTTTCTTAGGGAGCCAAGGCAGCCGAGCTTGGAGGAGGTTGGTTTTCACTTCACGACCAGCTGGTGAGAGCACCAAGGATGAAAGGAGATGGGAATTAGATATGACTCAAGCAATTAGGATTATTTTTGTAATTTATTGTGAGAGAGATAAATTTTGGCATGTAACATAATTTGGACTCTACTCTTCACAACGAGGTCCATTGCCCGGGTGTCTGTTCACCTGGGGGCCTCGTCACGGTTTTCTCGTGTTTTTCTGCCTTATTTTCTTTGTTTACCGCTGTTTTGAGTTTTCCGCCTTTATTTTATTTTGTTTTGTGTGCATGGAGCCCCTAGACATAAGCTTGCTTGATCGAGTAGACTAGGTCCAAACACCCTAATAATCTTGCATGCACCTATAGTACGATTTTGGACTTAGATCAAACTCTAAACAGTTGCCTCATCACCTTCAAGCCAACGTGCTGCGAGCTCTACCTGCCAAGCGCTTCTCCTGAACTCGATGTGTCGAGAGGAGGAGGGGTGAGCCTAGACCAGACTCCTGGATTGAAGGGCTGTGACCGACTTGTGGTTCTTCACGCTAATAGCAGCTAATGTTTAGGACGATTTTGTCGCTTGCATACCGCCATGTAGATAGGTTTAAAAATTCTATTTTGCATACCGCATGGAGAGAGCTGTTATGCACTGTAAGTCTTCTAACTCAGCATGCATCATTCGGTTCAATGGTGAGATTTCCATCATGGAACCACTTGCACAACTTTTCCGCTATCTCCCTCTGATTTTGAGCACCCAGGACTTAAATAAAAATCTACAAAAACATTAGGCGCTGGTATGAAATCAGACTCAAAAAAAGTGAAAATCCTAAAAGCATTTCTCTCGACGCTCGATATCAATTCCAAGTAACCAATAATTAATTTTAACCAAGTCCAAGCATTTTTCACTATAGGTACGTGCAATGTTGTTAGGGCTTTGGACAAAGCTACCAAGTCAATCAAACTACTATCTAAGGGCTCACTCACTGAAAACAAATATAAGCAAAGCTGGAAGCAGAAATCACCGGAAACAAATAAAATAAATGCGATAAAACACGGAGAAATCTGGTACGAGGCCACGAGGTGAACAAACACTCGGGCACTGGACCTGGTATAGTGTAGAGGGTAGTGTCCAAGGTAATTACAAATTATTTTGCAACAATTAAATCTCCTTCTCTCATACATAAATAGACAATGCTAGGCTAAGTCTACTCCTTTCCTCCTTCCTTGTTCTTCTCTCATTCTCTCACCTGGTTGGATCACAAAGAGAAGGCCGACCTCCACTCGCCTCGGGCCCCCTGATGAAGCGCTAAATTCATGAATTAAAATAGATCAATTGTAGCACGAGCACTTATCTTTCCATACAGAACCGAGAAGATTCTCAATAACGAGGCTCTTTGCTTAAATTTATAACCTAGGAAGTCTAGGGAATACAAGGACACGAGCAATTTATTGATTAAATTTATAGTTAAAATATATTATATAACAATTCATAAATTAATTTTATAAAGATAATGCACAAATCACAAAGATATAATTATTTAACATAATTCTATACACTTAACAAAAATATAGACAATAATACACAATCAACATGAAGATGATACAATGTAATTAGACACATGACATATTACTTGGATTAAACATAAAAAGTACCCTGGAATAATTGAATACTTAATTAAGGTATGAATTTAGACAACCAAGTGATGTAAGTCTCAGACTATGAGTTTTATTTCACTCTTGATTCTAGAGATCAAATTTTTCAAATCATTCAATGAACTAATGGTAGTTATTAAAAGTACCTAATAATAGATCACTAAACATTAAGGTAACTCAAAATTCAATTATTCAATGAAGGTGCATTTTAATCTGGTTTCATGGTTTCAACAAGCATATTAAACAAAGAACAATAAATGCGTGAATTTTAAACCAAACCATCCACCAAAATTCGCCACAAGATAGAATGTAAAATAAGCTTTAAAACAAGATCAAAATCATATTAATTGGACTTGAGGATAAAAAGTTATTCAACAATGAATCCAGGGGTATAAATGTAAGAAAACATCCAAGTATTATTACAAATAAGGATAAATAGGGACTAAAATGTAAATAAGAAAACCCGCAGGGTCTGACTTGCAATTTTCACTATACAAAAGGACTTATTTATCATATCAAGAAATTGAAGGACCTCTGCTGCAATTTCTCAACCACATATGCAAAACACGTGATTGTTTAGGCTCGATCGTAGAGGTTCGTGCCACGCATCAGCTCCTGGTACTTCTCTGGAGGATAAGAATTAGGCTCGAAGTGAGGCTCGAACACTAGGCCTATGGTCTGAAGCGTTGCCTCAGTTAGCAACATGGCTTGATTACAACCGTTGGATGATGCCCAAAGTAGGGGATCCAACGGTAACTTCTCTCCAAGAGTTCTTGAGCTCCTCAACAGCCAATGGCTCTTGACCGAAGCTCTGGTTGAGGTGACTTTGCTCCACCTCGCTTCTCTCCACTTCCCGAAGGTCTTGAGACCTTCGTCAATGCTCGACGATGAAGGTTGATGCTTAAAAAAGCAACAAATCTACATAGAGATCTCTGTCGATGAAGCCTGAGCAAATGGAAAATGGGAGATCAGAGCAGCGCATCAAATTCCGATCATTGACATCCGTTGAGTTCCTGCAAGGTTAGCTACGAAAAACAAACTCCTGCGAGCATTTTGAAGATGATTGTGGATGAAATAAATGTCCATGTGAATGACGATAGATTAAGCCCTAGTGGGTTGTCTTCTTTATGTAGAAAGAATACAATTACATGGAGTGGACACAGAGATGCAGCAATGAAAAGATTAACTAGATGATCACGCGTGAATCATGGTTCGAAGATGGAAGTGATGACACATTCTGACAGTAGGTTGATGAAGTGAAATACATGTGATAAATATGAGAATAATAACAAGACTCACGATAATAATTTCACTTGGAATCGAAGGTTGAAGATGAAATTCTTGAAGTTGAATCTAGAGGAAAGTACGAAGCTTGAAGCTTCGAGATCCTCGCTTAATGTTCATGGTTAAGCAACTCAGCTCAAACAACCTTGAATTTGGTTGTGTCTTGGTATAGGAACTAATGATCTCACCAGTGCTCTAACCCTTTCTTTACTCGTTCTAGATCTCTATCTTTGTCACAGTAGAGTCCAGATAGCTCGGGGCAAACTCTTGTAAGGGCAGATAACAACGAAGATGGCTAGTGGAGGGGTTTTTAAAGAAGAGATGGAGGAGGTTGTTGACTTAATAAACAACCGCCAGTTAGCAAGGAACCTAAGTATGATGATTATGGTATGTTTAGTGTGGAAGAAGGTGGTACAGAGAGGAAGTTGGTAGAGGTTTTGAGGGTAGTTGGAGTGTATGGAGGTTGGCAAAAGTGAAGGAAGTTGCCATGAACGAAGGGTGGCAACACTTGCGGGAAGAGGGCTGGATGTTGAAGATGAACCTCAACCGTCTGATGATCAGATAAGACGGTTGGGGTTGAGGGGATTAAGCACCTTTTGATCAGTCCCAATCAAGCGTTCGTGATCAAGGTGCTAATAAATGGACTGGATTAGTTTTGATTAAAGAGATCGGATGGTGGAAATGAGGGTGTGGGTGGCGATACAAGGGCGGGCCACGTGGCCTGATAAAAATTGAAGAAATTCAATAAATCAAAGATAATTAGAAAGAATCAGTTAGGAAGTGAATTAGAAAAGGTGGTAAACATGAAAGTTGTAGATCTTAATGAGACTACAACTTTCAAGTAGAAATCGAAGAGATCGGATGTCATTTGTATATATTTATAAATTAAATACTATTAAAAACAATTTTCTTTTTTTTCCTTTATATTATTTTTATGGATTTTTGTTTTATTTTATGTTATTTTTTATATACATTATTATTCTAATTTTTATTTGATTTTTAATATTAAATAAATATATAAAATATTACAGCATATTAATATATATATATTTACTAGTGCTAATTATATACAACACATAAATTAGCAATTAGTCAACTGTTATTGAATCTTGCGATTTAACTTAAGCAAGATAGTTAATAAAGGTGATTAATGATGATAAATCTTAGGTTTATCAATGCCTACCTTCTAAGAATTAGCTCTCGTCAAGCTGTCCCACGCAAGAAAGAATAATGAGAAAATTGGATCATAACAATCAAGTAATTATCAAAGAATAAATATCAGAAAAATGGGGGTAAATAATGAACAACTATATATACAACAAAATGTGCTACAATTTGTTGCTCCACAGTGAAGACGCCATTTGTTCAACCACCTGAGAGATAAAAGGGATTCATACTCTCCATACAAAGCAGGAGTGAAGATGCTGAGAAGACCCCTCACAAACCCCTAGGTGGTCTGAAAAATAAATAACCCACATAACAAAAATCAATAATGGAGGAAGCTGGTGTCAATAAAAATTTATTATAAACCCTACAAAAATGACAATATTGTGACAAGAAAAATAGGGTGTCAAACACAGAGAACACACGATGCAACACTCATTATTTTTATAAACAAATAATGAATAAATAATATTTGTATGTATATATATGCAAAATATTAACCTAAGGATCTGGGCTTTTGGTTTTATATTTTTTCATTTTTTTATTTTTTTATATTTTTTATATTTTCTTTTTAATTTCTTTTTCTTCTAAATATATAATATACGATACATATGACTATATATACAATAATAATAAATATAGATATAAATATATCTAAAAATCACAAAAAAAATAAAGAATTAAATATTTTTAGGTTTAAATATTTTTTATTGTTTTTGTGATTTTTAGTGAGTTTTTGCTATTTTGTATACATTTTTAAAGTAAAAAATATCCCAAATTAGGGATTAAATAAATTTGTTAAAATTGAAATTAAGAATAAAAATAACAAATTAATCCCAAAATTCTTCAAATCAATTTTAATATATAAATAATAATATAAAGAAAATTATAAAAGAGAAAACATTTTTTTAAAATTTTACAAGATTTTTTAGATTTTTTAAAAATATTTTAGGATTTCTCAATTTTAAGAATTTTCTATTTCTATTTATAGATTTTTGATCTAAAGATAAACATACTTGAATAAAGAAAAAAAATTGGGGAATTTTTCAGAATGATTATACTTTTTTAAATTTTCATGTCAAACAGGGGCTTTTTGTTTAGTTTTTGATTTTTAATAAAAGGATAAAAGTCCTAATTTGCATAAATAAAAATGTGGCGATGAAGTTTTTGCAATCAAGAACCTACACCTATTTTTTTGTTAGTTTTTGGAGCACATTAGCTTAATTTAATAAATAGAGAAAATGCACAAAAAATACTAAACTCATATGAGCATAATTATAATTAAAAGTAAACTGGAGGGTTCATATGCAAATAAATCAAAGCTTTTAAACTGTTGTCCAAATTTAAAGCATTAAAACTAAATTTACAAAAGTCGCGAAATGTGTTTACATAATTTTTGCAACATAAAATGTGCACACGCACATGACTCATATATGGACTAAATTGCAATATCCGAAAGGTTCCAGGGGCTGGATGTAACTTATCCACTACTTTTTAATATGGAGGTGTGGAGAAAAATGGAGAAACAGGGATGCTCGTGACTACTGACAGAAGTCAGAGGGCATAAGGTATAGTTGACCGAGGTCGACGAATGTAGATGCTTGGTTGGTCCACGTGTACCAATAAAGAAATTCCAAGGAAAAAATGCCTTGGAAATTTGATAATAAATAATAGCTGATTTTATTATTTTTAGGTCATAAAATAAAAAATATTTCTATATTTCTGTAGTATTTCATCAATATTTTTATTTTTTAGAGGTCATTAATTACAAGATTATTTTCCGGGTTTTATTTATAGATATATTTACTTATGTTACTATTTTATTTTGTTATTTTATATATTTACAACTTATTTTTATATACTTAATATATTTTTATTATATTTTTATGATATAACATGCGCACATAAATAAATATAGGTGTATATTATACAGGTATAGTTAGTAATGTTCATATTTTATTTTACTATTTTATTTTTGGTTTTATTTTTGTTTTAATATGCATATGTGATATAAATAATATTTATGAAATAATATAATAAAATTATAAAAAAATAAACAATAGATAAAGTGAATATTTTATTTGTGTATATTGTACAATAGGGGTCCAAAACCTAACTTTCGCATCTTAACTCCAGAAAATATGAATCCACCTTCATTAAATAGCTTATTAAAAAATATGTACAATTAAAGGTGATTTCGATATATTTTGAGTTTTTATTTGAGAGATGTGGGTCTGGGAAGTTGGGATTTTGGCTTTCTTTTTAGAGTATGAAAATTACACTGTATATTATTTTTGCATGAAATCAATTTAGTATTTTTCTATATATTATTATCTACAACTTTCATGGACAATGTTTCTTTATTTAAGGTATAAATGATAAAGAATAAAATAGGCCCCAAAAAATAATTATTAGCCTATTTATAAAGTGATCCGACTATGGTTTCAGTGCAATAAGTCACCCTATCTCCCCCTACTTTATTCCTTGTCAACTAAGTCATCATGATGACTGAGTCTCGAGGGCTAGTTTCACTTCAATGTTCTTACAGTTCTCTCTCTTTCTTTTCTTTCTTTTATTCTTTTATTTTGACACGAAAGACAATAAATATAAAGTATTTTGGTGCAAATTAATGAATGTTTATTTTGACAAATTAGTGATATATTCATGCGTTCAACTAGGGTTTAAAGGCTAAAATGAAAGAATAAAGGGGATGAAATGGAGATTCATCAGCCCCTCACTTTATTTTAATTACAAAAATACACCTTCCAATATAATTAATTTTTATGTTTGTTTTTTATTTTCTAAAAATATCAAACGTGATCCAAAAATTATGAAAAAATAATAGTTTGAGTCTTTGCATACTCTTTCACGCTATATACTTAGATAGA
The DNA here is from genome assembly GCA_037367405.1 of Ottelia alismoides. NCBI lineage: Eukaryota > Viridiplantae > Streptophyta > Magnoliopsida > Alismatales > Hydrocharitaceae > Ottelia > Ottelia alismoides. The sequence goes on along the minus strand of JAZKJV010005696.1, from coordinate 18,099 downwards.
TATTATCACATTTTTCCTATTTATTAAAAATTAAAATTTGATGCATCATTTTATGTTTTATTTAAAAAATCCAAAAAATATAAAAAGGATATTAAAAAAATCCAAAAATTAGTATTTTTTTGCTATTGTATTCTGTACCTCTAGACCAAAATTACCTAAAACAGAAAAAGAAATCTTTAAAAATTAAAAAGCTCCAAAATCATCACAGAAATTATAAAAAAAATCTTTTACAAATAAATTAATATTTATTTCTATCTATGAATTTTCTTTTTATTATAGAATATTAAATAAAATAATTTTAGAAAATTTTAACTTTATTTAGTATTTTTAAATTCCAAAACAATTCATCATATTTAATTAGTATCTATTTTTGGCTAATTCTGAATTGAAAAAACCTAAAAATTAACAAAAATTCCTAAAAATCACAAAAACATTAGAAAAATATAAAAAATACAAAGTTATTTTATTCTGTATTTTTTTGCCTATTTTTAGTTGCATTTATCATTATATTATCTTATATTGCACATGTAGTTATATATATTATATTAAATAGAAAATACATTTAAAAATCAGAAAAATATAAAAAAGAATATATATATATATATATAAGAAATATAAAAAGAAAGCAATTATTGTATTTGGAACCCACAAATTAATTCTGTTATTATTTGAGAAATTATTATAAAAAATATACATGTATTATTCATTTCTTACTTATTTATAAATAATATACCTGCTACACTGACTTGTCTCCATGCATTTGGCACTCTACATACTTTATACCTATGCACACATTTTGCAGAGTTATAATAAATTTTAACTCCACATTTTATTTTTGCATTGATTGATTACTGACTGTGGGTTAATTGTTTAATTTATTAACTTTCGTGAGTGGTCACCTCAACGACTGTGATCGCGCCTTGTGAGATCACACGACCCTCTTGCAAAGGCAATATTTCAAATGGCATCATTGCCGGGGAGCAACTGAGTGTAGCATTTATTTTTTGCATTACTTCTCTTTAATTTTTGCATTTTATTTTTGATATTTTTCTTGGTTGTTTTGACCACTTTATTTGTTGATATTTCTTGCAAGGTACTGGATGACAATGATGACTTCTTAGGAAATCGACACACCCAAGCCAACTAGGAGCAAGCAGGAGGAAGACACAAAGAGAGAAGGAGACAAAGCAGTTTCTTCTTAGCACTTTTGTTTATTTTGGGATGAGAATTTTTCTTTTTATTTTTTTAAAAATAACTAGTAATAATTTTGGGACATTTGGACACTACCACTTCATTTGGTCGAGTGCCCAGGTGATTTTTCACGTTGGGGCCTCATCGATTTTTTTTGCATTTTCATCACTTTTCTTTTTCTTTGATTTTTGCTTTTCTTTTATTTGTTTTGTTCAACTGAGCCCTAATGTAGGACTTTCTTGCTAGATATATTAAGGTCGAAACCCTAATTAATTTGCATGTACATATAGTTCGCTTTTGGATCTTGTCAAATTTTGTTGCTCCTCACTTAAACTTGAAACCGCATGCCGTGAGAGGTCTCCACACAACACTTGCAGGACCCACTGTGGTGGGCATCAAGGATCCTCTAAGACTAGACGCTTTGATTCCTTTCTATGTCTTTAGCATGTTGTTCTTTATGCTAATAGCATATTCTATTCTAGGGTGATCTCATCAGCTTGCATTGCATATAGAGTAGGTTTCAATTCTGCTTAGCATCCTGCTTGAAGAGAGTTGGAGGCAAGATGAAAATCTCTATCTAAGCATACATCATTGATTTACGCTTGCATTGCATTTTTCGGCCCTCCCCCTCAAATTTTGACCTCATAGGATGCTATAGGAATTGACCTCTTGTTAGGACTCATGCATTTTTAAAAAAATCCAAAAAAATGATAACCAATAAAATTGGGACTTCTAACTCTGCTCGACTTGAAAATTAAAAAGCCAAATCCTTGTCTTGGGAAGAGTAACCCCATTATTGTATTCGTATTTTATATTTGATACGTACACACTAAGGATTAGGCCCCAATCCCTGAACTACCTTCATGCTTGTACAACTTTTTGAAATTCACATTACTCTAAAATTGAAAATATAAAAAGAACGAACTCTCACAGTCATCATTGTGTTGAGTTGGCGAATTAAGGGGTTTTTGTTTGTTTATATTTGTATTTGTTAGTGTGCATACTCGATCTTCTCTAGGAACTTTCCCTTTTTCTTGGATATCTTGACTTGACCTTTGTGCTCATGCAATTATCTTTTGTTTTAGAAATGATTGGCTGGAGTGATTTTTATCTAGACTTTACAGATCCTTCTTTCTCTCCAGTCGGTCCATCGCCATTTTATGAGGACTTTGTTCTTGAATTTTCTTTTTGTACATATCCACCTCATCCATAGTTTCAGGCATCAGATTTTGGTTTTTACCCACCACACCATCATTACAGTGCCCTCCATCTCACCTGCCTGGGTATGAGCTATTGGAGTCACCTCTTATGGATACCACTCTTGAGTACAAGACTAAGTTAGTGAAGAAAATGAAAAAAAGGATAGATGAACTCACTAGCCTAAAATAACAACCACAATGTCGCTTCACCATGTAGATTCATGGATTCACTAGAGGGAACCCATGAGAGCTTGCAATCGCCCGAAATACAAAAAAAGAGAAAGCCTTAGAAACACAAAAAGATTTTGTGAGATACCTTGTCGACTCAGCTTACTAGGAGAGGGCACCCTTGCTAGACCCTTTGACTACACACACATTCACCACTATTCCCACCTTTTCCCCCAAGGATGACACTGTATAAATTGCTCTTGGTAATCCTTCTTTAAATGATGATTATGATCTCATACCTTGTATGGAAGAGATAGAGAATCTTAAAAGCAGCTATTCATGATATTGTTGAGGCCCCACCATGCCAGGCCATCAACCACTTATCTGCACCCAAACCCAAGAAAATAAAGTGAAGAGGCATATCTAAGCTCCACATTCTGACCGTGGCCACTTCCTACGCCATCACCCACTGTTGCAACATTAGGAAAGGGAACATTGTTACACCTCTTATGGGATACACCATTTTTTACTATTCTTGTGATCACACTCTCTTTGATAGCGGTACTTCAATTAATATAATACCCTTCTCATTGGTAAAGTCTCTTCATCTTGGACCTCTCAAGAATACCATGATGATATGCCAGTTTGTTGATGGATCAATAAAGAGGTTGAGGCGTATTCTAGAGAACATAGTCATTCAAATCCAGGGCATTAGCTTAACTGTTGACTTTGTAGTATTTCCCATGGAGACCTCCACCCTGTGGAGCATCCTCCAATCATCCTGGGATGACCTTTTCTCGCCTTTGTAAGAGTCATAATTGATTGTGGATCTCAAGAGATTCACTTTCGTTTTTATGACAAGAGCATTGTCTTGATCTCTACACCCTCCCTGACAACACACCCGCATCTGGCAAGAGCATGCCAGTATTAGCCGACCCTGAGGACTGTGACCTATTATTGATATCAAAGAGGTTTGCTTTATTATGGATGAGACTGAGACATGAGAATTCCTCTTCAGGGAGGAAGACTCGGAAAGCGTAGACCTTGGTTTTTCCCCTTCCAATGCATAGTGATGCATTGATGACATCAGAAGCATTTACACAATGTATACCTTAGCGCAGAGGGCAGACTTAGGAGAGACTGCATAGGCTGGAATTGACCTTACTTTCACATATGAGTTTAGGTCGCTCGTTTTTGACATAGCCGAGACTTCCCATTCTTAACCTAACCACACTTCTTCAACTGACCCATTCGTTCCTTTCCACTTTGAGACCACTGAGGATCTTCATTAAATTGATCTTGATCGGGTTGAGTCAGCTAAGGACCCTGATTCTGAATTGTACCTTGTTAGATCCATTCCATAACAAACATTCAAGAAGGTACGCTTTTTAACTTCTTGATATATGTACAACCTCCACTTTGTATATTGATTTTCATTTCCTTCATTCCCTCTATAGTTTTGCTCATCCTCCCCATTCTGTGCGTTTGCATTTTATACGACATACATTGTACTAATATGGGAAGGTAGACTAGCCAGGTGTTCTTTCTTCATTTAGTTTCATCATTTCTGTTATTGCCTATACTTATGAATCTTTTACCCTAAGTATAGGGGGAGTCATGCGTTCATAGGATTAGTTCATCCTAACTATCAAGGGACAGTTGACATCTCATTCATTTATTCATTTTTTTATAATCGTTGTAGTATGGACTTTTCTACACTCCGTACGAGTTGTGTCTTTTGTTTTCTCTCCTACCATTGAGGACATAGCTCAAGCTAAGTATAGGGTGGTCGTATATACTCTGTATTTACTTTAAGCATAGCTCGTAATTTCGTATTTTTAATAATATGGATAATTAATAAACATAAAACACACACTAATATTCTTTTATATATCGATTAATAAATCAGGTTTAAAAGTATTTTGTAAAATATTTGAAAAATGGTTTGAAATCATTATGAAAAATCTTATGAAAACTATTTCTAAAATATTTTTTTAATATTTTTCAATCTCTGGAAAAATGTTTTGTTTATAAAAAATTCTTTTCTTTATCTGAAATAAAATGTTTTGAAAATATATTTGCAAATGGTCTCGAAAATGGTTGCAATTTTTTTTGAAAATATATAGTGTTTCAAAATCTTTATAAAATGGTTTTCAAATTTTTGTAAATGTTTGTAAAAATAATTTGATAAATTGTTCTTTCAAAATAAAGTTTTCAAAATATTTGCAAAAATCTTTTTAAAATATTTTAAGAACCATATACATAATCTAAACAAATAAAAGGTTTTTAAATAACTATGTAAATTCCTCACCTAAACTTTTGTTAACAGTAGACACACTCCTATGTAAATATCTGGACATAATTCTTTTCTTAAAACCTCTTTATTTTTGAAAAATCCTTAAATATTTACAAAATAAAAAATCTATAAAATTATGAAAAACTAAAAATCCCAAAAATATTTTAAAAATCTTTTTAAACATGCATAAAAATTTGCAAAAAATTTAAAAATCGATAAAAAAATTCAAAATTAGAAAATTGCATCATAAAAATATTTTCCACGCATTCTAAGTAGCATTTGCATTTTTCAGATTGATGTTGATGATAGAACTAGTATATATAAACTCCGATGATTGGAGCTTGGTTGGACCTTAATCAACTTAATCACATGAACATTATAGGAACTGGAATTGATACACTCCAGGTCTGCTGGACTTAATTATTTGAGACCACGAGACTTGGTTCATTGTTGTTTTGACTGTCTAAGTAAAATATTTCGGAAGGCACTCACAGCTCTTGTTGATCATGACCCCTAGCTGGCACACTTGCACTTTACACTTTGTTCGCCTCAATTGAAGTAATAAAGGGTTGGATTTGCCGGCATGAGACACAAGAAAATGGAAACATTAGAAGTTATGCATTTGTGGCCATTGTACCCCAACCTGGTCCAGTAGCTGTGAGGTCTAATGACAGAAGTTGTGGGTTGCAATAATGCTTCAAAAGAGAGATAATCTACTGGTTCAAGAGGAAAAAGCCCTTATGTAAATGTTGTTGTATATAGTATTCAAAAAAATTATTGCAAAATCTAAAACTCCAAAAAGAAAAGATGGGCAAATTCCAAGGAAAATCAGTTCCTGTTGTAGTCTGTATATAGATGTATAGCCAATAAGCAAGCTTGAGCTTCAAAGTCGTATGTATGTGAGCCTACAGCCGGATAACTTGGCTACACTGGTCAGGCATCCCAGGATAGGTGGATACACTGGCTACCATCCATTCTTTTCTCCACCTCCTCTTCTTGATCTGGTTGTACTTGAATATAGAAGGGAATACCTTGCTTCTTGAGAAAAGAGTTATTGGATTGGGGAATATGGGTCACCATGTTGGAGAAGACTAACTTTTACCACTTTAGCCGAGGAAAGCAACATATCATACACACTGTCCAAGATAGATTCATAGTCATAAGGGTTTGCATTTGATTTGACTTATTCTGACATGGCTATTGAGGAGACTTGAGAAGGGTTTTGTGGATCTAAAAGGCCATTGTGTTTCAAGTCTGTTTCCCAATAAGGTTCTGACCAAACCTAAATGTCCAAAGGTCCGTTGAGCTCTATACTTTGATTTTATGAAAACAAGTTTAAGAGTTAAAATCAAATTAAGTTTTCTCTTTTTCTTTTCATTATTTTTCTGCACTCATAGGAATAAGTTTTACTAGGGACTACAAATGGCAAGTATAGGGGGATGATGAACCCCCATTTAATTACCTTTATTCTTTCATTTTGACCTTTAAACCTTAGCCAAATGCATGTAAATATCATTATTTTACATAAATTAACATTCATTATTTGTTATATAAATGTTGTATAAAATACATTATTTAAAGCCAAAATAAAAGAATAAATAAAAGAAAAATAAATAAAATGCTATAGGTATTTTATGACCCTGAACCCCAAGCCCTAGGCATCATGATGACTAGTACGACAAGGAATAAAGTAGGGGGAGATTAGGGTCAAAAACACAATAAAAATCCAAAATATTTATTCTTCAATAATGCATTTTTGAGACCTATTTTATTCTTTATTATTTTTACCCCAATTCAATAAATATTGTACATGAAAGTTGTAAATAATAATACTAGAAAAAAAATTGATTTCACACAAAAATAATATAAATTGTACTTTTTATACTCTGGATAAAAATCCAAAATCAAAATTTCCCAAACCCATATCTTCTCCATATGAACTCAAAATGCATCAAAGTCATGTAAAGTATACAACTTTTTTATTAGCTTTTAATGAAGGTGGTTAATTTAATTTGTATGTAAGATGCAAAAGTTAGGTTTTGGACCCTGTTGTACTATATACCCTAATAAAATATTCATTTTATTTATTCTTTATATTTTCATTATTTTATATTTTATAATTTTGTAAATATTATTTATAATATATGTATATATCTATAATAGAACAAAATAAATAAAAATACACTAAAATAAAATAATATAGAAAAATACATAGATGAATATACTATACATATACCTATATAATATATATCCTTATTTATTTAAGCGTACATATTATATCAGAAAAATATAATAAAAATATATTTGTGCATATTAAAATAAGTTATAAATATATAAATTATGTGTATAAAAAATAAAATAAAATACTGATAACTGGGATTTTGAGGGCGATAATAAGGATGTCGGTGTAGAGAAAATCACTCAGAGACCAAAATCTCAATAGATCAAGCAAAAATCAGATAAAATAGGAGGTATATAAAGGTGAAATGAATAGAATGAATTTGCTCTCCTATTTTTTCTTTAAACTAATTTTTTTATCTAGGTAAGTTTCCCTAGGCCGAACTCGAGGAGGCATAATATAAATACCATGGCTTTTGATAAGAAGACGAATATTTCGTGATTTTTATGTCTTCTCGAAAAAAGAACGAGAAGTCGCGAAAATTTTTTTAAGTGTTTTTTATTTTAAGATTTTTTTATTTTTATTTTTATTTTTTGCAATTTTTACTTACTTTTCAAAGTGATATTTTCCTAAATAAATTTATCTATAATATAGTAGGTGAAAAATAGAGTATATATGTGATATTATATAGTACATAAAAGTTGTTCGAGCAACAGGCTCGAAAAACACTCAAATCTAGTCAAGACGGATCGAAGATTAAAAAATAAAGTCTTGATTAAAATCCTCAAAAATCGATTCAAATCAAAATATAGAAAAAATATCATGATGATACAATTATGTCCAAGGTCCACAAAATAGTCCAAAAATGTTCAAAAATCAATATAATAAAAACAAGTAAATAGATAGAGGATGTCTCTCAAATAGGTCCTTGGCCAGGGACCTATTTAGAAGAAAAACTCTGGAACTTGCAAATAGGTCCCTACACACGGACGTATTTGCAAAATGCAAACTTCTCGAAGTGAAAATGTATTCTGAAAACGACCAAGGGCTTCTTTGAAATTTCTCCGCCAATTCGCAATGAGGGGTATGGATTAGAAGATGAAGCGTGATCATAGCCGTTCACATTAGACATGTGTCAGCAACCCGCTTGACCTCTATTCTTGACGGTCTTCCCCATTTCTGGGGGAGCAGGTGGTGGATTTCTCCTCTCTGAAAGTATTCGGCGATGGAATCGCAGTGGAAAGCTCCTGTAGGGCAAGGAGGGGATCTCCTATACCCTCCGAGTTCTCCTACGGTGAGAGGTGTTCAGAGAAGATGACGTCTTGGTCAAAGGTTCTAGGGTACCAAACCCTATCTCCTGGTCATACACGGTTATTAAACTGGCGATGAAGACAACGACCCTCCAGTTCGACTGACTGCTCTAGTAACCATGATGGACCTGCAAAGAGATAATCGATGCTCGATTTGTGATGGAATCAGCCAAGAAAAAGGATTATTGTAGATCAAATAATTCCAGAACAGTGTTGTCTCAAGCAGAAAAAGGGTGCAATGTGGTTGAAATCGAGTTGAAATTGAAACGTACTTTGGAAAATAACTCAAAGATGTTACCTAACTCTAACTAATGACATGATTACTTGGACTAATATAGCATGAATTTCGAAGATATTAAAAGAAGAAAAGATGGAGGAGATACCTAGAAATTATGGGTGTAGAAACCCACTATCGTAGCTCGACGAGGCGGCCTTTTGGAGCTAAACGTCGTGTGGTGGCGGCGATTCAAGGTGATGTAGCACCTTGGAACGATCCTCGATCGTCTCCTCTTCCACGCTGGGCGATACTCGGGCCCTGTAACGATCGGTTTGAGATGGAGTGATGCTAGGAAGTTGGAGGTAGACGACCACTGGAAATAGAAGTAGGAAAGTTAGTTTGAAATCGTGAGGTTTAGGGGATTTTATAGGGAGATCCGTAGGGAGTTAGGTATGAATCAGTGGTGGGTGTGTATTAAGGTTGTTAGGAGATTGAAATGGAGGGATTAGATTAATTTAAGAGGTTAGGAGGAAGCACGTAAAAATTAGTGAAGTTAGGCTGGTAGAACTGAACAACGTCCTGAGTTCTTAAAGAAGGCACCATGTGCTAACACATGTCAGCATCTGGTTGGCCAGATGGAATAAATACCTTAATAAATAGTAGATGACGTAATTTTAAATAAGTATAATTAGTTTTCATAAATAATAAAAAAAATCATGAATTATAAATATTATATTAATAAATAGGTATAGTTACTACTTGATAAATTAGTAAGTGATTTTAAATTCAATAAATTAAATAGTATACCATTTTTATTTTTTATAAATTATGAGAATAATAAATAGAATATTTGTGAATTTTTGTAGATTTTATTAAATTAATTTAAGTATATTAATAAATACGATTATAAGTTATGTAGTTCAGTTTTATCTATAAATCAGTGTTTTTGATTTATTAAAATAATAAATAATGTTAGAAAATTATGAAATAAATAGTGGTAAAAGTACAAGATCATGAAATAATAAAAAAATATAAAATCATTAAAACAATAAACAATGTGTTCTATATAAAATAAATAGGCCATAAGTCCAATTGTGATTATGTCCCAAAACTGACTTTTTGCAAACAGACTCTAATTCTAGTGAAATGACCTCCATTAATTATATAATATTATTTTATGAACTTTAATAGTGAGTAGAGTGAAATTGGAGTTCGTATGAGAAAGTTATGATGTTCGGAATTTGAGAATTTTACACTTTACAAGTTGGGATTTCCTGGCATATATACAAGATAATATTTTTACCTTAGTTTTATATTTTTCTATACATTTTTAGAAATAATTAGGAAAAGAGTTTGGTGAAAAATATGAATTAATTAAGAATCCATGAAGATTTGATAATTATTATATAAATAGTTAAGAGTGTATTTATTTGTTTTCTTTCCTTATATCCCCCAACTTTTTTATTTGTCGACCAATCCATGCTGACTTGGTCTTGGGGGTTAGGTTCTAAATATATCGTGCAGTTATATTTTTTTTATAAGTCATATTGTACAATATATACATATTTACAATCTGCCTTCTCTTTTTTCTTCCTTTTTTATTCTTTTATTTATTTACATGATTTTGATGCTTTAAAGTGCATTTTTTATTCATACATATGATTTTGTTAAAAGATAGAAATTAATGAATATTTACATGTATTTGTTAAGGGTTTTAAGACAAAATGCAGATAGAATGTTAATGAATCATGGATTCATCAACCCCTATACTTAAACTTTGCTAGTCCCTTAGCAAACACTTATTTGAAAAATAAGGGAAAAATAAAGAAAGTTAGAATGAATTTGTTTTCCTAAACAAGTTCATAAGAACAGATAAAGGACAGAGCTTGATCCGGCCTGAAACAAGCATTTTGTCGGAGCCTTAACTAGGATTAAGATTTTAGTCTCATTAGCCCTCAAGTTCCACAAATCCTTATTCAGGTTCACCTCAACAACCAGCTAAGATCCACTTATTCATATTGCGAACTTTATCAACCTTGAAGTCAATTTGTATTGTGTGTGAAGCTCTAAAGAAGCGAAGAAACCACACATCCCAGTAATACACTCCCATTGGTTCCTCATCCAGCTACTCTTTCCTCGAGGAGGGGTTATTTCCTTCTAAGGTCAGGTCATGATGTGTCCACAATCGAATATAGAGAGAAAGTAGAAGAATGAGAAAAGAACTGGAGTGTGACTATTGTAGACACATCTCCTTCTGAAGCCTAGATAGTGTAGCTAAGTCTCCACTAAGTTGTGCAGGCTTTTTGGTGGAAGCGTGGAGCATTGTGTTCATATTTGTATTTGGTGTCTTCTTCTTTGAATTAGCTTTATAATGTTGCTTGCACTGCATCAATCTTTTTGTGCCTTGACGGATATAACATCTTTTCATTCCATCCATTTTTTGAGGTCTTTGAGAAATTGTGCCAGCAGATGCTTCCCTCATCCGAAGCATTATTTCAACCCCAATTTCTCCAGTCTTTAGACGTCCATGCCACTAGACAAGGACAAAAACGCACCATCAAGATGGATTGCCCTTCACAGCCCCATGCATGTCTAGCTTTGTGCAAAGTGCATATGTCTAAAATTGGTTCATTGATGAAGAGTTAAACGGATGACCCAAGTGTTCTACTTAGGCACATTTAATTTGACTTCCCAAACACGGAACCCAAAGATATAAGTCAAAGACCTGAAGAGTCTAAATTCCAATTCCTATCTAGGCTCCTCACATTGAATGTTAAAGGCTATAATCAAGCTCCATCCTTCAACTATTCCCAATTTCTAGACAAAGTTATTCTGAAAAATGCTAATGCAAATGCAGCCATGTTTTTGTGAAGTATTTTTTCTGAATTTTACTCATTTTTATGGATTTTAAGGATTTTGTAATTTTTTTGATATTAGATTTTACATTTTGTTATGGATTTTTTAATTTTTATAAACAAGTTTATGTACAAGAATTTTACAAGATAAATTACCCTTATTTTATTTGGATTAAATAAGTAATGTATTTTACAAATTTTATATACAAAGTATTTTATAAGGACTAATAGAATGTTACACATATTTTGATAGATAGGATTTTAAATAAGTATTATACATGTTATATATATTTTTTTTAAATTAAGAATTTTAAACAAGGATTTTAAACATACTTTACTTATTCACAAGGACTTTATAAATAATAAATAATTAGATAGATGGATTTTAAATTAACCCTCACCCACTTTTTATGGATTTTATAGATATAGAAAATACATAAAAGTATGAGTTATTGGCACAAGTATATATACAATATATACGCAACCCCCTATACTTAGCTTGTGATATGTCCTCATAGCGTTAAAAGAAAAAAGGAGGACATTACTTGTGCTAAGTAAAAGTGGGTGAAAAAGAATAAATGATGTGAAGTCAATCACCCCCCCATACTTACGATCTGGTCATCGTAAGTATAGTGGAGAACAAAAATTAGGTGACTGAGGGAAAATAATATACAAACGAATGAGCAAAAGGATAAAGAAAAACGAAATCAATGAAATCACTCGGCCACCCCTATACTTAGGATAAGGCATCCTAAGTATAGAAAAGAATGTGGCCAAAATTAGGGACCATTGATTAATGTAAAAGAAAGGAAAGCAAAAGAAAAGTGAAAAGAACAAAATCAAAATGCGAAAATTTATGGGCAATTGGTCCCCCTATACTTAGGATCTAGTGTCCTAAGCATATAAGACAATGGACTACGAAGAATATACAGGTGATGTACTCCAGGAAAACCGAAAGGCTCACAGGTCTCTATACAGGATGAAATGAAGTGGAAGAGTAGTCATGTATCCTTTACAAAGTAGATCATCTCAACCTGTATTGTACTGAATAATCTATTGTGCATGTGCATATCGATCCCTGGCTAAACACGTAGAGCTGCATCTCGAAGTGAATTCTATATGTGGCATAACTCTCTCTACTGAAATACGTGTCTCTGGAGTCAGACTACAGAAGGTGTCTATATGTGTAACTATTACACCATCCGATATGCTGAATAGAATGTATGATCTGTGAAATGTAATCAACTGGCTCTCATGCTGCAATATGTGTACTCTTAATCTGTGGCACTGAGATGTCCACTACAACTAATTGCTCATTTGGATCTGATATGAATTCTATATCTGTTAGTGAACAGTCATCTAAAGAATTAGGTACCATGTCATCTACCCTATCCTCATGTATGATATTATGGGTATCAAAATAAACGCTCTCCAGATCAAACGATTGTGCATCATCTATGTGTTGGAAATCCTCTTCAAAACTGATGTCCTCTGAAGTAAATGACAATACTGATCTGAGACTGCTACATCCTCTCACCATCTCAATTTGTATCTCTTCACTGTCTGTGAGGAATGGTACTCTCCCAACATCATCGTCAAAGAGTGCTCTCACTATTTTCAAGAAGGGTCTCCCGAGAATGATTGGAGCATGGTGTACTATGTAGGGCACATCATATCTAGGACAGTAAATTCCACTTGAAACTGCAATCACTGATCGGTTATGATAATGTTCCTCAATACATCTCTATGTCTCTTCACAGATCGATCTGCAAACTGAAGTATCGCTCGTGATTTGTAAAAAGGACCTAGCTTAAGCTTATCAAGCAAAGAAGATGGAAGTAAATTAATTGAGGAACCATTATTTAAGAGAGTATGATGGAATGTGACATCTGCAATTTGGCATGTGACATAGTGATCTCCATAATCTCTCTTCTTCTTGGGTGCCTTATTCTAAATATCACATGATGTCGCCTTGGTCAATACATGTTTCTCAACTCGTGATCTCTTTTTCCTACGTGTTGTGCATTTGTTCCTCAACTTATTCTTGAGCGTAGGAAAATGATCCAAGGCATCATGGAGTGGAATCATCAGAAAAATGTGATCTTTTAATAAATGATCAGTTTCTAGAGTGACAACATTATTTTTGGATTATTTCTTTCCTTTTCCATACAAAGCATCAGGAAAAGGAACAATCTCAGGAACAAAATTCTCTTTTTTATTCAAATCGGGATCATCTTATACATCGAAAGTCCCATAAATATGTAAAAAACTCTATAGAATGGGAGAAGAAACAGATGCTTCGAGAGTATCTACATGGTCTAGTGTAGTATCATCGTCTGATTCGCCTATGTCCATGTCAACTATCTCGGCATATCTCCCCTCTCTCTCATCATCAATCTGGACATCACGCTAATCCTCATCATCCTGGTGGTCCTCCTCCTCAACATCAAGATGTGTATCATGGATCGGCTCTCCCTCCTCATCATGTGCACTCTCCTCTATTCTATCATGTGCTCATGGTGATTTACCACTCCTGAGACGAATGAAGTTAGATAAAAATTCATGGAAAGAGATCGTACCTGTAGTGGTGTCTACCTTATCTTGGTGCCTCCTCTTATTATTCGGTTTCATCCGAGGTTCGGATGGGATATTGGTCTTGGGTGCAGTTAACTCATCCAGACGATGGTTAACTCCCTCCATCATTAGTCTTGTTTGCAGTTTGGAGCGTGCTCAACATATCCATTATTTGATTCAGTGCCAAGGCCTCTGAAAATAGATCAGACTCAGTGTGACGACCCTAGCTATCTATTCACTCCTTCCTCGGAGTGTGCTGCTGTAGAGTGTACTGCTGAGGAGATCTTTGTGGTGTATGAAGATTGTTGTTGTTGTTGGTAATGATGTGCATATGAAGCATGGTACTAGAAAAAATGTGGTCGCTGATATGTGTGTTGGTGAGACTGTTGCGGTGTGTAATGCTGGCGGTGCTGGAAATGTGGACGTCCATACTACGGATGAATGTACTGTGGTTGTTGCTGTAGGTGTACGCTCTGAGGAGTAAAATGCGGCGAAGGATGAATTAGAGCCTACCATATCCCGTTGATCTCAAGAGTAGCCTGAGAATCAACATCGACATCTCTAGAGCTGGTGATCTGGCTTGAATCGACATTGGACAGATCCTCATGCTAATCAATATGCGGAGTCTTAGTAGGATGAACCGGGTCACTCTGAACAAAGTGAATCTAACGGGTGAGAGGAGAGGGTAATGATCTCCGAACAGGCTGAGAAGTAGATGAAGAACGGGGCTGCTAGCACTGAATATGCAAATCTGTCACCTTCTTTGTCAGATCACTCAATTGCTATAGAAATGATGCGAATTTCTCCAACTCTCGTAACCGCTGCAAATCTTGAACTTGCTTCTAAATCATGTAAACTAATGTCATATTCTTACTAATAAATCCCATGTTGGACTGTGATTCAGAATCTGAAACATGCACCACCTTTTGATGCTCTCAATGGTGTGGTGGTTGCGGGCCCTCTGGAATGCCTGAGTAGAATCAACAACTCGTGAGTTCTCTGCCATCCCCTCAATGATGGACCAGACAGAGTCGACATCCCTATTCAGATAACTGCTACCACATGCGGTGCTCACTAGGCCTTGTACATATGGTTGGAGTCCTCCAAATTAGTTATACACAGTCACCTTTAATGGTATCCCATGATGTGGGCATCTCTCAATAAGATCCTTGAATCGTTCCCATGCCTCATGGAATGCTTCATGCAGTAATTGCGTAAAATTAGAGATCTAGCTCCTCATCATGTTCGTCCATCCTAGAGGAAAATATTTACGCAGGAATGTGGACTTAATATCATTCCTTGTAGGGGTCTCCCTTCCCAAATGACCCAGCCATAAAAGCGACTTATCTACTAAGGCGACAAGGAAGGCTTTGAGGTGTACGACCTCCTCTGAAACTCCTGGATAACTAGTCGTACCACAAGTCATCTTGAACTTCTGCAAAAAGGTAAACAACTCCTCTATAGCATTCCCAAAATACTTGGGAAGCAAAGAAATGAATGATGAACTCACCTGGTATGACCCTTGATTTGGTGGTAACCGAATCCAATGGTGTTGCATCTTGGATCTTGGGTCATACTCATCTCTCATTATTAGGGGAACCACGACATGAGATGGTGGGTTCCCAACTCCTGCTCTCAGTGTAGTGATCTCAGCTCTTAGCTCATCCTAGACTCTACACTAGTCTGTGATCTGTAGGTTCATCCGGTGCAGTGTATCAAGAATCCCTATAGTAATACCTGGTGTTGGATCAAGTTTATCATCTGTGTGTCATTCCCTAGTCGGTCGATCCTCAGCTTGTCTCTCCTCAATTGGTCCCTTCCCTCTACCCATTGTCTTCGAATCCTCTAGGAAGGAAAAAGTCTCATAAGAACTCAGTGAAATGTATAGCATAAATAGAAGAAATTTTCAGGCACGAGTCTGCCACAATAGAACGACGGGGTGAGGGAGTTTGGGTCTGACTCTCCTCATGAATAGATTGGATCAACTCAAGAAGAGGGTCATCCTGAGTTTTTGAATATGTACGGCGGATGGTGGAATAAAAGCTAACAGAGTTTGAGTGCAAAATCCATGGAGTTATATATTCGATGTCAAAAAGATTTCGGGAGAGAACACGATGTTAAGTTAAAGAACACGAGTGTGTAGGCGTAAAAGAGGTGCTAACGCACACCTTGTAAAGGAACACAATGCAACCCGAATTTCACCAACAAGACATGGTGATGACCGTAAAATTTCAGCCGTTTATCTTTTCGGTTTAAGGGTAATTTGGTAGACAAGTCCTTTAACAAATTAATGTGATTGGTAGGTGCCAGAAATTTCCCCAGTATACTGTGTCGAGTTCTTACAAGAAATCTCCTATTCTCAACTAGTATGGGAGTAAGTACAGACTATTTCCGGCTACTAGTGTTACTTGTGGACCGTATTATTGCGGTGTGCTCTGAACCTCCCACTCTTCTAAGGAAACTCATACTATTTTCGGCTACCCGAGGGTCCCCACTGGAGATTAGGTGATTAAGTGTATGCTCCCCCAAGTGCACAGCACTCAGTGCAACAGACCCTGAGAAAGAGAGGGAGGAAGGTACAAGTTGGGATGTTCTTACAAGGCCCCTTCTACATAAAACAAAAAATGGAGCAAGTTCCCTTGTTTTTTAACAAAAATAATACTAGTACGAAAACAAGATAATTTTGCTAACTAATTCTGCTCCTCTACAAACGACTCGTAGAGAAAGAGTAGGTCTATGCACTCTCAATTGATCCGGCTTCTGAAGAAGCCGGTTGATCCTGCAGGCCCTGTAATATTTGTTAGAAAATACAAAATAAAACCATAAAAGTAAAAGAACATATGAAAATCATAGAAATTGAAGAGACTCGATGAAAATCGTAAAATAACGTAAAACAAATCAAACGAAATCCAAAGAAACCCATGAAAAATATAAATCAAGAAGAAAGAAAAATCATGAAATAAAGTAAAAAACTGTAATAAAGCTAACGCCTCTATTGCAACGATGCCATTTTGATAACTGAGATTTTTGGTGTGATAACAAAGATGTCGGTGTAAAGAAATCACTCCAAGACCAAAATCCGGATAGATCAAATAAAAGTTAGATAAAATAGGAGAGATATAATGGTGAAAAGAATAGAATGAATTTTCTCTCATGTTTTTATCTTTAAACTGATTATTTATCCAGGTTAGTTTCCTTAGGTCGATCTCGAGGAGGCAAAATACAAATATCGTGGCTTTTGAGATTGGAAAAAAGAATGAGAATTCAGGAAAATCTTTTTATTGATTTTTTATTTTGAAGTTTTTATTTTATTGTTATCTTTTCCATTTTTTATTTAATTTCAAAGTGATATTTTTAAGACAAATTTATCTATGATATAGTAGGTGAAAATATAGTAGATATGTGATGCTATATAATAGATAAAAGTTGTTCGAGTAACGGGATCGAAAAACACTCAAATCAAGTCAAGACGGATCAAAGATAGAAGAATAAAGTATTGCTTAATACCCTAAAAAATTGATTCAAATCACAATATAGAAAAAAAATACCACGATGATAGAATAATGTCCAAGGTCTACAAAATAGTCCAAAAATGTTCAAAAATCAATATAAGAAAAGAAAAGTAGAAAGATAGAGGTTGTCTCTCAAATAAGTCCCTGGCCAGGGTCCTATTTGCGAGAAAAACTCTGGAATTTGCTAATACATCCTTGCGTATGGATGTATTTGCAAAATGACAAACTTATCGAAGCGGAAATGTATTCTAAAAACGACTGAGGGCTTCTTTAAAATTTCTCCACCGATTCGCAATGAGCAGCTTGGATTTGAAGATGAAGCGTGATCGTAGCCGTTTACTTTGGACGCTTGTCAGCAACCTGCTTGTCCTCTGTTCTTTACGTTCTTCCCCATTTCTAGAGCGGCAGTCGGTGGATTTCTCCTATCTGGTAGTCTCCGGCGATGGAATCACGATGGTGATCTCCTGCAAGGCCAGGAGGGGATGTCCTATCCCCTCCGAGCTCTCATGCGGTGAGAGGTGTTTGGAGAAAATTACGTCTTGGTCAATGGTTCTAGGGTCCCAAACCCTATCTCATAGTCATACATGGTTATTCAGTTGACGATGAAGATAAGGACCCACCAGATCGAATGACTGCTCCAGTAGCCATGATGGACCTG